>VONZ01000155.1:740000-875000 GCA_012976165.1 Labeo catla | reverse complement strand
AAAGCAAAAGATAATAATGAATGAATATAAAATAAAAATGTAATTAATTAAAAATAATTATGCAAATCAAATACATAAATGCATAAACCTCAGAAGTCAACAACAGCAGAACATAACTAAGGAGGATATATTACAGGGGGAGAAATGAGAATAATCAGATTAAATGCTAATATGAAAAAGAAATGAAAAAACAGAATGGTAAAAGAAACACCGGCCAGGAGCAAAGATGGGGAACACCCCAGAGACCACCTAGCAAAAATGGCAACCATCCAGAACACCTTTGTACTGTCTTTAGAAAATGTAAACCTCCAGTTATTTATATTTCAGTGAGATCCAGCGGTAGCAGAACTCATGTTTTATAAACAGGAAGTTGTGGAGTCTCATCACCTCTCGATCTGTCTGGAGTTAATTACGGCTCTCTAAGTAACGCCATTGAAATTCAATAGAGCAGCATGGAGGGCCATCATCATTAAAGGTGTGACAGTTTATCTAGGCGTCTGGAAGGCCGTCACAGCGGATGTCACAACACAGACAGCTTTTTGTTTTCAAGCATAAAAGAGATGCATTAATAAAACTTATGCTGCCTTTTAATTATCCTGCTTTTCATTCAGAACCAGTCTGGTCAGGGTTTTTAGTACCTGTCCCAATTACTATGTGCGCAGCCGTGAAAAATGTTTGTTGTTATTATGATTTATCATCTGTAAATGTTAATCTAACAGCCATCATCGTGTCAATATACCAACGCTAACTCTAAAGTAGAATGCAAAGTCTGCAAAGATGTAATTTCTGTCATTGTTTGCATTTGAAGTACGCAAATATGAACCTAAACTGAATCCGAGGCACTTAATGTTCTGAATGCATAAGTGAAGCGCACTCAGATGTATAGATCAGGAGTAGGTTTTGTTGACAGACAGAACAGAGTGCTGTCCATTCACTGTGAAGTATGCAGCACACCACTTAATTAAATCGCAGCCTTTTGTGGTTTAATAATCAATTTTAATTGTGCAGCTCTAATTATCAGAGTGTGGAATGACTTCAGTATGTCAGTTTGTGTACCAACATACATGCAAAGAAGGACAAGAGGGAAGAGAGGGAAAAGAGCAAAATCGATCCAGATGAAGCATGAAAGCTTTGAAGTTTACGACGTGACGTAATCATTAATGTTACTTTCAAAGGCATCATATTTTTCTATCAGTGCATTGACTTGTTTTCTCAAACATGAAATGACACACTAAATGGATATGGAGTATCTATTCAGCTTTCCATTTTTGGTTCTTAAATGGCTTGTAGTGCAAATGAAGATATATTTGCTTTTGACCATGACTGTCCCTTCAATCATGACTTTTTTTTAAAATTAAATAGCATGTATCTCTTTAAATTTACCTTTTTGTCATTGCATGTCATTTTATATATATATATATATATATATATATATATATATAAGCAATAGCCAAAAATACATTGTATGGGTCAAAATTATTGATTTTTTTTAATGCCAAAAATCATTAGGATATTAAGAAAAGATCATGCTGATTAGTAATCACATTACATTTCCAAACATTCGTTTTGCCATTAATTGTAATAATCCAGTGAGATTTTTGTTTGCACAAGGAGTCTGACAACAGCGAGTGCTCTGCACAGAGATCTGATCTCATCATCATCCAGTCTGTCTGGAATGACATGAAGACACAGAACAAACTCAGACAGACTAAATCCAGAAGAACTGTGACAAAGTCTCCAGGATGCTTCAAGAAACCTACCTGCAAAGCTGCAGCACTGTTAAAAGTTTTAGGCACTTGTGTAAAAATGCTGTAAAATGAGGATGCTGTCATAAATAGTTTTCTTTATCAATTACCTTCTATTAACTAAATGAAATCAACATTTGGTGCGACCATTCTTTGCGTTTACGGCAGCTTTTGCCCTAGGTGCACTTGCGCAAAATTTTTCAGGTAGCTTTGCAGGTAGGTCTCTTGAAGCATCTTGGAGACGTTGCCATGGTTCTTCTGGATTTACTCTGTTTCAGTTTGTTCTGTGTCTTCATGTCATTTCAGGAAGACTGGATGATGGTGAGATCAGATCTCAGTGTGGAGCACTGGCTGTTGTCAGACTCTTTGTGCAAACAAAAATCTCACTAGATTATTACAATTAATGGCAAACAGAATGTTTGAAAATGTAAACCGATATTTTTTACTGACACACTACAGCAAAAGATAGAAATAACTTACTTTAAACCATTTTTTAGCTGGTAAAAATACTAGTGGCCTAAACCTTTTGCACAGTACTGTTTATATATATATATAAATGAAAATATAAAAATATATCTAAAATAAAAATGACATTTTATTTCAAATTTTATATATAAACTATATATATATATATATATATATATATATAAACACACATACATGCAGTTATTACATATTAAATAAATGAATAAATAGCTATAAAAATAATTACCGCCCCTTAAATAGAAATTGTTTATCTTTACACATTTGAAAAATACCTTTTTTGATTTCATATATATATATATATATATATATATATATATATATAACATTTAAAAATTCATTTTTTGTACAATTTTCTATGTAAACTATATATATACAAACACACACATACACATGTGTGCAGTTTTTACATATTAAATAAATAAATAAATAAATTGCAAAAATGGAAACAAAAACAAAAATAGATGTTTTATGTGATTTTTCAATTAAATCGATACTTTTCATTTGTACTTTACATTACTGAATTTAGGTTTTGTTTACCTTTTCAAAAAACTGAAAAAAAGAAAAGAGTTGACAGTTAACTATATGCCACAAAACATCCATCCAATGTGGATAAATATTTCATGATTAATTATTCTGATTAATTAGCACTGCTCATAATATATAAAATCTGTGCACAATACTGCTTTTGTCTGTCCCCCCATCTGCACCAATCACTATGGAAACCAATTTTAATATGACTGGAAAAAAAACTGTACGGCAAGACAGTTGCCGTATGGTAATATCTGCGCTAGTGACAACCAAGCTGCGACAGTCAGTCCATCAGATATGAATGACTAACATGCTAATTGGCGCTGTCTGCCGTAGCCGGACTGATGCACCAGTGACGTTAAAACTGGCAGATCATTTGTTATAAATCATAATTAGCCATCAGTTGTTAGCAAAGAGAATATTACTGTCCTCACCGCATCACAGTTTATGATTTACTGTTGATGTTTAGGACAGATCCAGACTGCCGCTGTGTTCCTGTCTGAGAGCGTCTGTGCACATTAAGCACTGGGGTTGAGTGAGGATACATCATTCTCACGTCATTCTTCTGTCCTGTGAGAATAGTTGAGGACGCTCACTGTCTGTGTACTTGCAGCAGTAGTGGGAGTTTTGCTCAGTTTGCATAGACTCGGATGCAAACACAAAAAAGTCTCTAGATGTGCATTTTAAAACGGGTCTACAGGTCATGTGACGTTCATCATGCATCACCAGTGTGACTCAGAGCCTGCACAGCTGTAAACTATACGTCACCAATAGTGATTCACTACTGCAACTTAATACAGATTGCATTCATCTATCTATCTATCTATCTATCTATCATTTAATTTATCTATCCATCTATCTGTTTCGTTTATCTATCCATCCATCATTAATTTATCTATCTATCTATCTATGCATCTATCTGTCTATTTATCTATCATTTAATTTATCTATCTCTATCTATCTATCTATCTATCTATCTATCTATCTATCAGTTTATCTGTCTATCTATCTATCTATCTATCTATCATTTGATTTATCTATCCATCTATGTTTCATTTATCTATCCATCCATCCATCATTAATCAATCAATCTATCTATCTATCTATCTTTCATTTATCTATACATCTATCTATCATTTCATTTATCTATACATCGGTTTCATTTATCTATCCACCCATCCATTAATCAATCAATCAATCTATCTATCTATCTATCTATCTATCTATCTATCTATCATTTCAGTTATCTATCCATCTATCTGTTTCGTTTATCTATCCATCCATCATTAATTTATCTATCCATCTATCTATCTATGCATCTATTTATCTATCATTTAATTTAACTATCTCTGTCTATCTATCTATCTCTGCATGACTGTCTATCTATCATTTCATTTATCTACCATTTCATCTATCTATCTATCTATCTATCTATCTATCATTTCATTTATCTATCATCCATCCATCATTAATTTATCTATCCATCTATCTATCTATCATTTCATTTATCTATCGTCCATCAATTTATCTATCCATCCATCTCTCTATCCATCCGTCATCTGTCTATCTGCCTATCTATCTGCCTATCTATCTATCTATTTATCTATCTTTTCATCCATCTGTCCATCTTTTCATCTATCTGCCTATCTATCTATTTATCTATCTTTTCATCCATCTGTCCATCTTTTCATCTATCTATATCTATCTATTTTCATCTATCTATCTATCTATCTATCTATCTATCTATCTATCTTTTCATCTATCTATCTATCTATCTATCTATCTATCATTTATCTATCTATCTATCATTTATCTATCATCCATGCGTCATTAATTTATAATTAATCATTAATTTCTATCCAAAAGTTTTTCTAAACTTCGCCCAAGCAAGCCAATATTCAAACTTTACTTTTCTACTTAAGATTTGAGTTATAATTAAAGCACAAACTAATTTCTTTGCATTTCAACTCATTTTTTTAAATGTCCAATTAGAAATGTAATTCTGCTTCCCTACTCGAATTCAAATTCAGTACAGCACACATATTACCAGGAAGTTCTAGGTTCCCACAAGCAAGCAAGTAAATAAATAAATAAAGAACATCTAGACTTCAAAACAAAATCCACAATTAAACTTCTGGAAAGCAATGAAAGACGGTGCGCGTCTCTCGCGGGATCATCCGGTGAGGTAATGCCTTGAAATGGTTGTGATGTTTGACAGAATCGGGTTGCAGGCAAGCAAACTCCGCCGCCACTAGAAAGGGAACGTCATTAGACGCTCATCACTCTAAATGGCACATCTCTATTCACACGGAGGGCGCCACGGCAACCGTGCATCTGCCTAATATCCCAGATAAGAAACTGCTGCCGTTACACTTCTAATTAATATTGAGCAGCACCCTTGTGAGTAAATCTTCCTCTGAGCGCTTTTTTTGTGGTAAACAATGAAGCGGACTCGTTGATTATCAGCTGTCGGGAAACTCGAACTGCTCGGGTTGTTCAGTTCGACTGCGTTCCTCTGGCATGAATGACGGTTTAGTCATCTTTGGGTGACACACACTCACTGTCTCAACCCACACAGACACCCGTCTAATTTTAGACCGCACGCACTCTGTCTGTGAGGTAGCTGCCAATCAGCGATGGAAGCCTCCGTTAGAGCTCTTACATGACAGATGCTGAATAGTAATTGTGTGCTGTGTGCTATAACATATGTGATACACTTGTGTTGAAGGAGTTTTTCTCTTACCGATGGAGTGTTCATCTTGCGCATCAAACATTTTTTAAAGACTCTGATGACGCGTTTCCACAGCTATCGATTTAAATCTAGCATAGTTTTATATTTTCAATTTTAAAATGTTTCATGCACATTCTTAACATTGTTCTTTGTATTTTCTTACCTTGACATTTAATTACATAAAACTATTTAACGCTACTGTGTTAGTGTAGCTACAAAGGCTGTTTCTCTCTTTTGACCAACATAGCCTAATCAATTTTTTCCCTCTTTCGAAGGCCATAGAAGTGCTATAGTGGATTTTATTTATTTATTTATTTAATTTTTTTTTTTTCCTAATGCTACTAGGGCAAATAAGAATGTGAAAATATATTTGTTGTAGTTTCTATTCACCATTACAGAAGTTTACATTCACTGAGCCAACATCAAGCCTACTAAGTACAATGGCTTCATTTTCTGTTGAGATTGACAGATATTGTCTGTTTTTTTGTGTTACTGATTGTTTATGCTCATTATTATTATGCTTAATGGTCCTTGCACACAGAGTCCAAATTTTTCATTCCAAACTTTCGCACTTAAAAAATAAATACAATCTCACTGTTGTGTCAATCATGCTTAAAGGCCATTGCACAGTGAGTCCGAAATTTCCTTCTAAAATTTTTGCACGTTAAAAAACCAAAAAAAAAAAAAACCTCATGTTGTGTCAATCACACTGCCTCGAAAACTTTTGTCGGTCATAAAAAAAGTTCAGATCAGGTTAGACTTTCTGCATTTTTGCATCCATAAGAAGCATTTTGATAGGAAAGAATGCCGAAACGGAAAAATGCATGCGAAATTTTCGAACTCAGTGTGCAATGACTTTTACACACTGCCTCTAAAACTTTTGTCCGTCATTAAAAAATCGAATCAGGTTCAATTTTCTACATTTTTTGCATTGCACAAATTAAAGCAACAGATTAAAAGTTATTTTATGTTTTAACAATGGAGTATCTAGTATCGCACTAGATGGCGGCAAACCGGATATTTAAAAAACATTTACTTTTTAAGTGAAAAAGCATCAGCCTGATATGAAAAATTATGCCCGTTCCATAACAAGATTT
Organism: Labeo catla; assembly: GCA_012976165.1. Classification (NCBI taxonomy): domain Eukaryota; kingdom Metazoa; phylum Chordata; class Actinopteri; order Cypriniformes; family Cyprinidae; genus Labeo; species Labeo catla. The sequence continues at coordinate 868,413 of VONZ01000155.1, read as the reverse complement.
AATTACGTAGGGGGCGCTCTAATAAAATGACACAAATAATAGCAATCTAGTAAAATACACAAATAACATTTAGACTGTTTCCGATTAAATAAAGCAGTAATTGATGTCATAAATTCATGAGTATGTTTTGATTTAAAGGTTAGAAGCTATTGTGCACATGAATAAAAAAAAAACAAAAACATGACACTTGTAAATTAAATAACTTTATATATACTGATTTATTCATTAATGTGTAATGTTACATTTTTTCAACAACTTATGAGCTCCAAAACATTTTCAGAATTTTTACAACACTTGCTTTAGACCATCTACAAATGTTAAAACAAATAAGTTCTTGTTAAAAACTAACTAAAATTAAAAATAATTTGCTTATAATATCCACACAGGAGATACTTGGTGTCGTTTCCAAACAAAACGAAATATATCGGCATCGGCATCAGCTATTGGCCAAATTCAGTTGAAAAATATTGGCATATCGGATATCGGCAAAATCCAATATCGTGCATCCCTAGTATTTAGTAATATTTTTATTACCTCTAATGTTTATATTTTCAGTTTTTATTCTAGTTTATATTTTAGTAATGATATTTGCCATTTTTTAGTTTTAATCATAATATTTCTACTGAGTTGTAATTTATTTATTACATATTTTAATTGAGCTTATGTAATAAGTTGTTCCAAACATGTATGAGTTTTTTTTCTGTTGAACATAAAATAAGATATTTTGAAGAATGTTGGTAACCAAACAGTAGCTGGTATATTGTGAAACTTACATTTAAATTTTATATATATATATATATATATATAAAGTAGGAAAATATATTTAAAAAATCTTATTTTGGTGTTATTGGCATTAAAAAGATTGAATAGCCCTACACCTTTCTAATTTTGCATGGGATTTTCTTTTGAAGGAAGACGCAACAAACTGTTAAATGTCTTTGTGCGTAATGAATGAGACAATTTCTTTTGTGCCAGAAACATAAACAAGAGCTGCTTCAAAGATCCTCCCAGACATCACACTGAAGCGCTTTACATATGAAAATACCAGAAGATCTATTGGAGAAAGTGAATGAATAATGAGAGCCTGTGTGTGTGTGTGTGTGTGTGTGTGTGTGTGTGTGTGTTTGAGGCTTGCGTAGACCCCCGACACCCTCAGCCTCCCAGCGCTTGTATTAAAGATGAAAGCTTCGCTTGCTTTGCGAGGTGCTGTGCATCGCTGTCTGTCAGAGAGCTCGGCTTCCTCCAACTTTTTCGGTGGCATGGGGGAAATACAGACATAAATAAAATATAGTTTTATGAATAATTCAGGTGTGCATTGTGATTGACATGAGGGTGAAAGTACCTGATTATGCCACAGACGTGCGTGATTGGAATGAGCTCTCGAGCAGAGCAGATCACCCGAGCTGCAAAGTTCAAGCTCCCTCTCTGCATCTCTGTAAGATCGAATTACAGCCTGAGTGTGGAAATCAGACCTGCCCCGAGTTTGTGTACATTTCCAATCAGTTCCTTCCTTTCGCTCTTCTGCCATTTTCGGCGTGTGGAAAATGCCTTTATTGAATCTGGCCTGTCTAGACCGCTAGATCTCAACCTTTTGTAAGTACTGGACTCCCAGCATCTTTCAGAATTTCAAGGATGAGTTGCTTCATGCATCTTACTTCCCAGAGTGAGGGATATCAAAAAATAGTGTCAGTCAGTTGTCAAAAATAAATCCTTACATAACAAATATTAAATATTTATTACTGAAGTACATAATTTTTACACATTATATAATTTCTCTAGTTTTAAGAATCTTTATATTAACATTTTTAAAGAAATTTTGGTAACACTTTACAATAAGGTTCATTAGTTAACTTTTGTTAACTACATTAGTTAACATGAACTAAGAATGAACAATACTTTTACAGCCTTTAATCATTTTAGCTAATGTTAACCTACTAATGCATTATTAAAATCACAAGTTGTGTTTGTTAACATTAGTTAATGCACTGTGAACAAACAACGAACGACTGTATTTGAACTAACATTAACAAAGATGAATAAATATTGTAATAAATGTATTGTTCATTGTTCGTTTATGTTAGTTCATACATTAAGTAATGTTAACAAATGACACCTTACTGTAAAGTGTTAACGAAATTTCTTAAATTTACAATTATTATGATTAATGTGTGCATAATGGTCATAGCTTTTAGTTATAGCGTATATCTTTTTGCATATTTATTATTATTTATTATATATTTTATATAATTCAAATGTAATATCAATAGCAACCATTACCGGGATTCAAGCACTTATGGCATTTAAGCATATAAGGAAAAAGACTTTACATATTATTTAGCAAGGCTGTACCCACCTAAATCAATGATTAAAAAATTAATTTTTGGCAAGTCCAGGTAATTTACCATAGAAATCTGATGTTTCTTAATGTTTATGACTGTTATAGCGCCATATGTGGTCCAATTGCCTTAAAACTTTGCATTTTTGTATAGAATCACCTGTCGTATGTGCTCAGTGGGTTTTGTGACATTTTGAGTTTTCCTTTAGGGTTTATAGGCTTTTGAGTAAATTTGGACAGGCCCCTTTTCTTAAACGACCCCTTTATAGCCTTCCAAAGGGTAAATTAAAAAAAAAAAAAAAAATTATTATAGCCCTAAAGTCCAGAGAATTGTACTGCAGTGTTTTTTTCCAAATTGAGTGAAAAACCTAGGACTAGTTTGCAAATGTAGGTTTTTAACATCATTTAACAAACAACTTGATTGACAGCAGTGGTTCTGGAGGTAAGGTTGTCCAGAATGAGGCGTTATATCACATGATACAAACATTGCGTGTATGTGTGAAAAACAGCGCAATGTACAATTGTTTACACGCTTGAAAAATCACCCCACCCCAGTGGCCGATTTATTTTAAATTTCTCTCAGGCCTTTGGGACCGCGAGTCGAACAGGCCCACCAATTTTCATTCCAATCGGCCTCTGTTAACATTGTCTAACAGGTGATCAAACTTCGTCAGCCAGTGGCGATTTTCATGTTGATAGGACAAATCGTTGCGCAGTTCTAGTCGTTTTTATGTTTTTCCCTCATGTAGTGCCAAGTGGCCACACTCCACGATTTCTGTCCTGAGACCTCAGTTTGAGCTCTTACGTAAATGTTTTGAGTTTGGCGGAGATCTCATTCTGTTCAGGACTTATAGGCATTTTATTAAAAGTGGCCCTGCCCCTTTCGAAAGTTTTGGTGCCCTTTTGCGATGGTGAGTCAAAAGTTCAACTTTCTTTTGATAGTTTCTGCACTGGTTTTGGAGGGGAAGGTAATATTCTGTGTGTGATTTACTGACAATCCACACATTAAAGGTCATAGACGCAGTCAGATCATTTCTGTAATGAACATTGCAATCTACCAAAAGCAGTGCAAATTACCGCCTACTTTAAAATATGCTTTTTTTGGACATTAAATACTGGCGCAAATACCAGTAACTTAATGAGTGCAAATGTTAGTAAATTGCGTTGTGTGATTCATTTTAATATTCTCCTCCCATAAATTTTGTATCTAAAAGGGAAACTCTTACAAATGCATATTCAATAAGGTCAGGTGCAAAAATAACTGTACACACCTTTTTTTAACGCTAATTCTTCACTGTGTGTAAATGCTGACAGTACTGTTTTAACATCAAAAGATGGTTTGCGCTGGTGCAAGCTGTTGGTAAATCTGGCCATTAGTGTGAAAGAGCTTTTAGAGTCGCCAAAAATATAACTCTTGGGATTTTGTAATTAAAAAACAAATAAGCAAGTTCAGCCCAGGAAAATAGAAGTAATGTAAAAGTAATGTAATGCATTAGTTACTTTTTTATGAAGTAACGCAATATTGTAATGCATAAGTATACGTTCATGATTACTGTAAGATTTATACACAAGTTTATTTGTCTGTATCAGGGTGGACATTTTAAGTCAGTCAATCTAATTGCTTTACAATTATGAATGCACTGAGACATTTGCAGATCTCATTACTGTATGCAAATGCATTAGTTATGAAACAGAATTACTGAAGCCCAAAGTAAAGAATTAATGTACGCTTATTTCAGCATAATTCTAGAATATTCAACCTGATCTGAATGTCTGAAATGGATCGCTTAATAAATTCAAACCATCTGATTTCCAAAAAACAAACAAATCCAGAGCTTACTTCACAATATCCAGTTATTTAAAGCAGGTCTCTTAAGGATGTCATGAAATTTGTGGCTTGCAGTCCGTGTCTGTTAGCTTGAGGTCGTCGATATGCTAGTGTTTTCCTAAAAAGTGACACAATTTAATTATTAGCTTGCAAAAATACACGTTTAAAAGTTACGGTCCAATCAAATTCTATTTACAGTGACAGTGCCACATAATAATAACAGCAAACAACATCCTTCATGACTGCAACATAAACTAAAGCCTATTAAAGGAATAGTTTGCCCAAAAGTAGTTTATGTGAAATGTTTTAACTTCAAACCATTGCTTCCAGCTACAATACAAGTCCTTTATCCATTATGTTGACTTCTCCAGTGAAAAAGTCATTTTGTCTGAATCAAGAGAGAAATATGCACAGATCAAGTGCCATTTACAAGCCAAAACAGTTAATTAGTTATTATGGACTGGCCAGAGGCAATGGCTTAAAGCTAAAATGCTTTAAAGGAGAAGTCCACTTCCAGAACAAAAATGTACAGATAATGTACTCACCCCGTTGTCATCCAAGATGTTCATGTCTTTCTTTCTTCAGTCATAAAGAAATTATGTTTTTTGAGGAAAACATTTCAGGATTTTTCTCCATATAATGGACTGATATGGTGCCCTGTCACACCCTGGACTATTTGTATTGGTTTTTCCCTCATGTGCCCATATATGGTTGTTCCTGTTCCTGTCCTCGTTGAGTCATTATTAGTTTATGACCATCACCTGTTTGTGTATCATTAGCCACGCTTTATACGTTTTCTGAGTTCTATGCCTTGTATCTGGTCTCATCAATGAATATGTGCAGGGGTCACCAGACCCGGTCCTGGAGGGCCAGTGTCCCTGCAGAGTTTAGCTCCAACCCTAATCAAACACACCTGAACCAGCTAATCAACGTCTTACTAGGTATACTTGAAACTTCCAGGCAGGTGTGCTGAGGAAAGTTGGAGGTAAACTCTGCAGGACACCGGCCCTCCAGGAACAAGTTTGGTGACCCCTGAATATGTGTGTTCCTGTCTCCCTTTTGTGAAGTTACCTGTGTGGATATATTAAAGACTTTACGTTGCATTTCATCGTCGTGCTTCGCCTTCCTCCTCACGTGTTGTGACAGCCCCGAGTTTGAACTTCCAAAATGCAGTTTAAATGCATCCCAAATGCGGTTGTAAATGATCCCAGCCAAAAAAGAAGCGTTTTATCTAGCGAAACAATTAGCTATTTTTATTTAAAAAATACAATTTAAATATTTTTCATCTTAAATGCTCGTCTTGTTCTTCTTGAACTCTGTGTATTCTGACTCAAGACAGTTAGGGTATGTCGAAAAACTCCAATCGTATTTTCTCCCTCAACTTTAAAAATCATTTAAAAATCATCCTACATCACTGCAGAAGTACCGACTCAGTCTATGCAAAGTGAACATGCAAAGAAGATCAAACACCCTTAACAAAAAAGGTAAAACGGCGATATAGGACGATTTTGAAGTTGAGGGAGAACATGAGATGGGAGGTTTTCAACATACCATTTCGACAACTGTCATGAACGGGAACAAAAACAGTCCAAGCAGAGTAAGACAAGACAAGCGTTTGACATTAAAAAGTATGTAAATGGTATTATTTTTATGAAAATAACCGATCGTTTTGCTAGATAAGACCTTTTTTTCTCAGCTAGGATCGTTTACAACCACATTTAGGATCTGAGGAATTGAAGCCACATTTAAACTGCATTTTGGAAGTTCAAAATCGGGGCAACATATCAGTCCATTATATGGAGAAAAATGCTGAAATGTTTTCCTCAAAAAACATAATTTCTTTACAGCTAAAGATAGACATGAACATCTTGGATGACAAGGGGGTGAGTACATTATATGTGAATCTTTGTTTTGGTAGTGGACTTCTCCTTTAACGATAGATTTGCTTCTTGCAAAAATGTACCTTTTTACTTCACCAGATGTTAATTGATGGACTGGAGTGGTGTGGATTACTTGTGGATTATTGTGATATTTTTATCAGCTGTTTGGACTCTGATTCTGATGGCACCCATTTGTCACATTTTTCAAATCTGTTCTTATGAAGAAACAAATTAATCTACATCTTGGACATTTTTCAGCAAATTTTAATTTTTTGGCGAACTACTCCTTTAAAATGAGACCACTGGCATACAGCGGCGGAATTTGGAGTTTTACATAGAAAGCAGGGCATTCAAGCACAGATCCTAGATCAGATTCCATATGGCAGTCATTTGAGTTCACAGCTTCAGTTTGCACACAGCAACTGATGGAAGAACAGTGTGTTGTTCTGGAGAAGATCAATGCGAGCTGCAGCAGTCGGCTCCGTGTGCGGGGTACTGAATAGCAGCCAGATATGTCTTCCTTCTTTCATGTGTGTGTGTATGAGTGTGTGTGTGTTGATGTCTACAGCCTCAGGCAACAGCAAGTTAACAAATGTACAAAGCGGGAATGAAGCCTCATTTCCATAAAGCACCCAATGTAGTAGAGTGACTATTTAAATGGGCTCCTTTGTTTCTAATTGTGTTCTGCTTTCTTGCTTGTTCTTAAAAAAAAGAACTCTCAAGTCCTGCACTGACAGAGACTCAGTGTTTTTACAGTTTACTTAGTAAACCATCTTTTAATGAGCGCTGCTCAGACGAAATGATCTTCACAACACAATAGTAAAGATTTATTAGCTTTCCGTGTACGTTTATTGGCACCTTTTGTATGTCTCTGAATCACTGATTCTTCAGTGCAAATGGATCTAAAGACATAATAGAGCAATATTCAGTGCAGTAAAATAGGAAAATAGACTGTAATTATCACAAGAGTGTAGTTTATGTCCCTTTATATTGCGTATTAGTTGTGTTTTGTGTATCATTTTAACCGTCTAGTGAATTTAATATGCCGTAATGGCCAATGTTCTCAAGCATCTCTCAAGCATCTTACAATGAATCTTTTTCCTAATGGAATTAATGTGCGTCAATACAACCCCTCAATCTTACTACAAGAGAGAATGTCATGTTTGAACAAATGTTAATGAATGCCAGTCACAGCATATGATTCATGCCAAGGAAAAATTGTTTATTATAATTTTACATTATAAACGTAAATATTTATAATACAAATGTTGTGTATTAGTACAAAGTAGACTATTGGAATATTACTAAGACTATTAACATTGTGGCAAACAAACAAAAATACACTGCCCTCCAAAAGTTTGGAAATGCCCTAGAAAAGTGGGGTTTTGGACAAGTTTAAAGCAGTAACCAGGCATCACAGCTGGCAAAGGGGCATGTCTGACTATAACATGTATATATTGGCATTATTATGTAATTAAAATGAAAATTATTTTTGCTGGTCTTCAATGATAATGTCAAGTTACTTTAATGTATTTGCACCAAAAAATGACTGTTCAATCAACAGTTTCGCGGCTATACGCACTAAATGTGGCTAAAGTAAACAGGCTCGTCACTCCACAGGAAGAAGAGAGGGGCGGGGCGAGCAGAGCTTATTTGCATTTAAAGGAACAATCCATCAGAATGGGATGATTTTTGCAGAGCTCATTTTGACAAGGTAAAAAGGGTGCTGCTTTACACTACAATTGAGAATTTTTAACCAAAGTATATTATAGACTTTTCATTAAGACTCTAAAGAATCATATCAACTTGTGGAAAATGGGCATCCGACGACCCCTTTAAAATGTAAATAGGAAAATAGAATACCATTATTTTAATTTTGTAATAATATTTCACAATATTACTGTTTTATTGTATTTTTTCAGCCTTGGTGAATATGACAGACTTCTTTCAAAAATATTAAAAACCTTACAGATTAAAAATAAATACCACTCAAAAGTTTGGGATCAGTAAGATTTTTAATTTTAAAGACGATTCTTATGCTCATCGAGGCTGAATTTATTTGATCAAAAATACAGAAAAAACTGTAATATTGTGAAATATTATTTTAATTTAAAATAACTCTTTTCTATGTGAATTTTAAAATGTAATGTATTCCTGTGATACAAAGCTAGCTATTTTTTAGCATCATTACTCCAGTCTTCAGTGTCACATGATCCTTCAGAAATCATTCTAATATGCTGATTTATTATCAATGTTGAAAACAGTTGCTTAATATTTTTTTAAAACCTGTGATACCCGTGTTTCGGAATTCTTTGATCAATAAGAGGTTAAAAAGAACAGCATTTATTTAAAATAGAAAGGTTTTCTAACAATACACACTACAGTTCAAAAGTTTGGGGTCAGTAAATTTGTATTCTTTTCTTTTTTGAAAGAAATTAATGCTTTTATTTACCAAGGATGTGTTTAATTAATAAAAAGAGATAGCATAGATTTACACTGTTAGAAAAGATTTAACTGCTTCCAACATTGATGATTTTAATAATAAATCAGCATATTAGAATGCTTTCTGAAGGATCATGTGACACTTAAGACTGGAGTAACAGCTCATGAAAATTCAGCTTTGCATCACAGGAATAAATTATACTTTAAAGTATATTAAAACAAAACCCATAATTTTATATTGTAATAACATTCTGCAATCTTACTGTTGTTTTTCTTTTCTGTGTTTTTAATCAAATAAATGCAGCCTTGATGAGCATAAGAGACTTCTTTGAAAAACATTACAAGCCTTACTGATCCCAAACTTTTGAGCAGCAGTGTATACAGTATTCATTTGTTTTTTTCAGATGAAATATGACCTGTACATATTCTTTGTTTTATGATCAGGCTTCCATGTTTAGTCCGGCCCAGCGATTTGCATTTTATACGAAGTGTCTAATTCTAATGTTTATTATGTTTATTCAGTGTTTATAGCAATTTACAGTCTCTAACACATTGCAAGAACGGTAATGAAAATTTCATTAGCCCTCTTTACTTTAAATGGATCTCTTTGCATGGACAACAAGGCTCCCTCAGGGGATACCGCGGTAAACATCACCGTATAATTCGCACGCCTCGAGTAGGTCTGCTTTATGAATGCTGCCCGTGACCTTTTACAAACATATTCTTCTTCTTTTGGCATTTTCATGCTGTTATTCGGAGGCCTGTGACTCTTCCTAACACTGATGTGGAGTATGGAATACATCAAGGCTGCGTTTATGTTTACTCAGACGCAAAGTCGGGCGGCCGCACACATCGGCAGAATGACATCACCCTCAGATATATAATTATTCCAGGCTACAGTTCCTGCAGATGAGACCCGGCGCTCTCAAGGTTGCTCTTTATGGCTCGGCATGGCGCGTGATTTATAAGGTTAAACACAACCTTTGCCGTGTTCTGGGGAAGCTACTAGGTCTTCTCATAATTTATAGTTTCACTAACAAACAAGATACACTTTTAATAAAAGGTAAACACTAAGCTGCATTTAGGCTGAGATGTCAATAATAGATAAACTGTGATGCTAACTAGAAAACATACTATTGTGGAGTCGTACAAACTGCAGGACATTAATTAAAGGTAGTACAACAAATACTACGATGATGATAATTTTGTAGGAAATATTAAAATATCATTAGACATTTTTGAAAATAAGGCAATTAAAAAACTGACTAAAAACATTTTCTTTGACATTAAAGTGAAATTACTTAACCTAAACATAGGAGCCTAATAAAAATGCTGATTTAAAAGAAAAAATCTTTGGCATCTGAAGTCTTATATGTGACCCTGGACCACAAAACCAGTCTAAAGTCGCTGGGTTATATTAGTAGCGATAGCCAAAAATACATTGAATGGGTCAAAATGATTGATTTTTCTTTTATGCCAAAAATCATTAGGATATTAGGTAAAGCTCCTGCTCCAAGAAGATATTTTGTAAAATTCCTACTGTAAATATATCAGAACTTACTTTTTGATTAGTAATATGCATTGTTAAGATCTTTATTTGGACAACTTTAAAGGTGATTTTCTCAATATTTTGAGAATATTTATTTTTTTCAAATAGTTATATCTCCAAATATTGTTCTGTCATAGCAAACCATACATCAATGGAAAGCTTATTTATTTAGCTTTCATATGATAAATCTCAATTTGGAAAAACTGACACTTATGACTGGTTATGTGGTCCAGGGTCACATATATACTTGAACTACTTCATTTACACCTTCAGAACAAATTGATTCACTATAATAAATCATTTTGCATTCACAACATGAGATACTTATTTTAGAAAAACATGTTTGATAATTGCTTCAGCCTTCTCGGTTCTGCTGCACGTGCAAATTAACGTTAATATGATACCCCATATTAACACAAAACTTGCTGAAAAATGAAAAAGTAGCTTGATATAGGAGCTTTTGTGTTTTAAAACAGCAAAACTACTGACATAATGCTGAAAACTGTAGTTAAATCGTTACTTTTAGCTACATAAACAATTTCTGGACAGTGTTATAATTGGTAAAAATATAACAATAATAGTGAATAATAGTGGAAATAAAATATGAATATTAGATTAAAAACTTAAATGCTGTTCTTCTGAACTTCCTATTCATCAAAGAAACCTGAAAAAATTCTACTCGGCTGTTTTCAACATAATAATAATAATAATAATAATACATGTTTTTTTGAGCAGCAAATTAGAATATTAGAATGATTTGAAGGATCATGTGACTGGAGTAATGAAAATGATGAGCTAAAATTCAGCTTTGAAATCACAGGAATAAATTAGATTTTAAAATGTATTCAAATAGAAAACAGTTATTTTAAATAGTAAAAATATTTCAAAATTTTACTGTTTTTGCTGTACTTTGGATCAAATAAATACAGGCTTGGCAAGCAGAAGAGACTTCTTTAAAAACATAAAAAATCTTACAGTTTAAAAACTTTTGACTGGTAGTGTAAATATAATTTAATGATAAATAGAAATATAAAAAATTATACAAATTGCAAAAGATTTTGTAAGAAAAGAAAAAAAGAATCTTTCAAAATGTTGGCATCTGAAGTCATATATATATATATATATATATATACACACACACTTGAACTACTTCATTTACACCTTCAGAACAAATTGATTCACTACAATTAATCACTTTGCCTTGACAACATGACAGAAAGGGAGATACTTATTTTAGAAAAACATGTTTGATTATTGCTTCAGCTTTGTTTGTTCTGCTGCATGTGCAAATTAATGTCACTTGACAAAAACCAAAAAAAAAAAAAAAAGGATATACCATATTAACACAATGCTTGTTGAAAAAGTAGTTTGATATAGAAGCTTTTGTGTTTTATAACAGCAAAACTACTGACATAATACTGAAAAACTGTAGTTGAGTTAACAGTGTCATTACTTTTAGCTAGATAAACACAAAACTGGACAGTGTAATAATTGTTAAAAATTAACACATTAAAAATAATATTTGTGTTAGTGGAAAGAAAATAACGAATATTAATATGTTAATATGAATATTAGATAAAAAACTTAAATGCTGTTCTTCTGAACTTTCTATTCATCAAAGAAACCTGGAAAAAAATCTACTCGGCTGTTTTCAACATAATAATAATAATAATAATAATAATAATATTAAATGTTTTTTGAGCAGCAAATCAGAATATTAGAATGATTGACTGGAGTAATGATGCTAAAAATTCAGCTTTAAAATCACAGGAATAAATTAGATTTTAAAATATATTTAAATACAAAGCAGTTATTTTAAATAGTAAAAATATTAAAAAATGTTACTGTTTTTGCTGTACTTTGGATCAAATAAATACAGGCTTGGCGAGCAGAAAAGACTTCTTTAAAAAACATTAAAAATCTTTTGATTGGTAGTGTAAATATAAAAAACTAATAGAAATTGCAAAAGCACATGATATTACTAAAACTGAAAATATAAAAATAACCAATTTAAAATATGAATAAATACTATAATAGTATATAAATAATACTAAAATAAAATAATACTGGATGGAGTTGGTATACCAGCCTTGTCTAGTTGATCTCAATTGGTCACAGCCTCTCAAACAGCCTGTTCACCGACACATAACTGTTCAGAAAACGCTGCACGGCCATCTGGAAAGCCGAAATGTTTGTTTGAGATGTTGTATGGCAGTAAAAACACTGACACTCAGAGAAGAGAGCTGACTCAGGCTGGCCGGATATCATTCACTCTATAGTTCTGTTCCAAAACCTCACTGTCTACTGCCTACATAGAAAGCATCATAGGTGTAATAGACCAGTCGGAACATCCTACATAGGCAGCTGTTGTCTTAAGATACCAAATGAGGCACACAAGAAACTTGACTTATAGTTAGCAGGTAGTATATTACTGTATAGCAAATCTCAACTGCTTGATTTTTTTAAATATTTTGATGCAAAATATAACTCTTATCACCCAGCTCTTTATATGTAGCTGAAAATATACATATCTCTAACCTTATCTGTATACATACAGTATACTGGTGCAGAGCGATGTACTATAGTAGGGCCCTGTGATTTCCATGATGCATAAAACACGGACTGAATCGCGAAATCAAGTCATAAATAATGGAATTTACTGTATAACATTTAATGTTGTGGAATTTGCCAAATTTTTGATGAATAAGTCAAAAGTAGGCCAGGACACTTTAATCAAAATGCAATATGGACTAATGTCTGTGAATGTTAGGCTGCAAAAATACTATTCAAATATGAATTCTGCATGTTCTTCTCGTCTCTGTGCGAATAAATGGCGCAGACGCACAGTTTTGTTTACAACACATACTGAAGCGCGCGTGACGCTTGCAGTGTTTTTAGCCTCTGCCACCTCAATGTATGAGTATGTGAACACAAACATAATCTCTAAAAAATGCACTTCATGAGCATAACTATCGTCATAATCATATACAAACAGAAACGTATAGGTCTTCACAGCCCATCAGAATAAAAGTTTGGTTTAACTTGAAGAAATTGTGACAGAAATATATTACTTAATATAATGATAGTACTACTACTACTAATAATAAAATTATTATTAAAACATTATTTTTCAAGTAGTTTTTACCAGTAAAAATTATTAATATTTTTTTCAAATGAAATAAAATTATAATACATTATTTTTTTAAATAAAATGAATTAATTAGACATGCTTTAGATTATTAAAATTTAATGAAACCATTAAAATCGAATACAGAAACTTAATGGAAAACATCATTTGGTAAAAATAAAACTGAATTAAAACAATTTATAGGGCATTAAAAAATTTACATTTTGTTAACTTAAACTTAAATTGCTGTTAAATTGTGTAACTTTCATGATTAATTAGACATGCTTTTTATCTTTTTTTTTATTTAACCAATAAAACAGACAAAATTTTACCTGAAAAAAAAAAATGTAATCCAGAACGATTAAAATAAAAAAAATAAAAAAATAAAAAAAAGAATTTGGAAAAAAATTTAAACGGAATTTGCAAAAATATAAAACAGATTGCATAGGGCCCTACTACAGCAAAATGTCAACTGATTGATTGCTTTTATATTTGCAAAATACAGCTCTAATTTGCTAAATGTGAATATAAGGCATGAAGATATTAAGATATTACAAACATGAAGATCATGATTTTAAAAGAAATCTAATAAATAAATCTAACAAATAAATCTAAACTGATTCAACTAAACTACCACAATGCTCTAATAAGCCTGAAAATACACAATATTGAGTATAATAATTCATTTTAATAAGTATATTCATTATAGTAATTTCTATTACTTCATTCACCATCTTGGATGAATATGATAAATTTACTTTAAAAGCAACTAATATGAAGAATGTTTCTTAACAGAAATGTATTTTGTCACTGTTTTACACATATAGTTCAAAACAAGAAAAAAAGATAAGAAAATGCATAAAATATGCATAGAATACACTCATATTAATGATACCGCCTATGAAATCAAGTCACAATATTTTATGCAATCTTTGAAATTATGCTTTGATCATTTTTAGATATTTTAACTGCAAAAGAAGAAAAAATACTCATGATATGATTTTTTGCAGTGCATGTGTTTGCTGTGTATTTTCAGTAGTTTGTATCAAACATGAAGGCTGCATGATCATGCTGTCTAGAGCGTGTCTATGATGCATTAATGTGCCACCTACCTATGTAGGCTGCTGACTGTGTTTTGGAACAGAGCCTTTGTGTTCATTCTCCGGCTCGTCCTCCCTCCCCCTCTGTAATTCCCTCCCTGTCTGAGCTCTTGCATGCTCTTTCTGTCTCTGTCTCTCTCTGGCTCCAGTGAGACTGTGTGTTCACTGTACTTTGCGGTTGCCCTGGCTTTCCCTCTCGACAGGCCGCAGTACGAGACACAGAAAGAGAGAGACTGGCTTGCCTGTCATGCACTGATCTGACCCCTGCTTCTGTGGACCAAAGACCCCTAAATGTCCAGCAGCAAAACTCCAAATTACTGCAAGATAAAAGAGCAAATGCAGTTCGTCAGGGTAAACATTAAAGGAATAGTTCAGATAAAAATGAATGTGCTTTCATTATTTACTCACCCTCATGTCGTTCCAAACCCATTTGATGTTTTTTTTCAGTGGAGCAAATTAGGTGAAGAACATTTATGCAGCATTTTTTCCATGCAATTAACAGTGACCCTGTCTGTTAAGCTCCAAAAACACCATGAAAAATGTTAGAAATATAAGACGTAAGATGCGTCACATCATGTTTGATGTCAATGACATTTGGTCACAAAAGATGAGAACCAATGATATTGTTACTTTTGTCTATAAGATTTTCTTATTTGTTATTATTTTATTTTAATTATTTGAATTGCAATACTGAGATATTTACAACTTGAATATATATAGAAGATATATATATATATATATATATATAGGTATTTACAACTTGGCCCAAAAATATTCAGAAATAAATACAAATATAAATATAAATAAATATTAATCATAAAAATATAAATACTTTCCCCCCAAATTTCTACTTGTTTTTTTTTCTTTTTGTGCTTGGCATAACTATAAAAAAATATTTATTTTAAAAATGCATAAGATTTTATTTATTTACATGACTTTTCCAGACGTTTTCAAGAAAAGTCAGGTCTTTTCCAGAAATTATATGAAAAAATTAGGCACATAAACTCTGGTTCTTCAGTGAAAGAAATCTTGAATAAAATCCAAACTTTTTTGTATTATTTTAATTATTTGAATTGCAATATTGAGATATTTACAAGTTGAAATTTACAACTTGATTTTTTTGCCCCAAAAATATTTAAATAAATATAATATAAATATAAATATAAATATAAATACTTTTCCCCCAAATTTCCCCAAAATTGGAGCTTGGCATAACTACAAAATATTTATTATAAAAATGCATAAGATTTTATTTATTTACAGGACTTTTCCAGAACTTTTCAAGAAAAGTCAGGTATTGTCTAGACATTATTAGAAACAATTACACATATACCCTGGTTCTTCAATGAAAGAAATCTTGAATAAAATGTATTAATTAATATATTTTTTTAAATATTTATTTTAATAAATTGAATTTCAATATTGAGATATTTACAACTTGAAAGACATTTATTTTTTCCCCCAAAAATATTCCAGAATAAATATAAATGTAAATAAATATAAATAAAAAATAAATATATATATATATATATATATATATATATATATATATTTATTTATTTTTTGAGCTTGGCATAACTACCAAAATATTTATTATAAAAATGCATAAGACTTTATTTATTTACATGACTTTTTCAGAACTTAATATATAAATATAAATATAAATATAAATATAAATATAAATATATATATACTTTTCCCCAAAATTTCTATGTGATTTCTATGTCTCTGTCTATGTGTTGTTTTTTTTGTATTGTTTTGTTTAGTTTTTTTGTTTTTTGAGCTTTGCATAACTATTAAAATATTTATTATAAAAATGCATATTTTTAAGAAAAGTCAGGTATTGCCTAGAAATGATTAGAAAAAATTAGGCACATAAACCCAGGTTCTTTAATTAAATAAATCTTGAATAAAATCAAAACTTTTTTATTATTTGAATTATTTGAATTGCCGTTTTGAGATATTTACAACTTGAAAGACAATGCACAAAAATTAAATATAATATATAAATAGAAACAGAAATAAATAACAATATAAATACTTTTCCCCAAAATTTCTACTTGATTTTTTATTTTATTTTTTTTTTTTTTTTTTGAGCTTGGCATAACTACAAAATATTTATTATAAAGACGTATACGATTTTATTTATTTACATGAATTATATTTTATACATGACTTAGGTATTGTCTAGAAATTATAAACCCTGGTTTGTCAATGAAAGAAATACATTGATTTTTACTTGTTTTGTCTAATTTACTTTTTAGTTTATATTATTTTAAATTATCTTGGAGCCACCTGGAGGAGAACCACTGCTTTTTCATTTTCTGTCGTAGCACGACCTATTTCCTAGTGAAAATAAAGATTTCATCGATTAGATCATATAACGTGGTTTCTGTACTGTATATGTTTGGAAGTGTCTGCGAAAAAGTACGATTTGTAATTTCATTTCTGGGCCAGAACATATATTTTGACAAGTGATTAGGAAGACAAACATGTTTTTCTTTGTTAAACATGCACAGATGACTACAATAAGCTCATTAACATGAGTTAAAAAAGTAATTTTGATGTCATGTCGACTTCTAAAATGGATACGTACATAATACAACAGAAACTTATGTTCATTCACACACCCTTTGGGTTCGATTAGGCGTGTGACTCACACAAGATCATCTTCCAGCAGTTAGTTAGCGTTAGTTAGCTGCAGGGCTGGGGGAAAAAAATCACGCTGGACTGACCCCTATGACTCAGTGTGCTGAATTCCCAGGCCTGAGGGCAGGCAGAGGTTAGTATGGTGCTAATTACAGACCACAGAACTACTAACATCCTATAAAACATTCAGCAGGGACGCCCAGACTACAGTACACGAGTGTAGAGACTCAAAAGCCCTGCACTGAAGAGAAAAACTCAAAGGTTACATCCTCGACACGCTCAAGGCAGAGACGCGTTACTTTGTGATGGCCATTGTGTGAAGATACGAGTTGTTTTGAGCACCATCCACAGGCCTCTCAGTGACAGCCGGCTGGTTTTGTTCTTCGAGTTCAAACGAAGCCAAGAAACGACATTATCTGTAAAGCGCTCGTAAACTTTAATCACCGCAGCTGAGTCATCGCTGAAGGCTCTGAATGAGTAGTTGTTTGAGAATGACACATGATTTTTTTTCTCGCTCCGTCAGTCAAGACTTGGCTTATTGTTCCTCCTTGAAAGTTTATCAGCAATACTACCAGCAGAAAATAGCATGCTAAAAGCCATCCAGTTATTACAAAGCGCTTTTAAATTCCTCAGGCAGCAGAAATAATGACTTTTTTTGGCGGCGGCCTTCCATTTTTCATGCCGCCGTCACAGCCAATGATTTGATTTGGAACCAGACTGCTCATTTGCATATGGCCTAAATATAGTCTACGAATGTCTATGCAAACAAAGTGCGTTGTATTTACGTTCTCTATATTTCTCATATGCATAAAATCACAGAATAAGCAATACAGTCACGGTCTGGTACAAAACCTAGTGAGCCGCCTATATAGTCAGCTGCCTTCTGAGGAAACTATAATGGGACTGCATAAGTGGCTGGTTTGTGACTATTTACATAAACAGCATCATGCAAATTATGATGATGATGTAAAATGCACAAGAATTTGTTGATTTATGATATAATAATTGTTTCTGATGCCTAATTGCATGAGCTCAAAATTTGACATTGTTGCCATTTTTTGTAAATTTAAACAATATTGATTTTTGATTATTTTTTATATAGATTTTTATTGTTTTTTAAATATTGATATTATTTTATAATATTTTATTTATAATTTTTTTGTATATTTTATTTAAAAGTTTACAGATTTCTTTATTTAAACGGTACAAAACGGGTTTTAACCAGTTTTTACTTGTCATAAAAAGGACTAAAAACATTAGGTTCAAATAAATAAAATACAACAACACAAGGGTTTAATCTTAAAGGAAGAGTATAAAATAGCATAATTGTAAGACTTTCAACAGATTTCAATAGCTGACTAAAAAAATATATATATATATTTAATATTATATATATATATATATATATATATATATATTTTTTTTTGTTAAACCAAAATACCTTATAAACATTAAATACACAAACAGTTAAAAATTATTTTGAAAAAAAATCGTACATTTTATTTTAATGCTAAATTTATAATATACATTTACATCCATTATATACAAATTTATATATATATAAATAAATAATATAATAAATAAATATATATATATATATAAATAATGAATATAACATTTTTATTTTTTAATTAACACTTAAGTATTGAATTAATTATTCAATTATGTAAAATAAAACAATATTAAACTAGTATTAAGTATTATTAAGTATTAAATACACAATTATGTAAAATAAAACAAATTTTAATAGAATACTACATTTATAATGTAAATTTACATTAATTAGATACAAATTTTATATATATTTATAATGAATATTATATATTTATATAATATCTTTTAATAAATCAACATTTTCAACACTTGAGTAAATATATACATTTTTTTTATGTGTGTGTGTATATATATATATATATATATATATATATACACACACACACACAATATTAAACTAAAAAAAACATAAGCATTAAATACACAATTATGTAAAATAAAAATAATTTAAAAAACACAAATTTTATTATAATACTAAATTTATCATAAATATATACCAATTATTATATTATATACCAATTTTATATATAATGAATATTATATAATTTTATAATAAATCAACATTTCAATCAACGCTTTTATTGAATAAATAATAAATTTTATAGGCATTAAATACACAATTACGTAATAAATCAAACATTTTATTATTATACTAAATGTATAATATAACTTTACATTCCCTATATACCAATTTTATATATATTTAGAATGAATATTATATATTTTATATATATATTTTATTAATAAATCAACATTTTAATCAACACTTTTAAGTATTGAACCAATGAATTTGTTATCTGTGCACAGCGAAATGCATTATAGAACTGACGTCTGTACCAAGGATACATGCTTGTGAAAGTACAACATAATCATGCATTACAGAACATCCTTTCCGCTGTGACTACTTACAATGCTACCCACGTAGGCAGCTCACTAGGTTTTGGAACAGAGCCTCGGTATGTGTGCGTGGATCGCCAGTCATATGTTTTGCATCTTTACGTAATGGAGCTCCTGGTACGGTATCCCATAAGAAAGAGAGGGAATGCAAATTAGATATGACTGTTATACAATAGGCAGCATTCCAAGATAAAGAGGAAACGAGAGGGAATAATTTGACTTTTTTCTGGTGAAATCAAGCACCGAGCCATTCACGACTGTCTGTTCTGCTCTCTAATGGATCACGGACCCGCGAGGCCATAGATTCGAGTCGGGATAAACATTTTATAAGGAAGGAAATTAAGTATTCGATCATTTTCGGTGGATAAGCAGGAAGCAATGGTGTGCTACTGTAACAGTGCAAAATTCTCAATGTCACAAAGGCTTTTATAATGTTTAGCTTTCCACAAATCACGTCGTAACACAGAGGCTCTATGATGTCTCTCAAGACGTTTTCCAAAAGAAAACCCAGTCCAGGATAAATCCATCTGCGGCCAGAAACTCAGTCAGAGCTCTGATTTAAACCTTTATTAAATCCAAAACACACATACAAGCACTTTCCTCCTGAAGCCAGCTGCCTTTTCTCTAAAATGCTTTAAAACAGTTTAAACACACTATGAAATCTGCTATACGTGGGATTAAAATGAGCGATTGGTGCTTAAATATTCTTTATTTGAAGGATTTGTTGATTTAGAGGCATATTAAGTCCATCCTCGTTTTAAGCGAGTGGAAATACAGTACAATTAACAGGAATTAGATAGGCTTAAAATGAATAATTATAGCGGGAATTAGCCTTTCGGTTGCAGAGAGGTATATTGACTGTTTGCCACATTTTTAATTGCTGGACTTTACTTATTACTCGAGAGAGTCTAATAAGCCAGATTTAGCTTAATTACAGGAGGTCCGAATGCCTCGGCGAGCAGAGGACGAGTCGTCCCGCTCCGCTCTCGCCGCAGCGGCCGTCACACGACGCTGCAAGCGGTAATCAAAGTGTTTTGACACTGCATTTATTCTGGCTCTAATAGCTGGATGACCACACATTCTGTTTGTGTTTGTCGGTGCTGTTTATGTGCCATCGAGTGGAAGGATTTCCTGAAGCAACAACTGTAATGCTAACATTAATGATAGCTCCACAGCTCTACTCCCAGGAGCTTTCCAGACTAATTTAGACACACTCTTAACCCAAATTCCTGCTTTATTTACTGTTCATGTGGAGGGCTGGTTGTATTATATTGCAGTATTTTGTAGCCTGTTTGAGTTATTCAAGATATTTACGTATTTTCACGAAAATAATTCATTTAGAAGAATCATTTAATTCAAAAAAACTATTGCTTACAAATAGATTCAAAATGATTAAAGCAAGTAGTCAAATATACAGCAAAAAGGACCACAAGTAAGAATCATAATTAATAATTTTCATTTATATGCACCAATAAAATATTAAACAGTCATAAACAACACATTTACATATATGAAAAATGCCACACAAAAGTCAGAACAGTCTGTATGGCAAAAATGAATCACTGAATCAGTGATTTTTTTAATCGATTAATTGAACTAATTTGCAGGAATGAATCAACTCTAACACTGATTTTTGCTATAGTTTAATTAGTTATTCAAAATATTTATGTATTTTCATGGAAATAATTAATTTAGAAGAACTATTTCAACAAAAAAAGCTATTGTTCACAAATGGATTTAAAATGATTAAAGCAATTATTAAAATACAGCAAAAACATATATATATATATTTTGCACTAAATGACCATGAATAATAATTTTTATTTATATACACCAATGTAACAATAGATAATGTGGCAAACAATTTTTATCTATTATAAACAACTAATTTACATGCATATATGCTTATTTATCATTTTAATATATAAAAATTATATTCAAAATGATTAAAGCAATTATTAAAATACAGCACAAATATACAAATTTTTTGCACTAAATGACCATGAATAATAATTTTTATTTATATACACCAATGTAACAATAGATAATGTGGCAAACAACTTTTATCTATTATAACAACCATAAACAACTAATTTACATGCATATATGCTTATTAATCATTTTAATATATAAAAATCCCCACACAAAAGTCTGTGAACAGTCTGTGATGGCACAAATGAATCGCTGAATCAAAGTTTTGAATTGATTCATTGAACTAATTTGGAGAAATTAATCAAAAAACTCTACTGCTACTGTTTAATTAGTTGTTCAAGATATTTACATATTTTCATGGAAATAATTCATTTAGAAAAACCATTTCAACCAAAAAGGCTATTGTTCAAAAACTGATTCAAAGCAGCAAAAATAGGGATTTTATTTTTGCTTTAATTGACCACAAGAATAATTAATCATTTTCATTTATACGCACAAATATAACAATAAATAGTCATAAACAACAAATTTACATGCGTATATGCTTATTAATCATTTTAACATATAAAAAATGCCACACTAAAGTCTGTGAACAGTCTGTATGGCACAAATGAATCAGAGCTATTAATTGATTCATTGAACTAATTTGGAGAAATTAACTGATTTTTGCTACTGTTTAATTAGTTTTTCAAGATATTTATGTATTTTCTTGGAAATAATTCATTTAGAAGAAGAATAACTAACTAGAAAAAGAAAAAAGTGATTGTTCACAAATAGATTAAAAATGATTAAAGCAATTATTAAAATACTAATTAAAATAATATTTTTTTTGCACTAAATAACCATGAATAATAATTTTCATTTATATGCACCAGTATAACAATAGTTAGCCATAAACAACTAATTTACATGCATATATGTTTATTTATCATTTTAATGTATGAAAAATGCCACACAAAAGACTGTAAAGAGTCTGTGATGGCACAAATGAATCACTGAATCAGAGAAAAATGAATCAAACAACTCTACTGCTTCTGTTTAATTAGTTTAATTAAAAACTATTCAAGATATTTACATATTTCATGGAAATAATTCGCTTAGAAAAATAATTTCAACCAAAAAAGCTATTGTTCAAAAACTGATTCAAGGCAGCAAAAATAGGGATTTTATTTTTGCATTAATAGACCACAAGTAAGAATGATAATGAATAATTTTTATATGCACCAATAAAATAATAAATAGTCATAAACAACAAATTTACATGCATATATTCTTGCATAACATCATTTTAATATATGAAAAATGACACAAAAGTCTGTATAGCAAAAATGAATCACTGAATTAGAGTTTTGTATTGATTCATTGAATTCATTTGAAGGAATTAATCAATCAACTCTAACACTGATTTTTGCTACTAAAGATTTTTGCTAGTTTAATTAGTTATTCAAGATATTTACATATTTTTGTGAAAATAATTCATTTAGAAAGACCATTTTAACAAAAAGATTCAAAATGATTAAAGCAAATGTTATTAATCAATTTAATATATGGAAAAAAGCCACACAAAAGATCACATGGGTGTGAACAGTCTGTGATGGCACAAACAAGTCACTGAATCAGTTTATTCAACTAATTTGGAGAAATGAATGGTGCAAATTCTAACACTCATTTGCTACTGAAGTTTAAATCAAAGAAGCCATTAAAATTCATTTTTAAAAGTCATGAGACAAAGAAATCTTCACAACAGCTGCTTAAAAAAATTCTCAATATTCTCAATATTGCATAATGTTAAATCACCAGCAAAATCCTTCCATGAATATTAGATATATGACCCAAACCTAAATGTGAATACACAGCATGTTACTATCCAGCACTGTTATTATATAGTTATTTATTTATTTTTTAATTCTAAACACTCTTTTTTTTTTGTGCTCAGATTTTTTTTTTTTAATTTGATGAGCAAAACTTTATATAATGGTATAACTAACAAGATGTTTTTCCCAGAAATGCAATGCAGAACAGCTAACATAGTTAAAATATGGAAGATAGTATATTAATTATTCATGAGGTAAAGCCTATTTGTGGATAATCCAGCAAATCAAATAGTTCACAAATAAAACCTATTTCATCTCATTTGATTATTCAAATAGTTGTGATTCTAAAGTCTGATTGAATGAGCCAAATTCAAAGCTGTCCAGTGACTGTGCATCATTCGAATCCTGTATTAATGCAGTGAAACATATTGTTGCTTGGCAACCATCAACAACTAACATTTTGCTTATCATATCGATTTGTTAGAGACACGTTACACTTTTCTGTTCTTTTACATGTAAACATCATTAAATAGTCAAGCCCTCCGATAATCACAAAAAAATTAAACAATTCAAAACTTAATACTTTTATTCAAAATAGATGCGTGAAATTGTTCAAAAGTCATTTATAATGTTACAAAATATTTCTGTTTTAAATCAGTACTGTTCTTTTGAACTTTACTGAAAAAACTGTTTTTAAGACACTGAACACTCAAAAAAATAACTTGTTCAGTGAACTTAATAAAATTATAGTAAACTTTTCCACACAATTAGTTCAGGTTCATACAACAAGACTAAAACAAGTTCAACTAAAATGTTTAGTGGGCTCAACAAAACATTATTTGTTTAACTGAACTTAGTTTTTTAGTTTTGTGGTATGTATATGTAACTAATTGTGGGAAAGTATTTGATTAATTTAATTAAGTTCAGTGGACAAGCCATTTTTTAAATAATTGGCAAAAACACATGTTGGCATGTTAACGATAATTTCATTCATTGTTGCAATATATCATAAGAGTTGAGCAAACAAAACTGATCTCAGCACAGTTATTGCTCATTTAATGAATCAAGAAGTCAATGAAGCTGCCAGCACATTAAGCCTTTCATTAAAAACACTTAAAATAATAATTTTTTCAACATATTTCCATCGTAATGCGACTCCATGCAAAGCATGCTGGGAACTACACATCCACTTTCCAGCTGGTTGTATTAACAAAATGATTCATGTAGTCCCAACACAAAATCATTAAGCTCAATGAATTTTTACAAATTTAGGTGGACCGAACATAATGGAAATAAGTTAGGTAACAAATTTTCAAGAATTTAGTTGTTTCTGCTCATTTTAACCAAGTAATTTGAACAAGTCTGATAATGATGAACAAGTCAAGTAATGATGCTGAAAATTCAGCTTTGCATCACAGGAATAAATTACATTTTAAAATATATTAAAATAGAAAACATTTATTTAAAACTGTAATAATATTTTACAGTATTGCTGTTTTTACTGTATTTTTAATTAAATGAATGCAACCGTAGTGTGCATAAGAGACTTTTTCCGAAAATGTAGTATTAACAATATAGTAGAGAAAAACACCAGTTGGTGTATTTCTCTACCATCACATTGTATATTCAATTACAGCATCCAGCTCTGATGTTTAATGTGTTTGTATGCGAAACTGCCTGCGAGTCACATCACCCGCCTTGAAAGGAGTATTTATGAAGCACAAGTGCAGCACAAGTTCATTAGCACAAATCCCACTGAGCCCAAGTGTGTGTGTTTGACTGTTTATATGAGTGATTTTGGCTCATTTCTGGTCGCCCTCATTCACCTCTACAGATTATGGTGCTGTGCCTGCTATCGACTGTCTCTCCGCTGTCTGTTTTCCCTCTCGCTCTCTCTCTCCCTCCCTCTCATGATGGTAAAAATATCTGCAGACAGCAGGAACACAGGCACAGCTCTCTCTCTCTCCCTCTCTCTCTCTCTCTCCCACCCATGTGATCTCTCAGGCAGGCGTCGCTGTGCACAATCTCCAGCCCTCCGCCGGCTGCAGCTAATGAGTCTTTGTGTGGCTCGAGCGAATGAGAGAGAGCGTTCGGGTCTGTTTTAGACCGGAGCGTATGCTAACAGCAGTGGAGACCGGGAGCGCGCAGTTTACCTCTCTCGCCCCGGTCTCCTCTCGAGTCCCAGTGAAATGGAGGGCCTTCATTCAGCACGTCTCATCTGGCTCTGAACGGCGTGAGGGAGGAGAGTAAAGCGGCGGCGGACGCAGGTTGGTGCATTTTGAAGTGAAAGCATGACTCGTGACCTGTGTTTCTGTTCTGATGTATCACGCACGGCCTGATGGGAAATCGGAGGTCAACTTCTGTGAGTGCTCGCTGCTTTGACCCGCACTATAGGGGTAGCGCTGGGTGAGATGTCAGATAATGTGTGTCAACCTGTAGAGATTTTTATATTATAACGTGGTGGATTTGTGTCCCAAACTAGTCAAGATGAGAAACTTAAGGGGTGTTAGTTAACTGTTTACAGTTGCCAAGCAACACTGCAACTTGCTGCATTAATATAAAATTCAGTTGATGTGTCATAGGTGTATGTCACAACTGTTTTATTATGTTTATATAATAAAATTTAATATAAACTGTTTTATATATAGCATATATATAGCATATATTATATATATAGATAGATATGTAAAGATGTTTTATTTATTTATTTATCAGATTTATCTTTCATTTGTTTTGAATATTTTGTACTGAACATTTTTTCTTTTTCGTCAAGTTCCAAATAAAAATAGAAAATAATCGAATATCTATATTTAAATGATTCCAAAACAGTATTACTACATTACTACATGACTGTAATCATAACCTATATTAAAAAAAAAAACCTTAAGTTAGATTGAATATACTTAATATAGATTTAACCCAAAAGAGGCATTTCCACATGACTGTATTAATATATAAACTGTTTTTATTGATTAACTGAATAAATTAAATATAGATTATCACAACACTGGTTTTGCCACATGATTGTATTAATATATATACATTTTTTATTAATTAATTTGAATAGATTAAATATAGATTATCCCAAAATAGGCATTTCTACATGATTGTATTAATATATATACATTTTTTATTAATTAATTTGAATAGATTAAATATAGATTATCCCAAAATAGGCATTTCTACATGATTGTATTAATATATAACCTTTTTATACATTAATTTAATATATTACATACATATTATCCCAAAATAACTATTTACACATGATAGTAATATATAATATAAATAAATAAATAATAATAATAAATATATATATATATATATATATATATGTGTGTGTGTGTGTGTGTGTGTGTGTGTGTGTATTTAAATATTTAAATATTTAATAATATAAATAAATATATAATATTTAAATATAATAAATATGGATGATCTTAAAATGAGAATTACCACGAGTTAATATAGAAAAATTTACTTGATTCATTACTTTTCTTATTAATTAATTTTAATATATTAATAGCTTACCCTAAAATGGGTATTTCGACATGACTGTATTAAATTATAAACCATTTTATAGAATAATTTAACATATTACATATAGATTATCCAAAAAAAACATTTCCACATGATTGTAATATTATATAATACATAAAATTAAAAATATATAATATATATTTAATAATAATTTAACATTTTCAATACAATATATCATATTTAATAATATATAAGATTTTTATAGATTTAAATATAATAAATATGGATTATCCTAAAAGGAGCATTACCACGAGTTAATATATAAAACTTTTTTATAGATTAATTACCTTTTTTAAGGATGAATTTTATACTAGATTATTATAGATTATCCCAAAATTGTATTTCTACATGATTGTCTTGATATCTAAAAATTACCACATGACTGTAATAATACATATATATATATATATATATATATATATATATATAAAATTTAAATATAATAAATATGGATGATCCCAAAATAAGTATTACCACATGATTGTGTTGTTATATGAAACTTTTTTATAGATTAATGTATAAATATTTAATATATAATGTAATATTATATATATATATATATATATAAAATATTTAATAGCATATATTTTTTTATAGATTATTAAAATATAATAAATATGGATGATCCCAAAATACACATTACCACATGATTGTGTTATTATATTATTATTAAAAACTTTTTTTATGGATTAATTAAATATATTAAATATACAACTCCTTTTTTATATAGATTAAACATCTTAAATGTAGCTTATCCCAAGATAGGTATTAACACGTAATTGTTTTAACACATGATATAAACCCATTTTTATAGATTAATTAAATATATGTAATATAGATAATCCCAAAGTATTGCCATTAGATTTTATTAATACATAAATAATTTTTTTCTATTGAATTTACAGAAAAAAACAGTTGTATTGTGATATAACATTTGTCATATCGTGATATAAGATTATGGTCATCCTGCCCAACCCACTATAGGTCTCCTCATACCGCTCAGCATCCGGTGCCAAGAAGTATTGATCGCTGTAGGTTGTCAGTGCTGCATTGACAACGCTAAAGTACATGTGTATTTGTACATGTGTATGTCCATATTGTACAGACCTCGTCCGGGGAGTGGCTGTTTTTGTCTCTGCTGGCTTTTACTGCAGGATTTTCACTTGTAACATGCTGTAAGTGTGCTGTGGAAAACTACAGCAGCTAAGAGAAGACAAAGGGAGAGAGAGAGCGAGCGAGAGCTAGAGATGTAGAAGAGAAATAACTAGCTGTGTGTGGAGAGTCGTCTCTCTCTAGTACAGCAGTCAGCTCCTGTTACCTCGGGTTAGCCGGAGATGTCATGCCGATTCGTTGTGTCAAGAAATGGGAAAAGTTGCTCCTCTGGCTGTAGTCTCGATGGCGAGCGCGGGATCTCCAACGCTGACCGTTTTAAATCAGCAAGTCGCATCTGCTGTAAGAAAATAGAATAATAATGTCATGAAATTTTGCAGCATAAGTGCAAACCCGAATCATATTGCTAAATGATTCTTTTTCACAGTCATTTCATCAATGAATTCCCTCTGATTACACATGCATGAGCATTTATTTACGAATCTCGGGTGTGTGTGTGAGGTACATGCCACACAAATGAAAAAAGCGAAATGACTCTCAAATGTGAAATTCACTATTTGTGCGAGTGTATTAGCGTCGCCATGGCAACCTTTGGGTATCGCAGAGCAGCGCGGCATCCGCTGAGGACGGAAAATGCGAATGGATTTTCAACAAGGGGAACTAATTATGATGATTACGAGAAAATTGACTTACATTGTGTCTCCAAAACTAGAGAAGCCATTTCCAATTATTGCAAACCTCCCGCATCTCACCGGACTGCTGCGGGATCAGCGGGATTCAAACAGATCTGGGGCTTAGATCAAGGGAATTTTTGCTGCTTTTAGGAACGATGCTCTTCCATCCAGTCCTTGAAAGCTAGGAAAGTGTATAATGGAAAAAAGACAACAGTTAGCGTTCTTATTCATCTCAAGGCAGTGGCAATGCACTTTTTCTACAATGTTAACATCAAACATCAAAAATGCTTATCTAATTGAATTAAAAACATAATTGGACAGGTATCGTTCATGCCTAAATCACAAACGGTGCAATGAGTTTAATTCATTGGTTTTGCGTTTTTGTTGAGCAAAAGTCTCACTTGCATTTCATTCAGTTGTGCACTAATCAATAACTTCAATTAATTTAAAATTGGTACCTGATATACGAATAGAAATCAGCCAAAATGGTTTCATGGTTTATTTACATCTACAACAAAACATAAATATTTATATATACAAAATATATAAATATTTATATTATATGTATATAAAAAAATAGATATAAAAATATTACATATATATATATATATTTTATTTATTTTTTTTTTTTTTGAAGTTGTAAATAAAATAGATGATTGGAGTATGTTCTACAAGAAAATACTATTTCAGTCTAATTCAAAATTTAATTCAATGTGTTACTTGTGAATTTACTAGCAATTTCTGAGAAAAACCATTTTAAAGTATTTTTTCAATAAATAATTATCAAGACCCTTATGACTTTTTCATGGCCCTTATAATTATTTATTGAAAAAAATTAGTTAAAAATTGCGAGAAACATCATTTTAGTATCACTGAGATGTTATATGTTATATAGTACCATTGAGATGTTATAATGATATTATGCATTATTTTATTAATAATATATATTTTCCATTGTCATTTTAAAGTTTTACTAATTTTGTTTTTTGTTTTTTTATTTTGTAGTTTTTAAAAATATATATTTTGTTGTTAATTTTATTATTTTTATTTCAAGTTTAGTTTTAGTTATTTTAGTACAAAGTTAAAATAAATGAAAATAAGAAATGTTTCCTTGGTAGCTAGCTGAAAAAATTATATATATACATATAATATGAAACTTTTATTTTCAAATTATGATTTATTTATTTATTTATTTTAATTTTAGTTAACACCAAAGTCATAGGTTTGACTCCCAGGTAAAAAAAAATGTGTACCTTGTTTGAATGCACTATACGCTGGTTTGGATAAAACTCTGATCCAAAATGCATAAATGTAATCTACCCTGGTGGGAACATCGGAACACCTGGTGCCTATCGGAATCAAATGGTTTTAAGACAACTGGGATTCCGTTTTAAAGGTAACTCAGTATCCTTGTAGTGCATACTGTAGTACAGTTTGCGGTGGATTCAGTTGCTCCAGAGGTTGAGAGTAGGTGCTTTGAGTGTGTCTGTAGAGAACAGAGCCGTGTTCTGTCCTTACAGGAGGGAGAGGGAGACACATTCCGCAGCACTGCTGTGGTTTGGAGGCTCTCCAGCTGCTGTTTTCACCACACACACACAGAGAAAAACAATAGGCCTCAGCTGAGACCCATGCAGTCCGCAGGCTGAGGCTGGTCTTGCACAGGGGTTTAATTGGACCGGAATGAGCAGGAACAGCGTTCCGGTGTCATGCGAGATTCCATTCTGCTGGAGAATCCTTTGATGCCATGTATTTTATTAATGTATTTTAGTCATTTTAGTTTTATGTCATGTATCATGTTAACCAAGCTATAAATGATCCAAACATTTCTCATTTTTTTTGTTTTTCCCGTATCACAGTTTTCACCAAAATACTTAGCAGCACAACTGTTTTCAGCATTGATAATAATAAGAAATGAGAAAAAAAAAAAAAAGCAAATCACCATTTTACAATGATTTCATGTGACACTGAAGACTGAGTCCCAGCTTAAAACGTCCTGGCAAGTTTATGAACATAAAAGTTATGCATGTTTGATTTAATGTTTTTACATAGTTCATGAAACATTCTATTTCTAAAACATTGTATTTTAATGTGCATCTAACATTTTTGAAATGTTCCTATTTGTTTCAGAACTTTCAGAGAACATTCAAAAGTAACAATTCCATGATGGCTGCTAAAAATGAAATAGAATGTTCAATTAACATTTGCAATTGTAGATGTTTTGAAATTCATATAGAAATAACATATTCATAACTTAATGAAATCTTACCACGTTCTTACTTGGAACATATTTTGTTAGCTGAGGTAACGTTAATGGCTGCTGAAATATCGAACAGTTATATATATTCCACAGTATTAGTGTTTTTACTGTATTTCTGATCAAATAAACGTAGCCTACAATAATTGTCAGTTGATGAACTAACAAAACTTAACTAAATATTATGTGTAGCGCCCTTACCTTCCAGTATTCTCGTTAAATTTTGCGTTTTGATTTGCATTTTGATATGAAACGAAGTGGGAATTTTTAATTTGTGTCAATTTTATCACGATATTAAGACAATGAATGGTTTTGGCGCTCTTTAATGTTACGTGACTGATTACTGTATTTGCCTCAATTCAAGCGGCACATAAGCCGTTCCTCTCTTCGTTTTTATTTCTAGTTACAACTCTATATAATGATGAATGAACATCAAAAGGTCTGGTGAAAGAAACAGAACAACTTACTGAAATGTTTCAAGCCTCGTGTGATCGCTCAATCAGTGTTTCATCCGCGGAAAGACGTCAACAAAACAGCTTAGAAAATATGGAAGGCCAAAAGTGCCAAAAGTCTTTAAACAGAACGCGTGAAATTTGACCGTGTCAGCACGCACGCATCTAAGGACAGCTCTTAAACTTGAGACAGGTAGAAAAAAATTAACTTCAGAGAGGAGCATTTTGCTAAATATGTGCACTATATTATACATATTTATTATATGTTTAACCAGTTGTCTTTAATGTATGTCTTGTCTATAAAAATAGGCTAATTAGATAATCAAAAAGTTGATATAAACTGCTTAATGCACAAATTAAATGTGAATATGCATCTCTGTTTTTGAGTGTTGAATATCAAGTAAATGTGCTTATAGTTGAGGTCAAAAGTTTACATCCCCCTTTCAGAATCATTAAAAATGTTAATTATTTTACCTAAATAAGACAAAATGCATGTTATTGTTTATTTTGTACTGACCTGAATAAGATATTTCACATAAAAGATGTTTACATATAGTCCATAAGAAAAAATTTAACTTATTTTGTCTTTTGAGAAACATGTAACTATCTTCTGTAGCCTCTGAAGGGCAGTACTAAATGAAATAATATGATATTTATGCAAAATAAGAAAAATGTACACATCTTCATTCTGTTCAAAAGTTTTCACCCCCCGGCTCTTAATGGATGGTTTTTCCTTCTGGAGCATCAGTGAGCGTTTGAACCTTCTGTAATAGTTACATATAAGTCACTCAGTGTCCTCACTGTGAAAAGATGGATCTCAAAATCATACACAATCATACCTGAAGGATTTTTCTGAAGAACACCAGGCAGTTTAACTGTTCAGGACAAACAAGGGACATTTTTATAAATTCAACTGTTATTTTCTCTTGTGGACTATATTTGAACATCTTTTATGTGAAATGTCTTATTCAGGTCAGTACTAAATAAACAATAGCATGCATTTTGTATGATCCCTCTTATTTTGGTAAAATAATTAACATTTTTAATGATTCTGAAAGGGGTGTAAACTTTTGACCTTAACTGTAATTATTACTTTCGGTTTGGGTGTTTCGGTTTTATTCTTTCTCATTTTAGTAATATGCAACTCTTATTTTTATTTGTTTGTTTATTATTTATTTATTTTTGTAAATATGATGGGGCATCATCATATTTAGTCATCACCATCATATTTAATCGTTCCCCCACCTCCAAAATCGCAGTTGATCAGCAGCTCTGCTGGGCTTCAGTAGTCATCCGATGGCTCTGTGAGACTTGCAGTGTGAAACAACACATTCCCTCCTTCAGTAATGAGGCTGCCAGCCAGCCTTCCTCTCTTTCTCCAGACTCTGGCGCACTGCTTTCTCTGTTGTGTGTATGTGTGTGCGTCTCTTTTTTTTCCCACTCTTCTCATCGCTGGCTCAATTCTAGCTACAGAAATAAGCAGGAGACGGGAGGGAAAAGATACTGTCAGGATGTGCTGCTGCTGCAGGTTTAGGGAATCTGTGTGAAATCTGTCCAATCCAACAGGCTGAACTCAACAGGAACAGGTTTATTACACACAAGAGCAGAAAACTACATTTTATAAAGACAATGAAAGTGGTACTTACCTGTGCAAAACTCACCATGCTGTGGATGGATGCCAGGGCATTTATAGGGTGTTTTCTGTTTCTAGGGTGTTGCTGTACAGTTGCTTAATTGTTTTGAGCGTTTTTGAAACGGTATGTTGCTACGCTAGTTACTAGGATGTCCTGAATGATTGCAAGGGAATTGCTTTATGGTTGCTACATTGTACTTTTTGTGTTTTTATTGCATTGCTAGAACAACATGCATTCAAAGCCATTATAAACACATGTGATGTACACTATGTTAATCCGCCATGTTGCTTGGCAATGGTAAAGGTCCTTCAGGTAGGCTAATTTTAATTTAGATGTGCAGTTTGTAATATTGACAGCTAGTGGTTGAAATGTGAACTGCATTCCAAAAACTGCTATTCAAAATATTGGAAAGATTTGTTTCTTGTGCCCCTTCTCCTGAGAATCAACACTCACATGGGTTGCCAGATTGAGGACATAAGGTGACAAGCCTTATGCTCTAAGTTGATGGTCATAGAGCTTTTTGACTGAATGTTGAGGCTTGCTGGGTCAGGGAGAATCTGCAATCTCTGACCTAGTTTGTTTGCTGGCTTGCAAGGCTGCAACATGTTGTGTTTTTCAACACTTGGCAACCCTGGATGTTGAAATCCTATAGGGTAAACTGGCATTGGGCAATGGTATTTTTATGCTTTTGTACAGCCAATTACACACAGTACCTTTAATTTTCTCCTGGGTACTTCACTTCATTGTAAAAACTATTTTTTTTTTTTATTCTGTTCTGAAGATTCCACTTATTTTTACAGCTGTCTACTGAACATTTCTTTTCAGCGACATTGAGCTTTTGAGTCTAATTTCAAGTGTTTTTCAGTCATGCCGTGTCCTTGTACTATGATTAATAAATTCCTGAAGCTGAGGTATGCGCTTTATGAGTGCAACTCTGAAAACTCATCTCAAGTTTCCCGTTTGTTTTCTTTCCTGAAGACACTCAATCAAACACAGACAAAATGGACTTCCTGGAAGGTTGAGGTAGAATTCAATTAGTAGTTTTTTTCTCCCTCTGCTTCCATCTGGGGTCCTGTGAGGCCTGGTGATCAATGGCAGCGAGGAGGAGGACAGGAAAGGAGAGGAGGATGTGTGCTCTAACGTTTATCACTAATTGAGTGCTTTGAGGATCGCAGCGAACATAAACTTGATATTGAGCAACAACAGCTGACCTGTTCTGTGGCCTAGGTTCTGGAAGTATATCTTTCCCATTTATTTTCTCCATAGGGATCTCAAACCAGCTCTGAGACTAATTACATGATAGAGTTTTATTTGAAGCAAATAGTGTTTGAAAACAGCCAAAAAGTCTTTCATGAGGGAAGGCTTATCCTGAGAACCATAGTGAATGAGGCATTGATTGATATATATATATATATATATATATATATATATCAATGCCTCATTGAAAAAATAATATTCTACACAAACACACACACATATATATATATATATATATATATATATAAATGTGTGTGTGTGTGTGTGTGTCTGTGTGTGTAGAATATTATTATTTTTTTCTTTTTTAATTAATTTAATTGGAGAATATTCACAGGTGAAAGATGAAAAGGGGTTTTCAAGCAGCAGAAGCTTTAATTTTTCATTTCCTTTCATACATTAGGATCGCTGTGTTTGTTTTCTTTTTCACTAAAATTACTAAAATTAAACTAATTAAAACTAATTAATTGTCATTTTAAATCTTTATTAGTCTTTGCCATTATCCTTCAAACCAGAGGTTTTACACATTTGTCAGCAAGAATAATGTTATTTACTTAAAATATAATGAAATTTTGTGTGATCGCTTTATCTTTTATATAATTTAATAAGTACAGGTCAGAATAAGTATGCTATTTTTTTCATTTTTACATTAATATATCTGTTATGCTGAATGATGGACCATTATTTCATGTATTTTTAGCCATTTTATTTTTTACAAAAGTTAGTTGAAACATTAAAGTAGACACTTGCATTTAATATGTATGTATGTATGCATATATATAAAATAATTTTATATTAATTATTTAATAATTTTAATTCGATGCAGACATCAAAATGGGACTTTTCTTTGTCCCTCATATATTTGTATATATATGAATATTCTCCAAAAAAAAAATATATATATATATATACACATACATACACAGTGTAAATAAATTTGCATATTTGCATGGTTTATGGACACATTTATAAAGTCATGGTAACAGCAACTTGATCCATGATTCTTATTGGATGATCTCTTTCCAGGATTATTAGTAAATACAATACTCACACTAACTGAAACATGTATCATGTATCACTGAAATAACACAATATGTCACTGAAATGTTAAACATCTATTTGTTTGTGGAGAAAATGAATGGGATTTTTTACTTGCACTCTATTAACACTCTCTCTCTCACTGTCTGGTGCAGCCTGACGGCAGCCATGAGTGGAATTCTAAAGAGGAAGTTTGAGGAGGTGGAGGGAGCGTCGCCCTGCTCCTCACTGAGGGAGTCTGAGGAGGAGGAGATATCCAGCACTGAGAGCGGAGACAGTAGCGACAGCGTCAACCCGTCAGCCTCGCACTTCAGCCATTCTTCATCAGCATCATCCTCATCATCAACACACGCACTGCAGCGGACAGGTGAGACAGAACTACAGCTATATCAAATGATTTGAGGTGAAATATTCAGAAAGCTGTGACAGTTTAGCATTATTGTGGACTAAATATGTGACCCTGGACCACAAACCCAGTCATAAGTGTCAATTTTTTGAAATTGAGATTTATAAATAAGATTTCCATTAATGTATGGTTTGTTAGGATAGGACAATATACGGCCGAGATAGAACTATTTGAAAATCTGGAATTTGAGGGTGCAAAAAAAAATAAATAAATAAAAATATTGAGAAAGTCGCCTTTAAAGTTGTCCAAATGAAGTTCTTAGCAATGCATATTACTAATGAAAAATTAAACTTTGATATATTTACAGCAGGAAATTTAAAAAATATCTTCATGCAACATGATCTTTACTTAATATCCTAATGGCTTTTGGCATAAAAGACAAATACAATGTATTTTTGGCTATTGCTACAAATATACCCATGCTACATATGACTGGTTTTGTGGTAAATGTAAGACTTTTTTTGAGACCTTAGGAAGACTAAGAAAATCAAAGGATGTAATTAAACAAATATAGTTTATAAATGTAAATAGCTAAAATGACATTAAATAAGACACAAAATGGCATAAAATGGGAAGTCTTGTTTAATTGATCAAAATGAAGTGAGTTTATGAATAAAACCAGACCAAATATCTGCCATTCTGGGTCAGAAAACTTGATTCAAAGGGAAAATAACATATATTTGTTCTTGTTTTAAGCATAATCTTAATTTTGTTCAAATTTCTAAGACTTCACTTTACATTTGCATCTCCAGTGTATCTTGATTTAAGGATGTTTCAATTTTTTTTAAATAAATGAGGAATATAATATATAATAATATATATATATATATATATAATATAATATATAATAATATATAATTAATTAATATATAATTATAATTAATATATTAATATAATATATTAATATATTAATTTTGTGCAATGCATGCAACATTTAATGCCACGACTTTATGAATTTAAGACTTTCTGCTCTGATTTAAGACCTCCAGAAACCATGAATAAAGAGAAAAGTTTTTTTTGAAGGTTTAAATAAAGCTATGATTATTGAATATGTTTTACAAGAAAATACTATTTCAGATTTTCTAATTCAAAATTTCACATTTAATTTGGTGTGTTACTTATGGAAAGTTGTTTCTGCCACATGAAAATATATATTAAAAAAAAAAGTATTTGCAACTTTTTATCTGACAATTTTGAGTTTATATCTCACAGTTCTGTCTTTTTTCACAATTGCACACATTTTTTTCACAATATAAACTCTGCCAAATTAGTTGTTAGAGTTATAAACTTGCAATTCAGAGAACAAAAGTCAGAATTCTGAGATAAAAAGTTGCAATTACCCAATTAATTTTATTCTGTGATAGAAACAAAAACAGAACTGTGAGATGTCAGAATTCAGAATTCAGAAGTCAGATTCTACATCTCACCATTTAGAATTTATATCTTAGAATTGTGTTAATACTTTGGATTATACATTATATTTCAAAAGTAAAAAGTTTCCAGGTCATAAAACTAATGAGAGTTAATGCAAAAAAAAAAAAATCTCTGATGTTAAAGCAGTAGTTCACCTAAAAATGTGTCATTTTTTGTCATTATTTACTCACCCTCATATTGTCCCAAAAATTATTTTGATAATTCTTTAAATTATTAAATTTTAAAGAATCACACAACATTTTAAAATGACCACATGAAAGCCCATTTTTGCTACTGAATAAAAAAAAGGTTATTGCGATGTTTTATCTCACAATTCTGACATTTTTCTTGAAATTGCGATTTACATTTCACACTTCTGACTTTTTTTCCTCAGAATTGCATGATACAAACTCACAATTCTGTCTTTTTCTCGCAAATGCAAGTTTGTACTCACAATTTTGACTTTTTTTTTTGTTTTGTGTTTACACAATTCTGACTTTTTTTCTCATAATTGCAAGATATAAACTTACAATTTGCGAGTTATAAATTTACAATTCTTACTTTTTTCCCAGAATTGCCAGTTTATATCTTGCAACTGTGATTTTTTTTCCTCAGAATTGCGACTTTGTATCTCGTAATTCTGACTTTATAACACACAACTGCAACTTATAAAGTCAGAATTGTGAGATTGCGAGTTTGTATCTCACATTTGCATCTCCAGTGTATCTTGATTTAAGGATGTTTAATTTTTTTTTTTGGAAAACAAACATACTGAGGAATATATTAATTTTGTGCAATGCATGCAACATTTAATGCCACGACTTTATGAATTTAAGACTTTCTGCTCTGATTTAAGACCTTTGAAAGACCTTTTTAAGAAACCCTGAATAAAGAGAGGTTTTTTTTAAAGGTTTAAATAAAGCTATGATTATTGTATGTTTTACAAGAAAATACTATTTCAGATTCTGTTACGGACTTCTTTCAT
This sequence comes from Labeo catla, assembly GCA_012976165.1. Classification (NCBI taxonomy): domain Eukaryota; kingdom Metazoa; phylum Chordata; class Actinopteri; order Cypriniformes; family Cyprinidae; genus Labeo; species Labeo catla. The sequence goes on along the minus strand of VONZ01000155.1, from coordinate 830,549 downwards.
GCAATTCTGATTTTTTTTGCGCAATTCAGTCAGAATTGTGAGATAAACTCGCTATTCTGAGAACATATCAGTCTTTTTGGAGTTTATATCTCTCAATTCTGAGAAAAACATGAATTGCATGAAAAAAGTCAGAATTGCAAGATACAAACTTGCATTTGCGAGAAAAAAAGAATTTTGAGTTTATCTCACAACTGCAATATATAAACTGGCAATTTTGAGAAAAAGTCAGAATTGTGAGTTTATAACTTGCAATTGCAAGTATATATCTCGCAATTCTGACTTCATATCTTAGAATTGCGAGATTACATCTCAAAATTCTGAGAAAAAAGTCAGAAATGCGAGATGTAAACTCGCAATTGCAAGAAAAATGTCAGAATTGTGAGATAAAAAGTCGCAGTTAACTTTTATATTTTTGTTCAGTGGTGGAAAAAGAGACACATAAAAGTAAAAAACAAAAGTTAAAAAAAAAAAAAAAAAATTCTACTAAACTATTCTAAAACTAATGACAACAGGCAAAAAATTGTTGTGTCATTTCTTTAAAGGACTGAATTGTGAGTATATGAGAAAGAAGATGGGAAATACCATTTCCCAGAGAATGTCCCCAGGGAAAACACTAGCTCGAAATTGGTAGCAGAAAATAGAAAATGGCCCTTTGAAAGGAAAATTCATCACTGAGATTTGATATTGATCGTCATCACGCTTGTCTGAAGGGGGCTTGAGAAAATATCCATCATCGCAATAAACGTAAAACATCTGGCCTCGTGCTGCTAACCGTTGAGAAGCTGAAGCGCGTGAGCCGGCATTTGACTTCATAATAAGTCAAAGAGCAGTTCACCTGAAAAGCATCAGTCATCATTTCTAGAAAGATGAAGTTTGAGAAGCTGCTGTAAAACTGCCTTTTTTGTCAACAAACAATAATTAATTTAAGGCCCGATAAAGCAAGAAGCTGATTTTCTTCTTCGTGTCAATCATTCCTCAGTCAGTTCTCCATCACCTCTCCGAGCTCTTTAATGTTTTGTGACGCTCATTCACTTTGATTCCGTCATTAAAAATAATTAGAAGTTTATGTGCACCAGATGTCTGCGGATGACCCATGGTGCACCGAGTCCCAGAGGACGTCTGTTTCCTCCTTTAGAAAGCGCTGCTCTTTCAGCACAGCTTCAGAGAGAGGTTACGTCTACATTAAGATGTGAAATGTAGCTCATAATCGTAAATTACTGACATTCAGATCAACCTGCTGGGCTGGATTCCTGGAACTATTTTCAGCAAAGTAAACATGATGAATAGCCAGTGACTGGTAGACGTAAACCCTCCGGTGGCATCTGAGGATATTACGTATGGTATGATAATGATTGCCATATTCATATACCTAAGTGTGCACATGATACTGCAATCCATTCAAACGTTTGAGGTCAGTAAGATTTTTTTTAATGATTTTAAATGAATGATCTTCTGCTCACCAAGGCTGCATTTATTTGATACAGTAAAAAAATGCAGTAAAAACAGTAATATTATGAAATTTTATTATAATTTAAAGTAACTACTTTCTATTTGAATATATTTGAAAATGTAATTTATTCCTGTGATCAAAGCTGAATTTTCAGCATCATTACTCCAGTCTTCAGTGTCACATGATCCTTCAGAAATCATTCTATAAGGCTGATTTACTCCTCAAAAAAAAAAAAAAGTAAGTAAAAACAGTAATATTGTAAAATATTTTTATAATTTAATGTAACTGTTTTTTATTTTAATATATTTGAAAATTGAATTTCTTCCTGTAATCAAAGCTGAATTTTTAGCATCATTACTCCAGTCTTCAGTGTCACATGATCCTTCAGAAATCATTCTAATATACTGATTCACTCCTCAAAAAAAAAAAAAACAATAAAATAAAAAATCTGTAAAAACAGTAATATTGTAAAATATTATTATAATTTAAAGTAACTGTTTTTTATTTTAATATATTTGAAAATTGAATTTCTTCATGTAATCAAAGCTGAATTTTTAGCATCATTACTCCAGTCTTCACTGTTACATGATCCATCAGAAATCATTCTAATATGCTGATTCGCTCCTCAAGAAACATTTCCTATTATTATCAGTGTAGAAATCAATTGTGCTCCTTAATAATTTTAAGAGAGATTTTTTAGGATAAGTATAAAGTTTTAAAAAACAGCATTAATTTTAAATATATTTTAACACTTTTGATCAATCTAATGAATCCTTGCTGAATTAATTAATGAACAAATAAATGAATAAATAAATAAAATCAAACCAAACATTTGAACAGTAGTGTACTCTAAAGAATATCATGGTATTACCATAGTAAATTTCCACAATACTTTTGTATTTGAGATGGAATTGCACAAATCCTGTCAAGAACATGTCTAGGTCACATTTCACATCTAATTTGGATAAATAATTTATGCCTTTTTTTGGCATTAAGACATTGTTTTCTTAAAGTTACCTAATTACAGTAATGAGAAGCTAATGAGAACAACTACTCAGAATAATGAGAATTACAAAAAAAAAAAATTCGAAAGAAAACATTTAGATTCATTACAGTAATAAGAATTTGGGTGGAAAAACTATATAATTGACATTAAAATAATGACGTAGGGCAAAATATACACTACCAGTCAAAAGTTTTTGAACAGTAAGAAGTCTCTTCTGCTCACCAAGCCTGCATTTATTTGATTCAAAGTACAGCAAAAACAGTAAGATGTTGAAATATTTTTACTATTTAAAATAACTGTTTGCTGTTTAAATATATTGAAAAGTGATTTCAAAGCTAAATTTTTAGCATTACTCCAGTCACATGATCCTTCAGAAATCATTCTAATATTCTGATCTGCCTTTTTATTATTATTATTATGTTGAAAACAGCTGAGTAGATTTTTTTTTCAGATTTCTTTGTTGATTCAAAAATTCAGAAGAACAGCATTTATCTGAAATAGACTTTTTTTGTAACATTAGAAATGTCTTTATCATCACTTTTGATCAATTAAAACCATCCTTGCTAAATAAATGTATTAATTTCTATAATCACCCCCCAAAAACTAAATGTTACCGGCTCCAAGCTTTTGAATGGTATAGTGTAATGTTGAAAAAGCTTTTTATTTCAGATAAATGCTGATAGTTGGATCTTTCTATTCAAAGAATCCTGAAAAAAATTTACTTAACTGTTTTAAATATTGATAATAATAAAAAATGTTTCTTGAGCAGCAAATCAGCATATTAGAATGATTTCTGAAGGATCATGTGACACTGAAGACTGGAGTAATGATGCTGAAAATGTAGCTTTGATCACAGGAATAAATTACATTTTACAATATATTCAAATAGAAAGCAGTTATTTTAAAAAGTAAAAATATTTCACAATATTACTGCTTGTGCTGTATTTTGGATCAAATAAATGCAGGCATGGTGAGCAGAAGAAACTGTGACTTCAGAATTGTGAATTTATATCTCACAATTCTGACTTTTTTTAATCAGAATTCTGAGTTTACATCTCACAGTTTAGATTTGTTTTCTCAGAATTGGGTATGTAAAAATAATAACTTTTTCATATTACATGTCCAAAGGGGAAAAAAGACTCTTAAACAAGATACATATCACTCATGCCTTCTTTAACACTAAGCCTCTGCTCTTAGAAAGCTCTGTTTGCAGTGAATGGCTGTGCTTCAGTTCTGCTGGAGTTCCTGAGTCAGACTGGGTTAAGCGCAGTGCACACACTCATGTGTGTGTGTAATGTATTCTGCTGGTGGTTCTGGGCGGGGGACCGGCAGCAGCAGATGGTTCTTATTTGTCCTGTTTGTGTCAGACATGAAGGGAGCTGTGGGAGAGAGTATCAGGGAAACTCCACTCTTGTGGAGGCCAAAACTGGGGATATTTATACAGGGTATATTTACCATCCCCCTTTAAATAGCCAAACAATAGGAGCCCGAGGCATGCAGAGAACTAAAGAGGCCACTAGAGGCGCACTGAGGAGAAAAGCTTACTAATACAGCTGCGTTATGTAGCTTTCAAGAATAAATATCCATGCTTAAAATAAATAAACACTGTTTTTTACATTTCTGTGCATCAAAAAAAGTATCACAGCACAACTGTTTTCAACATCATTTTGAGCAACAAATCAGCATATTAGAATGATTTCTGAAGGATCATGTGAAACTGAAGACTCAAGTGATGATGCTGAAAATTCAGCTTTGCATCACAGGAATAAATTATATTTTAAAATATATTCACATAGAAAACAGTTATTTTAAATTGTAATAATATTTCAGAATATTATTGATTTTACTGTATTTTTTACAGAATATATACAGCCTTAATGAGCATAAGACACTTCTTTTAAAAACATGTATACCAAACAGTCACCAAAATGAAAAAAAGCTGAAAAGCTGACAAATAAAACCAGGTGGTTAGCTGGTTTCCCACAGTTTGGCCAAGCTAGTTAGGCAGGTTTATTTTGCTGGTTTGCCAGCTGGACCAAGCAAAAAGACCAGCTAAACCATCTTAAATCAACAAACAGCTAGTTACAAATAATTAGGCCTGTTTCTGACTGTTTTGCACTAAATTGATATTTTATATATATATATATATAAAAATTGTATGCAAAAAAAAGAAAAAAAATTGTATTTTATAATCTGTAAAAATATGTTTTGAGTATATTAATAAGAATTTAATTAGAAACAAAAAAATAATAATTAAAATGTTGGTGTGACAATGAAAATATGCTTGATTGTCATAAAAATAATGGCATAATTCATTTTAAAAATATTATAAAACATTACAATATTATAAAAAAATGCTTTCTGAATATTAATGGTAAATAGATAAAAATATTTACATTGTAAAAATACAAAAGTCACAGTTAAATTTTTTTAAGGGTCATAAAAATACTTTTACCATGCTATTACCCATAAGTAAATACACATATTTACTTTACCACACTGTAAAAAAAAAAAACGTTGTTAAGTTGTTAAGTCAACTTAAAATTTTAAGTTCAGTCAACTCAAATAAGTTTAGTCAGCTTGAAATGTTAAGTTGTACTAGTTGACAACACTAAAAAATTGTTTTGTTAAACTTAAAAGCTGTGTTTGTTAACTGGCTGCCTTAAAATTGCTGAATCAACTCAAATATATAAGTAGTCACTTAGTAAAACTTAACATTTTAAGTTGACTAAACTTTTTTTGAGTTGACTGAACTTACAATATTATGGCAGCAGAACAGCAGACTCAACAAATTGTTTTTTACAGTGCATCATTGTTTTTTTTTTTTTAGGTAAAGATAGACCAAGGTGCATTTTTGTGAGACTAACTAGAAATATTAATTTATTTAATTTACATCATTATTGTTTTTTAGGTGAATAGTGACCCAGGTGTATTTTTGTGAGACTAACTTGAAATATTAATTTATTAAATTATGAATTATTATATAAATAATTAACTAGAACTACAATTGTTAAGCAATACCTACCTAATAATATGCAATATTTATTTATATATATTTTAAACACATTTTAACATTTTAAAGCAAGTGAAATGCCATGCAAAAATAAATATACTAAAATGTATTTAAAATACATGTATTTAATGCTATACTACAACAACATTTACATATTATGTATTTAATAAAAATATCCTGCAATTGTACTTTTAGTATACTAAACTGATAATTTAAAGTCTGCTAAACTGGAACAACTAATTTTGTACTTAATTTATTTTAATTGTGCTGAAGTCCAACTAAAGATTTACTTAAGTATTTGATTGTGCTAAAGTGGAACTATTGCAAGTATACTTTAGGTACACTTTTGCATTTAAAGACTGATATTATTTAAAGATCATACAATCCTCATCCATAGTGACATTAACACACATTTTAGGCTTAATATTACGAAATGTGCATTGTGCACAAGTGGTACTCCAAATAAAGTTTAATTGCAATTTTTCTATCAGTAAGTCTCAAGCGATATGCTAGTAAATATGTTAATAGTCTTGAACTATACTTAGTATAAAATAAATGCATTTTAAATATATAACTTTTTTACTAGAGGAAACAATGCAAATACATTCTTAAATCAGAATGACTTTAAATAAATTTGTGAAGAGAAACAAACTGCTAGCAACACCAGGTTCACTTCCCAGAGAATGCATGAATGTAAACCATAATTGCGTTGTATAAGTTGCTTTGCACAAAAGTGCAAAATCCAAAAATGTAAATGCATTCATTTAATATAAATGAATCATTGTGAAAATCACAAATATCAGTAATTTTATAACCTAAACATTTAATGCATCACTCAGCCCTATTTCCGAGTCCACGAATCACTTAGACATACTGCTCTGTTACCGGAAAGATGCATATCAGTGTCCTTCAAACTGAATAACCGAACTGTAATTTTATTTACCTTTAATGTCTTTATAGCATCCTCCATACTGAAGCGGGAGAAGCGGATGAGGACAAGGAGGGTGCACTTTGAAAAGGTGACCGTGTATTACTTCAGCCGCAGACAGGGATTCACCAGCGTGCCCAGTCAGGGTGGCAGTACGCTGGGCATGTCGAGCAGACACAGCTGCGTGCGACAGTACACGCTGGGCGAGTTCGCCATGGAGCAGGAGAGAATCCACAGAGACATGCTCCGAGATCACTTGAAAGAAGAGAAACTCAACTCTATTCGACTGCGGGTATGCAAACCATTCAGATACTTATTGTCATGCATATATTGCTGTGTAAGTGTCTTTAATGTTTCACCTTTCGCATCGTCCTCAGTTGACGAAGAACGGCTCGATGGAGTCCGAGGAGGCCAATGCTCTCACGCTGGATGACATCTCTGATGATGACCTGGATATTGATAACACAGAGGTGGATGAATACTTTTTCCTTCAGCCGTTGACCACTAAGAAGCGGCGTGCTCTGCTGCGCTCATCCGGTGTTAAGAAAATCGATGTGGAGGAGAAACATGAGCTACGGGCCATCAGGGTGTCTAGGGAAGACTGTGGCTGCGACTGCAGACTCTTCTGTGACCCAGAGACCTGCACATGCAGCCTCGCTGGCATCAAGTGTCAGGTATGATCAGCAAACACACACTGCACACAAAACACACAAAATCACTGCATAGTTCTACTTAATTATTTATATAATAAATCATAATTTAATAAATTAATATTTCAAGTTAGTCTTACAAAATAAATACACTTGGGTCACTTTTTACCTAAAAAAACCCAGTAATGATTTTAAATTAAATATGTGTATTACTTTTAGGGAATAGCATGCTAAAATTATTCTTATGAGCATTATGCCATTTTTTTCATGACATAAAGCACATTTAGCCCCTAAATTGTCATTACCGTACCAACGTTTTACTTGAGTTTTTTTTTTTTTTTTGCAGTTGTCAGTGGTGATTCTAATTAGATTCTCATTACTATACTCAAAAATATATTTTTACAGTCTTTGAAAATACAATGTTTTTTAAACAGTATGAATTAAATACAGTACAACAAATATTACCATGATGTATAATATTTTATAATGTATTCTATTATATTATTTTTACATTTGACCTTTTTTCTTACTTTTAAAATTGTATTTATTATTATTATTATTACTATTATTTAATCCATGAATTTATTTGTAATTTTATCATATAATTTAGGGGTAGATAGGTAGGTAAGTAAGTAAGAAAGAAAATAATAAATAAATAAATAAATAAATACATACATACATACATACCTACATACCTTTCACATAACACTAGTGACAATTATTGGTTAAAATGTGCTTAATTGTCATGATGAACATGAAAAACTATTTTACAATGTTAATATTCTGTTATGTTATTGTTATATCTAAATGTATTATTCAATATTTTAGGGTAAACAAATAAATATATTTATTTTTACATATAATGCAATGTTTTTTAAACAGTATGAATTAATACAGTACAACAAATATGACCACAATGTTATGGGGTAAAATGTGCCGGTCATGATGAACATAATGCAAAACAATTTTACAATGTATTTGGTTATATTATTGTTATATTTAAAATTATTATTCAATATTTGTTTCTTGTTTTTCAAATTGTATTTATTATTATAATTATAATTATTATAATTTTGTTTATTTAATCCATTTATCTGTATTAATATCATATGGTTTAGAGTAGTAAATATATATATATAATTTTCACACAACACTAATGACAATTATGAGTTAAAATGCATTTAACTGTCATGATGAACATAATGCAAAACAATTTTACAATATAAATATTGTTATATTATGGTTATATTAGAAATTATTATTCAATATTTTGTTATTTTCTTACTTTCAAAATTGTGTTTATTATTATTTGTATTATTTTCTTTATTTAATCCATAAATTTATTTGTATTAATATCATATAAGTTAGGGTGGGTAAATAAATAAATATCGCATAACACTAATAACAATTATGGGTTAAAATGTGCTTAATTGTCATGATGAACATAATGCAAAAAAAAAAAATAAAAAATGTAATGGTCATAAAAATAGACTTTATTGAGCAATTTTTATTATTTTGAGGTGAACTTATAACCCCATCATGTTTGTGACATGTTTTAAAAGACTCTAGTTGCTAGAACCACATCAGGAGCTGTTCTGCATTCCTCAAGAGCCCTCCTTGCCCTTACTGTAGTAAAGCAAACACTGTCAAGGAAATTTAAAATGGCAGACTAACAAGCAAAAATGATTAAGATGTCCAGAGATAAAGTTTAATGGAGGTATGCTCTGATAGAACTGATTAGATCCGACTGATACAGCTGGTTAAATTTTACGCAGTGCATCAGGTCTTCAGAAGAGAGAGGTGCTTTATTTAGACCAGTCCTGCTGTGTGTAATTCAAACCATCCTAAAACTGGCCTGCGCTCAAGTGTTCTTGGATGTCCACAGGTGGACCGCATGTCATTCCCGTGCGGCTGCACAAAAGAGGGCTGCAGCAACGCGGCCGGCAGGATCGAGTTTAACCCCATCCGAGTTCGGACTCACTTCCTGCACACCATCATGAAGCTGGAACTCGAGAAGAGCCGCGAGCAGCAGCAGAATTCCGGCGCCGTCGCGCCAAACGGCAACGGATATCACGGCGACCCAAACGGTCACTGCAGCCCGCTGGCGACGGGACAGCATGCGCTGGAATACGCGATCCCGGATACAGTCCCGCAGACCACCATCATGCATCTGCAGGCCGGCGACGACATGGACGACACCTTGGAAGAGGAAGAGGAAGAAGACGACGAGGATGAGGAAGACGAGGAAGAGGATGAAGATGACGAAGAAGACGAGAACGAAGATGACGAGGACGAGAGCAGCAGTCTGTGCAGTCTATCCGACTCCAGCACGCAGAGTTTAGCAAACAGCGACTCTGAGGAGGACGATGACAATGAGGACGAAGACAAGGTGGAAGAGTTTGACACGGGATTGGCCAGTAGCGAAGTGGCTCCGCCCCCTTCCGTGATGCGTTACTCGGAGAGTACGGTCACGTCGGACAACCAAACGAACGGCAACACCTACTTCATCAACTCCACCGCGGAGTACTACCCAATGGAAAACGCTCCGTCCGCACTTTTAGCCTCCGCCAACCAATCCGGTGAGCCCTACGTAGGGGACACGGCGTCCTATCAAGACAGGGTTAATGACTCAAGTAGGGTCATGTCTCAGGGTCCTTACAATGTGACCGCTGACCAATACACAGACTACTCCCAGCAGCCCGAGCAGCCATACGCCAATCACCACTTGGCCGTGATTGGCTGTTGCGCCTCAGAGCCAGACAAGAGCGTCCAATCCAAAGGGACCTTCCTCAGCCAATCGGGAGAGCTGAGCCAGATGGAATTCCAAAACTATCTGAACAACAATACGCAGGATACGAGTTACAACACCAACGGGAACTGTTACGTAGCTGAGCAGCCAAAGGAGATGTCTCACAATCTGCCCGACGTTTCGCTAGCGGACAACACGAAAGGACCTACTTTACTGGACGCTTTTGCCGAGCCCACTCCGGTTTAGATTTACTGAGCGCCGTGAGAGTATAAAAGCAGCCTTCGATTCTGCACATCAACGGTTCGTTTTCCTGTTTAACTTTGGCGGATCCAAAAATATGTATTTTTACTGAACTTCGCAAAGAACAAAAACGATTTAAACTGCAAAATCAGAGCGTATAAGCTTTAGGTTGGAAACACTCTACGCAAGTATGTGAACGCAAATGCAAGCTTGATTTTAACACAATGGGTCTTATTCACTAATAATTGAGTGGAATATTTTGCATTTGTACGTACAGGAGAACTACTCATGAAATTTCTGCCTACGTGTCTACGTGCATTCTCAACCTCAACTGAAATTAGTACTTTGTATACAAGAGTTTTCCACGCAACATTTTAATTTACATCCTTTTATCATCAACAGCCAAGGCCATCGATAACAGGGAGAAAGGTGGTGACTAGGAATGCACAATATTATCAAACCGATATTGGAATTGACCGATAATGGCTTTAAATATAAATATCGGCATTGGCCTGATCTGAAAAATTATGCCGATATGTCTTGCCGATAAGAGGAATAACTTGTGCTTAGGGTGTGCTAGTGATTAGATCATGTTTAGCATAGATCAGCTATGCTAAAAGTGTTACCGCCAGAACTGGAGATCGGCTGAATGGATTCGAAAACAGTAAAACTCAACTGTTTAACTCTAGGGGAGCTGGAAAATGAGTGTTCCTTTAAGGAGTTTTAATTCTGTGGGGGTCGCTGTTGGCCTACTCCTAATAAAATGAAAGTAAAACACACAAAATTTAGACGGTTTCTGATTAAATTAAACAGTAATTGATGTCATAAAATCATGAGTATGTTTTGATTTAAAGGTCAGAAGCTATAGTTTACATGAATTATTAAAAAAAAAAAAAAAACATGACACATGTAAATTAAATAATTTTATATATACTGATTTACTCATTAATGTGTAATACGTTACATTTTTTAAACAAATTATGAGCTCTAAAAGATTTTCAGAATTTTTACAACTCTTTTGCTTTAGATCATCTACAAATTTTTAAATATTAAAATAAAATGTTAAGGTTACTGCATTGATATAGTTTATAGTTATTTTCAAAGCTTCAGTGTACTGTCATTATAAAATAACTTCATTATTGTTTATTTAATTCAAACAAATACGTTCTTATTAAAAACTAACCAAAATGAAAAATAATTTGCTTGTAATTTTCACACAGGAGAGACTTATCGAGATCGGTATCGATATTGGTTATCAGGCAAAATAAGTTGCGAAATATCGGCAAAAACACAATATGGTGCATCCCTAGACAATTCATATATTTTTTATTTTTTTCTAGACTTTTTTTAATGCTTTTATTTAGACAGGACAGTGGATAACAGACAGGAAAGCACTGGGTGGAGAGACGGGAGTGAGATCGGCAAGCAACAATGAGATGGGATTCGAACTCGGGTCGCTGCAAACGCAGTTGCGCTGTATGTCGATGCACTAACCATAAGGCTATTGGCGCTGTCAATTCATCCTAACGCAATTATAACACGATTAATTTTATCTTATCATGACTATATGGTCACCAGTATGCCATTTTTCCATGCATGTGGTTTCAGTACTATTTTTTTTTCTTAAATTTACATAAAATTTTAGTACGAAAGTTCTTGATTTGTTCATGATATTCGTATGCAGATTTCAAGCACAAATTCGTCCGTACACATTCTTAGTGATAAATAAGACCCATTGTTTTTAAATGAACAGACATTAGTGGGTATTCTAGCGCCCCCTGAGGTTTATTACCGCTAGAGCAAGAACTTAAAGAGACAGTACACCTAAATAAATATTTTTGTTCATGATTTACTCACCGTCATGTCATTCCAAAACCGTTTTGGAGTCCAAAAGATGTTTTTGTCGATAAAATGAAGGGAAATTGGGTTTAATGCTGGTTGAGTCCAATGTTGTTCACACTAACGTCTTTTCTTCTGCAGAAGAAAGAAAGTCATATAGGTTTGGAAAGACATGAGGGTGAATAAACGACAGAATCATAATTTTTGGGTCAGCTTCGCAGTTGCAAAACATCAGGCAAGCGTTTACGTACTAGCATAAAGTCTATTCCTGGCCTTAGGCTCGTGCAATGTTTCTTGTAATTTCAAAAGTTCTAGTTTTGAGCAGAGATGTGGATAGAACTTTTCTATGTATCTGTGTCAGTGGTGCAAAAAAGAAAACAGAAAAAAAAAGATTGTTGCTGTTAGTGTTCTGAAGTAAGTGTATATCTAAATGTTTGATAAAAGCATGTTTTTTTTAAGCTTTCATCGCTGGTTTATGGTTTTGTAAGAGTTCGATGTACTGTAAAAGAGAAAATAATACTGTTGCGTTTCCGTACACATACTTCATGCTTTAAAGAGTTGGTGAAAGCATGAAAACGGCTCTTAAAATGTGTGCTCTTCATTTGCCTTTGCTTACAAAACCAAAACCATGATATTTAAGTTGTGAACACGATACATTTCCTCAACATAATTGCACTTTTCCATTGGCTGATGTTACACAGAACCGCAACCAATTGTTACCTGAGCACTGAAGGGGGCGGGGCTATCTGGTACCGTGCCATGACTAAGGCTGCGTTCGGAATGGAGTACTTGCTTACTGCGTAGTATATACTGCATACTATGGAAGCTTGTTTCCACCAAGGGATAAAAAATAAAAGGTAATTGCGACTTTTTATCTCACAACTCACGATTCTGAGTTCATGTCTCGCAATTAGATGCGCAAAATGATTAATCGATTCAAAATAAAAGTTTTTGTTTGCATACTATATGTGTGTGTACTGTGTATATTTATCATGTACATATAAATACACACACATACATGTATATACTAGGGGAAAATGTTAGATTTATATGTAAAATATTTATATTTATATATAATATAAATTATTTACAAGTGTTTACATACAAATACAAACAATACATACATATATGTGTATGTATTTATATATACATAATAAATATACACAGCACACACACATAGTACGCAAACATAAACTTATTTTGAATCGATTAATTGTGACTAATCGTTTTGCGGATCTACTTGCAATTCTCCCTTTTTTCGCAATTCTGTTTTTTGTTTCCACCGCAAAATGAAAAATGTAATTACTACTTTTTCTTACGATTCTGACTTTTCTTGCAGTTGCGAGTTTATATCTTGCATTGTGAGACATAGAGTCGCAATTACCTTTTTTAAAAACGTTTCATGGCAGAAACTAGCTTTCATAGTATACTAGCAACTATTTTAAAATAAAAATAAAAATCGAAAAGGTTAGATATTTTCATATTAAAATGCATAATAAATATTTGCAGGTTGATTAAATAATGTCAAGAAAAACAAAATAGCCTTTCATATTGCTTTTGTGAAGTGCACTGCATTTTTGGATACAGTATGGTGTGCAGTAAACACATACTGTTTACACAGTAGTATGTTGGCATGCTATTCCGAACACAGCCCTAGACTATGTTTTTATAACATATCTCCAAGTTTTTAGTGGAGACATGAAGTATGTTTTTCCATGACACTAACGAAAAATATATATCACATCTATCTGCATTTGTTTCAAATGGCAGATAGGAGACAGAAGGTTACAGTAGTTAGATAACAGATTTAACTTTTTAAACCAGATTACGATAATGAAAATGATCAAACTCTTTGTCTTATGAAACTCTGAGATACTAAAGTCTTAAATTATCTTTAGGATTATACAGGGATTTCTGATGAAATGCACTTTGAAATGCATCAAGTTTCTGCGAACGAAGCATTCCGTTTCTGTCAGGCGAAGATGATTTTAAAAAGTGTTTAAATGACAAAGTCTAGAATACAAATTAAGTCATATTAGGTTTGTACAAGGTAATACTCTACATTTATTGCATAACTGAAAGTTTTGAATGGCGATTTTTCTCAATTTATAGCGAGAAATATTTTATGGCATGATGTAAAAAATATTCTCTCAGTAACTGTGCTGAAGATTTTGAGAGAAAAAATAAGAATTATTCTTGTCATGGTTATTTAATTTAAAAATCAGCTTTGACTGAATAAATAATTCTGAAGAGTAATTTAAGTGCAATAGTTTACAGTGTGATAATGCCTCACGTTTGAAAGGAGTGAATTCATTTCACATCAGATTTCCTCCCATGTTAAAGGGAAAGTTCACTCAAAAACAAACATTCGGTCATTATTTACTCACCCTCATCCAGGTCATGCCAAACCCGTATGCTAGAGAATTGCTATGACATGAGGGTGTTTAAATAATCACAGAACAATCATTTTTGTGTGAAGTATTACCTTAAAGCACTGACGAGTTGAGAAGCTGTTTTTAACGCACAAACCTTATGATGCATCTGTCAGTTTGTTTATCCTCTTGATGGAAAGAGAGTCATTGTCCAGTGGAGAATGTCTCTCAATAAGCTCAAGACAGGACAATCAAATGCCTTTATGTCATCAACATTGTAGCGTGACCTCGTGGGGATCCTTAAAGGTGAAGTGTGTCGTCTAAAACTCACATCTCAGCCTAATATGCAGAACTAAAAGTAGGACCTTTAACCTCATGCATTAACCCAGACGTTTTTTTTTTTTGTTTTTTTTTGCTAAGAACTTGAAATATGCCTCAAAATGTGATTACCTTTCTCTGTGGAAGCCCATTTTCGGCACATAATATAAACATAACAAACATAGTTATGATATAGAAAGTCATAAATAGGAGATCATGTCAAAATTATGATATAAACAGTTAAATGTAAACAGTTTTATGAGATAAAGTTATAATTGTCATAAAAAAGTCAATTTTTGTCATAATTATGACTTTATTATCTCGTAATTTTTACTTTTTGTCACATTCCACTTTTGATGTCATTGAATTGCTCTCAATGTAATTTTTTTTTGAAAAATTACAACTTTTTATCTCAAAATTCAAGCTGTTTGTCATAATTTTGACCTTTTGACACTTTCCAATTTTGAAGTCATAATTGCTGTCAATTTATTTTTTTTAATAATTAGGACTTTTTATCTCAAAATTCCAACTGTTTGTCAATTTTGACTTTTTGTCACTTTCCACTTTTGATGTCATAACTGTCAATTTAAATTTCTTAAATTTAAATTTTTTAAATTTAAATTTCTTTGAATAATTATGACTTTTTATCTCAAAATTCCATTTATGTCATAATTTTGACTTTTTGTCACTTTCCAATTTTGAAGGCATAATTGCCATCAATTTAAATTTTTTTGAATAATTACGACTTTTTAGCTCAAAATTTCAACTGTTTATCTCATAAGTTTGACTTTTTGTCACTTTCCACTTTTGAAGTCATAATTGTTGTCAACTTAATTTTTTTTTTATAAAATAATTACCCTTTTATCTCAAAATTCCAACTGTTTGTCAATTTTGACTTTTTGTCACTTTCCACTTTTGATGTCATAACTGTCAATGTAAATTTCTTTGAATAATTACGACTTTTTATCTCAAAATTCCATTTATCTCATAATTTTGACTTTGTCACTTTCCACTTTTGATGTCATAATTTGTCAGTTTAATTTTTTTTAATAATTACGACTTTTTTTTTTACTGTTTATTTTTACTGTTTATCTAATAATTTTGACTTTTTGTCACGTTCCACTTTAGATGTCATAATTGCCATCAGTTTCAATTATTTAGCATAATTCCGACTTTTTATCTAAAAATTCCAGCAGTTTATGTCATATATCCACTTTTGATGTAATAACTGCTTGTCAGTTTCTTTTCTTTTTTTTTTTTATCTCAAAATACCAAATGTTTATCTCATAATTTTTGTCAATTTTGACTTTGGATGTCATATAATTTTTATGACTTTAATCAACTTCTGCTGTCATAATTTTGTAATAATTTTAACTGTTTCATTTTTTTTTTTCAAAATTTACTCATAATTTCAACTTTGTCATCACAATTATGACTTTATATCTCAGAATTTTGACTTTTAGTCACTTTCACCTTTTAAAGTCATAATTAAGACTTAAGAATCCACCCTGAACATCCGGAAAACGGTGCAGAAATGACACGTTTCACCTTTAACGATATAACAAAGAGAGATGATGTGTTTTCAGAAACAAATTCTGAAAATACCGAATGTTGCGGTGGGAATCTGGGCAGCAGCATTGGATCACTGCCTTGGCTTAAGTAACCAGTGGTTTACTTAAAAGCGAATGCCTTCATTTTCGGATTCATTTTTGCCATAATTTCTGATTCTACGATAGCAAATTCACACTGTGTTTTGCCTTCTAGGATTTATTTTCTGGACACTGGTCCAGATTTGTCTTTAATTCACCTCTTGACTTACACACACACACACACACACACACAGTGCTGGTACAACAGACCTCAGTCTTTGATGCATTATGGGATATGAAAGACACGTGTACAGATGTAATGTCATTGAAGCCTGTACTACAGCGGGACCGGATGAACTGGCAGCAGACAGGAGTCGTCATATCATGTTACCAGTTAGAATCGCAGTTCTCGTTCTGTTTTCAGTATTTCTTATGAATGATCTATTATAATGTGTATTTATTGTGCGTTCCTTAAACGGTATGTATTGAATAAAAATTCTCTTTGTTAAAGCGCTTCTTGTTGGGTCGTAAATTTCTAAAAAAAAAAAAAAAAAGCTATAATAAAAGCATCTAAATCATTACATTTCTCCATCTTTAATAGCATCTTAGTTCTTTTCTGTAATTCAAACTTTCTTACAAAAATTAAATCTTTTTTTGTTGTTGTTACAAAATATATTCTAAGCAAAGACAATCTACATCACTTCATGGCAATATTATGAAACTGCTTTAAGAACGAAATTTGTGAATCTTCTGATCGATGTAAACACCTGCTGTAATTTTTAAAACTAGTTTTCTGCTGTTGTTTTGCGGTTCATTCTGTTCTTCATGTCGAGAGTGAATGTTCTGAAGGCAGACGCTTGTATAATAGCGCCCTCTACTGACAGTCTCTGTGTGGCAGTAACTGTGCCTTAAATCTCATGTAACTCTTATCAAATATTCACAATGCATGTCAAAATATACAAAAGTAACATCTGATAAAACACAAAACATTTAAATTTGCTAAAATAAAAAAAGGGTTTAAATGGCTAAAAACGTAAAACCATCCCATAGAAATTCCATTTAAAACATCTGACCTGTATTCAGCATCATTCTTGTTGCGCAGCACATTTTCACGTCTCCATCATATGTCTTATTAAATTGGACAAAGTATTACCTTTAATTTTATAAGGTGAAAAGCAGTTTTCTTTTACTTGAACATTCGTTTTACTACTTTAGTTTTAGTGAATGCTGTCAATTTTGTTGTCTTGCTGCATTTCTAAAACGAAAAACTGCTAACATTCAGTAATTGTGTTTTCTTCAAAATGTTGTTTCAATTCAAACTAAGAAGCTTTAGCTTTTTACTTTCAAATCTTGCTGTTGTTTGAATAAAGACATTATTAATGAAGTTTAAGTGTCTCAGTTTGACCAGAACATATTTCTAAAAGGCTGCTGAGCAAATTTATAGAAATACTTCTTAAATTACAACAGAATATTCCTTTTTACATGTTATGGAGTTTAAATGTGCTGCAGAACAAGAATGACCCAGAATGACCCAGAATGACCCAAAAGAAAAAAAAGAACAAACTCACTTTGTGAAAAGTGAATATGAAGCAAATACTTTCAAGAAGTCTTTGGTGCTGTAAAATCTGCAAATTGCATTACATTTTTTGAAGGATATTTGAAGACGTCCATAATGTGCATTTCAGAAAATGCAGCTAATACTCAGCATCACTGTGGTTGAGCTCATCCAGTATAAAAATGAGAAAAGCAACTGTGCAAAGACACACGTCCTGTAGTCTTTCAGACATGATGAGAGAAAGAAAGCGAGAAAGGAATAAAACTTCACTTTACTGCAGGTTTTTGAGTGCCTCGGCCCTTACAGACATGAATGTCTGTACATGATCTGTTTTTTTGGTCCTATGGATACTCCAAATTTCCAGCAGCAATATTTTCCATGTACAAAAATAAATTAAAAGTATGTCTTTGTCATATAGAAGATTCTCCGGTAATTTGTGTGTGTGTGTGTGTGTGTGTGTGTTCAGGGTCCAAAATTAACACATGCCACGCATCAGACACAAATAAAAATTAGCTTTGGCAAATAAATTTTACAGGGTTTGTCTTTATAAAAAACGAAAATTTTAAAAACTGATCTGCCCAACACTGATCATAAATCACAAAAAGCATCTGCTGAAAAAGAAAGCAATCCCACTGCAACAACTCAGTGAAAAAAAATGTCCATCCAAGATGGTGGACAAGGTAAGATTTATATTTAGATAGATATACGTTTCTTTCACCATTTTCTCTGTTTTGTATGGAAGCCCGTTTCTGCCACTGAATAAAACTTAAAAATTGGTAATTGCAACTTTTTATCTCACAATTCCGACTGTTTTTCTCACAACTGCAAGTTTACATCTTACAATTTTGACTTTTTTCTCAAAATTGTGTGATTATAAACTCTCAGTTGTGAGTTATAAAGTCAGAATTGTAAGATAGAAACTTGCAATTCTGAGAAATGAATTCAGAATTGTGAGATAAATTCACAAATCTTTGGTGTTGGTGGTGGGTATTACCACGCAAGGAGAAAAAAAAAAAGTGAGTAGGAGTAACTATTGGTAAAAAAAAAAAAAAAAATATCTTGAAAGGAAAAATTCACTTGTATAATTGTATTATATGTGTTTTTTTCATTGAAAAACAAAGTATTAAAAGACTTTGCAGTTGTGAGTTTATCTCACAATTCTAAAATTATAACTCACAATTGCGAGTTTAAATATTTTAAAGCAAATCATTTGAATTTGTTATTTTAAAAATGTAATACATTTTAATATAGTTGGATATGCTGCAACAATACTTTTGGTCCACGAATCTCAATTAACAATTTTTGGTACTTCATATTAAAAAGGTTGGGCATCTCTATTTTAACATTTTTAAGAAATTCACAAAAAAACTTGTAAAGCATCCAATACCAAATAAATCTGATAAAAACAGTTTAAATCTACTTAAAGGATTAGTTCACTTCCTGAACAAAAATTTACAGATTTGATGTTCATGTTCATTCTTTCTTCAGGCGTAAAGAAATTATGTTTTTTGAGGAAAACATTTCAGGAATGTTCTCCATATAGTGGACTTCAATGGTGCCCACGAGTTTAAATGTCCAAAATGCAGTTTAATACAGCTTCAAAGAGCTTGAAATGATCCCAGCCAAGGAATAAGGGTCTTATCTAGCGAAACAATCGTCATTTTCTAAAAAGAAAATAAAAATTGATATACTTTTTAACCTCAAATGCTCGTCTTGTCTAGCTCTGCGTTGCGCATGCGTACTCTGTGTAATCCGGGTCAATACAGTTAGGGTATGTCGAAAAACTCCCATCTCATTTTCTCCTCCAACTTCAAAACATTGCGTTTTTACCTTTTTTTTGTAAAGGACGTTTGACCTTCTTTGCACGTTCACTTTGTAAACACTGGGTCGGTACTTCTGCAGCAATGTAGGACGTTTTAATGTTGGAGAAGAAAATGAGATGGGAGTTTTTCATACCCTAACTGTGGAGATAATTCCTGAAATGTTTTCCTCAAAAAAGACATGAACATCTTGGATGACAACAGGGTGAATACATTATCTGTAAATTTTTGTTCTGGAAGTGAACTAATTCTTTAAAAATTGTACACTATATTTGTTTGTACTATATATTTAAATTAACAATCTATAGAGTGCAACAGTTGGTTCTGAGAGTAAAAATCACATTCGTTTTCTCCATAAGGGATTTATTTTTTTAACAATAAATTCGGTTTATGACTTCAAGAAAAACAAATAATCATGTTTAACACTGAAATTGCTGGTCAAATACTACACTACCCATAATTCTACAGAGAAATCTCCACCAATCAGAATTGTGACAAGCAAACTGCGTCATTAAAGGGGTCATCGGGTGCCCATTTTCCACAAGTTGATATGATTCTTTAGGGTCTTAATGAAAAGTCTATAATATACTTTGGTTAAAAATTCTCAATGGTAGTGTAAAACAACACCCTTTTTACCTTGTCAAAATGAGCTCAGCAAAAATCTGGTCAAGGTTGCTTTAAATGTTAATGAGCTCTGCTTGCCCCGCCCCTCTCTTCTCTCTGTGGAGTGACAAGCCTGTTTACTTTAGCTGCATTTAGCCGCTAAACTTGCTAACTAGCACGTTATTAGGAACATTATACTCACTTCTGCTGTAGGTGAAGCTGGATCACGAATGATGCGAACATAGATGCATTTATGTAGATCGGGAGGCGAATTCCCTTCACAAACAAACTTAATCAACTGCATCTTCGGCGGCTCAGATGTCGGGAGTAAATTACGACCACTACGTTCATTATTACATCCAGCAACACAACACCTCAATCGCTCAATCTGAGATATTCCTGTCTCCTGCCAACACACATTAATGTTCAAACGACATGAAAAAGTGAACTTTGCATCCGATGAACCCTTTAAGTACACAGTATTGTACCGTCGTCTTTTTTGTCTCATTTCTAAACTTAATAAAATTTAAGCTTGTAATGTTGTGATTCACCTCATAGCTGCTTGGTTTGCATTAAGCCTCTTTGATAAAGACTTTCTAAAACCTCTATGGGAAAAATACTTCCAGAACCAAGAATGCTGATAAAGTGGATGGGAACTTGAGCATTATATTGAGTCTTTGCATATGTAGCACATTAAAAACCATGAACACTAGAATGCCCCCTTAGAAGGCAGATGTCTATGTAGGTTTTGGAACACAGCCAATAAGTTGCACTGTTGGTCAAAAATACACTCTATAATTCATGGTCATAAGACTAAAAATATATTTTTTATAAATATAATACTGTAAAATACAGTTTCATGGCGTGTAAGAAATATTTTTGGCAGGTAAATTGGCAGCTGTGGCAAAAAGCTAAGTTTTGGACCCTGTGTGTGTATGTGTGTGTGTGTGTGTGTGTGTGAGATTGGTCCCGCCATTCATGTGAAGACCCAGAGCTGGTACTTGTCGCCTGGATTGCAGGACGCTAGAGAGGGGTTTTCATGTCGAGCGGTCAGGCACTGTTTTGAGGCCTTGTTATAGAGCAGCTGATCCTGCAAAGGGAATCAAATAACAGAGCAGGATCTATCAGACCTTCAGTCCAGCCAAATCACAAAACCAAACATTAGCAAGCTTAAATTAGCATTAGACAGACAGCCATGCACTTAAGTGAAGCTCTTTTATCTCGTTTTCTTTATTCTTGAATATATGCTGTGGTTTAGTCTGCTCAAAAAGTCTTTTTCTGTCTGCCAGTTATTGTTAGCCTTTTTCCCCTCTCTGTATTCTGTTGACATTGGCTGTATTGTTGTTACATTTTGTGTATTATACATTAAGATTTGTCTATTATACATGTCAGCTCAGTATTTTCGCATTACTTTTAATTATTAGCAATGAATTTGGTGAATTTTCAAATTGTTTGTGATCATTTTAAAACATGCATAATAAAATGAAATAATCTTTAATTTCACATTGAAAACAGGGTTGTTATAGTTACCCGAAACTAAAACGTAAAAAAAGGTTACTTAAAATAAAATAAAATACATATTTAAAAAAAAACAAAAAACTAAAACTAAATCTATCTAAACAGAAAATACTAAAAATAAAAATAAACACAAAAAAACTCTTTAAAATAAAAAAAGAAAATATAGTAATACAAAAATATATTTGCCATATATTTCAACTTTTTTGTTTATCATTTTTACCAATATATCTTTTATATTTATATATTAAATGTATATATTTATATATACACATACATGTAATATTTATATATTATAATACATTTATATATTTATATAAATATACTATACATTTAATATTTACATATATATATATGCAGAAATTGTATTTTTTTAAGCATTTTAAAGCAATTTTAAATAACTTAACTTACTTTTTCAAATAGCAATTCTTAATTTTAAAAATTACTGTGGAAAATGTATTTTTTTCTTTTTTTTATTTTATTTTATTTTATTTTTGAAGGATCATGTGACAAGACTGTAGTAACGATGCTGAAATTTCTGCGTTGCATCACAGGAATAAATTACAGTTTAACAGTTCTTTTTTTTATAATATTTCACAATATAATTAAATATTAAATTCCATAAATTATAGCTGTTTTTTTTAGCTAGCTCAATAAGGATTTTAATATATATATATATATATTTTAGTGCAGAAATTATTTCACTATTAGCTTAACAATTTTAAAAATTACTTATATATATATATATATATAGAAATAAATGTATACATTAAAAATGTATAGTTTAATATATTTTATTTATTTATTTATTTATTTTTGAAGGATCATGTGACACTGAAGACTGGAGTAATGATACTGAAAATTTAGCTTTGATCACAGGAATAAATTACATTTTAAAATATATTCAAATAGAAAATAGTTAATAGTTAAAATAGAAAGCAGCTGTCTATGTAGAAAGCAAGCAGCAAGGGAGCTCAGTAGTATTTGCAACAAAACCACACATATTGCAAATCAGTGTTTGAGTTTTGATAAAAATGAGCGTTAACAAGCACAACAGGAGATGACAAGTCTCTAAAGACAATGTTGGCTTTAGAGAAGGGTGAGCGGAGGAACACAGCACAGCCTTGGGCTGTTTTGGAGTTGAGTTTAAAGATCAGAGGCTTGCGAAGAAGAGAGAAAGCGTGCGAGAGAAAGTGAGAGCTCCGGCGTGGCCTTTAAAATGTTGTTCTACCTCTCTGAGCTCCCATCTCTGCTGAGGTCCTGTGACGCTGTTGTGACCTTTATACTGGCACTCCTCTAATTTGACGACTCCACTGGTCCCGTGCAAACAGAGCTCCTTCTGAATGTTGTGCCTGATCTCATGATGGGTCGAGTACTCGAAATACTGTGCGATCAGAGGAGAGAAATGACCTTCAACGCTGAGAAAACATTTCATTAAACAGATAAAGCTGTTTGCCTGGAAACTCCTGAGAGCATCTGGAAAACATATCAGGGGAACTAATTAAAATTATATTTTCAATGCACCTAGAAATAAAATCTCAAAAACAAAATGCTTGTGTTTAAAAAACAGCAAACTTCGAAAATTATTTGCAAATGATTGCTAATAAAATAAAATCAACTTTACCTGATTTAAAATATTATATAATATTAAAATGATAATGAATGTATTATAATGTATTTTGTTTTTTTTTTACAAATAAACAAACAAATAAATACATCATAAATAAATAAATAAATAAATAAATAGCTACTGTATGCACTTTTTATTGTTTCTTAAAATAAAGTAAAATAAACCTCAAAAGCACCTTCATCTGATTTAAATTGTTATCAATAATTAATAGAGTGAATAAACTGAAATAGACCATTTTTTACTGTTCCTTTAAGGAAAATAAAAATAAATAAATTCATACTGAATATGTTATGTAATATATATATATATATATATATATATATAACTGTTACGTTACATACATCAAAAGCAATTGTATGGACTATTTATTGTCCCTTTAAGGTAAATTAAATTAAATTAAAACACTTTCATCTTATTCAAATTATTATTATTAATTAATAGAGTGAATAAACTGTATGGACAATTTTTTACTGTTCCCTTAAGGAAAATATCCTTACATAATAATTATATTATATTATACTATATTATACTATATTATATTATATAATATAATAAAATATGATATAAATATTATATAATATAAAATTGTATAGTATTAATGATTGAATTGTATGGACTATTTGTACATAATTTTACTGTTGCTTTAAGGAAAAAAAAATTCAAGCAATGAAATCTGATTTCAATTATTATTATTAATTAATAGAGTGAATAAATTGGATGGACACATTTTTTTTTACTGTTCCTTTAAAAAAATAAAATAAATAAATTGCTATTAAATATATAATATAGTGCTTGAAATGTCTAGACTATCTATCAATCAATCAATCAATCAATCAATCAATCATACATCAAAAGGAATTGGACTATTTATTGTTTCTTTAAGGAAAATAAAATAAAATAATAAAAAAATAAAATAAAATAAAATGCATCTTCATCTGATTTGAAATATTATTATTAATTAATAAAGAGAACAAAATGCATGGACATTTTTTACTGTTCCTTAAAGGAAAATAAAATAAAATATAAATTAAAATAAGTACCTCAAAAGAGTTACTTATTTTAATAAGTTATTATTATATAATATAATATAGTGCTCATATTGAATGGACTTTGTTCTAGATTTATTTATTTTAATAGTTCTTTCTGTTCCTTAAAGAAAAAAAAAAGGTTTGTCTGGACAAACTGTTCCTGCTCCAATTACCTGGTTTCCTCCCATCCCGTGGCAGGGGTACATAATGAGAGATTTCCCTCCCTCATTACTCTCTCCCGCGTCTAAGCAGGCCTCCTTCCCCACGTTCTTTATCTGGAGGGAGACAGAAGAAGTGCTGAAGGAGGAAATGGAACGGATTGCGGTGTCGTAACATGAAAGCTGTTAAAACAAGGTTTTACAGAACGGGATCCGCCGCATGGTGGGAAACCGCAGCGGCCAGACAAAACACCAGAGAAATACAGGGACGTCCCAGCCACTGTACACACACTCACCGCGCCAAACTGCAGCGGGTTGAGATCGGGCATGAAGACCTCCGGATAGACGTTCTTCAAATACCAGGAAAAGCTCTTACACTGGAGTTTTTCCCGGAGATCTACACGCTTGGAGACGTCTCCAAAAGAGCGCTGTGGAGAGAGACGGTAGCTTCATTATAGAAACTGCCTTTGAATCTCATATTAAAGCTGCCCACAGGCTGTCTGAGGCACCACTTTAAAGCTGTCTGTCTACGCTTATGAAGCAGCAGCAGGTCTTGGCTACACATTGAGAATGTTAAAGGATTTCTGTGGTTTAGGTCGCAGAAGACCAGCACGATGAAAGCCTGGCAGAAGGCCTTAAATCTCTTAACTCTGAACTCCACAATGCCACTAAACAAATGCAGGCGAAACCAATTTGTACAACACAACTGTAGGGTGGCAGTTTTAATTAAATTATGAAAAACATAATAAAACATTAAATAAATAAATAAATAATGATCTCAGTATATTTATTTATTTATCTATTTAGTAAGTTAATTAAAATACTTTAATTTATTTTAAAACAAATGCAGGCAAAACCAATTTGTATAACACAACTGTAGGGTGGCGGTTTTAATTATTTATGTAAATAAAATGGAAAATATAATAAAACTATAAATAATTAAATTAAATTATGTCAGTATATTTATTTATTTATCTATTTAGTTAGTTAGTTGTTAAAATGATTTATTTTAAAACAAATGCAGGCAAAACCAATTTGTATAAAACATCTGTAAGGTGGCAGTTTTAATTATGTAAATAATTAAATAAATTAAATGACCTCAGTATATTTATTTATTTATTTATTTAGTTACTTAATCATTTAAAATATTTTCATTTATTTAAAAAAAAATGCAGGAAAAAAACAATTTTTGTAACACAACTGTAGGGTGGCCGTTTTAATTATTTATGGAAATAAAATTAAAAATATACTAAAACTACAAATAATAAAATTAAATTAAATTATGTCAGTATATTTATTTATTTATTTATCTATCTATTTATCTATTTAATTAGTTAGTTAGTATGTCAGTTAGTTAAAATTATTTATTTTAAAACAAATGCAGGCAAAACCAATTTGTATAAAACAACTGTAAGGTGGCAGTTTTAATTATGTAAATAATTAAATAAATTAAATGCTCTCAGTATATTTATTTATCTATTTATTTAGTTACTTAATCATTTAAAATACTTTATTTTAAAATATTTTAAAAAACAAATGCAGGAAAAAAAAAACAATTTGTGTAACAACTGTAGGGTGGCAGTTTTAATTATTTATGTAATTGAAATGAAAAATATAATAAAACATTAAATAAATAAATAAATAATGATCTCAGTACATTTATTCATTTATCTATTTAGTAAGGTAATCATTTAAAATAATTTTATTTTAAAAAACAAATGCAGGCAAAACCAATTTGTATAACAGAACTGTAGGGTGACGGTTTTAATTATTTATGTAAATAAAATGGAAAATATAATAAAACTGCAAATAATAAAATTAAATTAAATTATGTCAGTATATTTATTTATTTATTTATTTATTTAGCTACTTAGTTAGTATGTCAGTTAGTTAAAATGATTTATTTTAAAACAAATTTGTATAAAACATCTGTAAGGTGGCAGTTTTAATTAAGTAAATAATTAAATAAATTAAACGATCTCAGTATATTTATTTATCTATTTATTTAGTTACTGACTTAATCATTTAAAATACTTTTATTTATTTTAAAAAACAAATGCAGGAAAAAAAACAATTTGTGTAACAACTGTAGGGTGGCAGTTTTAATTATTTATGTAAATAAAATGGAAAATATAATCAAATTAAAATATATTTCTCAGTATATTTATTTATTTGTCTAAGTATGTTAGTTAGTTAGTAAGTTAGAATAATTTATTTTAAAACAAATGTAGGCAATGTATAAAACGGATTTTAATTATGTAAATAAAATAAATAAATATATTAAAAGATAAAATAAATTAATTAATTAAATTATCTTAGTATAAGGGTGTATGTAGTTTAATTTTGTACTTAATTTTATTTATTTATTTATTTATTCATTCATTCATTCATTTATTTTTTTATTTAAAAACAAGTGCAAACAAAAAAAAACAGTAAGGTGGCAGATATAATGATTTATGTCAATAAAATAAATATATATATATATATATAATAAAACAAATTAAACATATCTCAGTATATGTTTTTTTATTATTATTATTTATTTATTTATCTAAAAACAAATGCAAGCAAATCCCAGTTGTATAACACAACTTTAGGGGACAGTTTTTGTAAATAAAGTAGACGTATAAATTAACTAGAAATAAAATAAAA
Organism: Labeo catla; assembly: GCA_012976165.1. Taxonomy (NCBI): domain Eukaryota; kingdom Metazoa; phylum Chordata; class Actinopteri; order Cypriniformes; family Cyprinidae; genus Labeo; species Labeo catla. The sequence goes on along the minus strand of VONZ01000155.1, from coordinate 803,434 downwards.
TATGAGAAATAAGTTACAATTTATCTCAGCACAAGAATTTATTTAAATAATTTAATTTATTTAAAAACAAATGCAGGCAAAACTAGTTTGTATAACAGAATTGTAGGGTGGCAGTTTGATTACTTATGTAAATTAAAAAAAAAGTATTAATAAAATATACAAATATGATAAGTAGAAAATTACCTCACTATAAGGCTTTAATTAAATTCAACAACAATTAAGTAAAAATAAGTAAAAAAAAGAAATAATTAAAAATACATTTAAATGTAATAATTTTAGAGTAAATATTTTAGTAAATTAAAAAACTCCTATTTATTTATATACTCCTTTATTATTTATTTAAAACATTTTTAAATATATACTTTATTATTATTATTATTATTAATGTATACTTATGACATGTATATGCCAAAAGGCTAATGACCAAAATAAATAAATTAATTAAGAACAACAACACTTCACAAGTAAAATGTTTAAAGAAAAAAATATATATATTTTTGAAAATTAAAAGTACTATATTATAAAATATTATTTTAACAGCTTTTTATTTATATATCAAAATTGATTTTTTTTTTTTTTTGAAAGGACAGTAAAGAAGAGCGGGAACAGGACTAAGACACTGGGAGCACATATGCTTGGAGCAACGCACTACCCTTTGTGCCATATAATAGCTCCAACTAAAAGCCATCATAAAATCTAAATATATCTGCACTTTTTGCTTTTGTTACAAAAATGCGGGAGTGTGAATGCTGGCAGTTGTACCTCTTTGGCAATCTGAGCGGCCTGCTGGTTTCTCCGGTAGAAGATCTCTTTATAATCGTCCATCCAGACCTCAGCCAGACGCACCTGGTTGCGAGCGATCACCTGCGTGCCTTTGGGGAAAGTGTGTGGACTCTTTGTGCGAAACACATGGCCTACGACTGAACAGGGGATAATTTCTAGCTGCCCACCGCACTGCCACACCTGGAGGATGACAGCAGAAGATCAGGACTCATGAGAGGAAAAGGAAAACCTTTATTCATTCATGCACACACACTTCATATTAAGCCAAATATTAAAATAAACAATGCTGTTAAACAATTTGCCTTAACCATTCTTTTGATAAAGTTAATGATTAAGATTTTTAACGCAGAAACGGCATTAGATTAGGAAGGTTTGATTCATTTCCATGAATCAGTTCATTTCAATGAAGTGATTCAAAATTCCAATTCAGTGATTCATTTGCACAACCAATCAGAAATGTTTACAAAAGTCCCTTGAAAAGTAACTTGAAATGTAAGTTACATACACACAAAACAATCTTCTTTTACTTAATGTAACAGTTAATGTAATCATTTTTCAAATAACTTAAGAATTTATCTACCAAGCAAGCACTGAATAAAACAGAACTTGAACATCAGTGTAATCAATACAATTTTCTTGCTGTGAATCACTAAAAGTGTTTAATTCATGACACGGCAAATGCAAAAGTCAGTCTTACTTCATTAAAATGTGACTTAATCAATATACACCAAGTTTGGAGATTATTTTAACATTTTTAAAGAAGCCTGTTTTGCTCACCAAGGCTGCATTTATTTGATTAAAAATACAGAAAAAACAGTAATATTGTAAAATATTATTACAATTTAAAATAACTGTTTTCTATTTGAATATATTGTAAAATGTAATTTATTCCTCTGATGCTAAGCTGAATTTTCAAAATCATTATTCCAGTCTTCAGTGTCACATGATCCTTCAGAAATCATTTTAATATGACAGACAAAAACTTAAAAACTTAATATTTTTTTGGAAACAGTAATACATTTTTTCAGGATTATTTGATGAATTAAAAATTTAAAAGAGCAGCATTTATTTGAAATTGATTTTTTTTTAAATGTCATTACTGTTGCTTCTGTTTAATGTTATAAAACTTTTGAATTGTACTGTACATGTGCCAAGACCAAAACAAAAGCCGTGTGTAAAATGAATTTTGACTCACCCTGAAGGACATTTCAATATTTTCTCCTCCCCAAATCTCCATCTCCTTGTCATAGCTTCCTACGTGGTAGAAATAATCTCTGGAAATGGAGAACAATCCTCCTGCGAACGTTGGTGTCCTGTGAGGGCAAATGCGATTACAGTAATAATGTTTCTTTGGATGTTTTTTTCATTAGACAGAAAACGACTGAAATGTGTGTTCTGTGTGTGCACGAATAATAAAAACGTTAATGGAAAACAAACAATGAAATCCAACAAGCTTCAGAGTATTATCAAATCTATTTACTCTAATCACTGAAGGAATAGTCATGCTGTTTCAAACCTGTATGACATTTTCTCTTCCACTGAACACAAAAAGAGTATGATTTCTGAAGGATCATGTTCCACTGAAGTTATAGTTACAAAAGATATCTATTTCACGTGCTGTTCTTTTGAAATTTCTATTCATCAAATGTCAAAAATAATTTTTAAAAAGTATCATGGTTTCCTCAAAAATATTAAGCAACATACCTGCGTTTGACATTGATAATAATAACAAATGCTTTTTGAGCATCAAATCAGCATATTAGAATGATTTCTGAAGGATCATGTGACACTAAAGACTGGAGTAATGATGCTGAAAAGTCAGCTTTGCATCGGAGAAATAAAATACATTTTAAAATACATATTTAAATAGAAAACAGCTATTTTAATGTGTAACTAGATAGTAAAGTTTGTAGACAAACTTAAAGTTGGCTTGAAAAAGTTGGCCAGAAAGTTTTAAAAGTTTGACGATTTTCAGTTTGAAATAGTATTCAGTTTAAAATAATTTGAAAGATTACAGTCTGAATGTTTTGAAAGCAATACAGTATATTAGAAAAACAGATAAATAGTTGCTAACATGTTGTTAGCATGATTAACAAGTTACTAGCATGATGTTAGCATGTCTCTAACGTGATTAGCAAGTTACTAACATGTTTCTAGCATGATTAGCAAGTCACTAGCATGTTACTACCATGATTAGCAGCTTACTAGCACATTGCTAACATGGTTAACAAGTTAAAAGCATGTTGCTACCATGCTTATAGCATGATTAACATGTTGGTAGCATGATCAACAAGTTACTAGCATTTAGCTAGCATGTTTCTAACATGATTAGCAAGTTAACAAAATGTTAGTAGCGTGGTTAGCAAGTTACTAGCATGTTACTAGCATGATTAGCAGATTACTAGCATGATTCTAACATGTTTAGCAAATTAAAAGCATGTTGCTAACATGTTTATAGCATGATAAACAAGTTTACTAGCATTTAGCTAGCATGTTTCTAACATGATTAGCAAGTTAACAAAATGTTAGTAGCATGGCGAGCAAGTTACTAGCATGTTGTTAACATGATTACCAAGTTACTAACATGTTAGCATGATATTAGCATGACTAACATGTTACTAGCATGATTAGCAGATCACTAGCATGTTCCTAACATGGTTAGCAAATTAAAAGCATGTTGCTAGCATGTTTGTAGCATGATTAGCAAGTTAACATGTTGGTAGCATGATTAACAAGTTACTAGCATTTAGCTAGCATGTTTCTAACATGATTATCAAGTTAATAGAATGTTAGTAGCATGGTTAGCAAGTTACTAGCATGTTAGCATGACTAACATGTTACTAACATGTTACTAGCATGATTAGCAGGTTACGAGCATGTTGTTAACATGGTTAGCAAGTTAAAAGCATGTTGCTAGCATGTTTATAGCATGATTAACAAGTTAACATGTTGGTAGCATGATCAACAAGTTACTAGCATTTAGCTACCATGATTAGCATTTTATTGGCATGATTACCATGTTTAAACCAGCTAAAACCAGTTGATTCAGTAAAACCAGCTATAAACCAGCTAAAACCAGCCTAGGCTGGTTGTCTACTCTTAGCTGGTTTAAGCTTGGTTGGTCTTTTAACAGCTTGACCAGCTAAGACCAGCCTGACCAGCAAAAATTGGTCAAAACCACTTTAAACCACTTTAAAACCAGCCTGGGAGACCAGCCAAAGCAGCCAATCAGCTTAGGCTGGTTTTGTTGTTTTTCTTCTTCCAGTAGGGAGTTGTTAGGCTTTGCTGTAGCAATGAACAGTTTAAATGCAACATAAGACCCATTGTACAAAAGTTTTCACCCCCTCAATGAAAGTCTAAGAGATTTTTGAAAGTTTGAAAGTTTTTATGAGACTTACTTAATAGGGTACGTCTCATCTTTGCGTCTCCGTTTCTCGTGATCCGGAAGAGTCTCCCAGCCGAAGGAAAGGCCCCAGTCGAAATTCCCCCGGTTATGATGTTGTCCATACGGTGAGGGTTTCATGAACTCAAACGTGTTCAGGTCAATGGTGGTGATGTCAGGACTCACTACGGCGGTGGAGTTCTCCGCTATCCTGGCCAGCAGCGGCTCAAGCCATCCTTGGAAACATTCACCTAAACAAACAAAGCAGGAATTGCATCTTCAAGTACGTTCTGGCCTTAGGCTACCATCACCTCTTACTCTCATTTACTTCAACGTACTTACAGTACAAACACCCTGATGCATAAACACAGACGTGATGAATAAATAAAACTGTGTTCTAAATCAATTTTTGCATTCTGGCTGACCGTCTCCGAGTCAACCACACCAGCGCAGGACACAAACACTTTCTAAAAAAACATCATGAATGTTTAACAAGCCTAAACGCAGACGGAATTAAAAAGCATCAGATTTTTTCCAGCGCAGAGCAGCTCTAACTGACCACAGGCTTGTTATAAAGAGTGTGTTTTTATTAAGAGACAAGCCCTATTAATGTGAATCCAACACATTTGAGTGGGAGTGATTTGCTTTTTATAAATGGCAAGCCGCATGTATGACTCACAGTGGGCATCCAGAAAGGTGAGCGTTTCACCCGTGGCCACGGAGGCCCCAAGGAGCCGCGCAGTGATCAGGCCTTTTCGCTCTTGCTGACGGACCACGCGAACGATGTGCAGCTGTTTCAGATACTCGTCCAGTTCATCCTTTAGTCGCTCTGTGAGAAACAGAAATGACAAAACTAAGTGTTTGTGCACTTTACAATCAATAATTTGCTAAATTTAAATTCTTTCATGGAGAAGAGAACTTTAGAATACATTAAAAAATCCATCCAGACAGGGGATGAAATGAGTCAAATGGCTATTATACATATTTAAAATTTTAGGCTTAGGTTTTTTGGGCAAAAAAATTAATACTTGTATTCAGCAAGGTGCATTAAATTGATAAAAAAGTGACAGTAAAGACATTTACAATGTCTTAAAAAAAAACAAATGCAAGCAAAACCAATTTGTATTGGAGAAAACACAATTGTAGGGTGGCAGTTTAATTATTTATGTAACTAATAAAAAGTATTAATATAATACACAGATATAATAAAATAAGTAGTAAATTATCTCAGTAAGGCTTTATTTAAATAATTGATTAAAAAACAATAATAATACGTAAAAAATAAATTAAATAATGAAAAATACATTTACATTTAATAATGTATTTTAGTAAATAAAATAATAAATACTCATTTATTTATTTAAAGCCATTTAAAAATACTTTATAATAAATATTATTAGTAGTATTTTTATTATTAATATTGTTGTTTTGTTTTTATTTTAGCCTTTTGCCATACACATTTTATAAATATACATTAATAATAATAATAATAATAATAACAATAATAATAATTATAATAATTATAGTTTACAAGCAAAACGTTTAATTAAAAAAATACATTTATTTTTGAAAATTAAAAATATATTCTTTTAACAGCTTTTTTGCCTTTATTTGCCTATATTTGAAAGGACAGTAGAGAAGGATTTTTTTTTTACTTTCTATTAATCAAAAATGCATCATGGTTTCCACAAAAATAGTAATAGTATTTTCATTACTGATGATAATAATCCATCATATCAGAATGATTTCTAAAGGATCATGTGACACTGAAGACTGGAGTAATGATGCTGAAAATCCAGATTTGATCAAAGGAATAAATTACATTTTAAAATATATTCAGTAATTTTAAACTGCAAAAATATTTCACTTTTTTTTTTTTAATCAAATAAAGCAGTCTTGATGCGCATAAGAGACTTTAGAAACATTAAAATATCTTACGGACCCCATACTTTTGAACAGCAGCATATATTTAATATGTGCGTGTGTGATACACTTATTCATGTACTTCTAGGCTAAATATCAAGCATATGTAGAGTCACTACAGTATGGATGTTCCCTAAGAAGGCAGCTGTCTATGTAATTAGTATACAAAAAGGTTGGTCAATAGGTTTTGGAACACATTCCAGATTTATTTTACATACACTACCAGTCAAAAGTTTTTCAACAGTAAGATTTTTAATTTTTTTTAAAGAAGTCTCTTTTGCTCACCAAGCCTGCATTTATTTGATCCAAAGTACAGCAAAAAGAGTAAAAAATGTGAATATTTTTACTATTTAAAATAACTGTTTTGTATTTGAATATATAATTATGCCAGTCGGTGCTCTTCCAGCTTCTTCCCAAAATGTTACATTTAAAAAGGTGTATCATTAAATGTAATGTTTCGCCTTCAAACCGATTCGGTATTCTGTCAGAGTACGTTTTAAATTTAGTGCGCTGAGATAAAAGACATAATAATACTCATTTAGCAAAGGAACAGGACAAAGCTCAAGCAGCACCTTTAATCTAGTAGATATGGGTGTGTACGTATTCATTAAGCATAAATATCTCCTTTCATGATCCTGCAGCTTCCCAGCAGCCCTCAGGGCAAAGCCACTGACCAGCACTTTGGTATATTATTATATATTATACAGAACTGAGGAGTAACTAGCTAAAAATAGTAATGCCTACTGTAACTTCAAAGTACAGTGTGCTTATGCACAACTAACAGCACTAAACTGAACTGAAATCAGTTTTGGTTCAAATGGGTTGGACAGAGCAATGCAACATTTGAAACTTTAAAAACACTTATTTGAATCTCTAGAAAAGTCTTCATGTATTTTGAAGAATGTTGGTAAACAATTTTTTTCCATACTATGGAATATCAATGGGGACCATCAGCTATTTGGTTACCCACATTCTTTAAAATATCTTCTTTTGTGTTCAACAGCTGAAAGAAACACATACAGGTTTAAAACAACTTAAAAATATCATTTTTGGTAAACTGTGTGCTTGCTGGTCTTTAAGCTGGTCTCCTGAAAAACCATCATAAACCATTATAACTGGCCAGCCTAACCACTTTAGGCTGGTCAAAGCAGTTTTTTAATCAGCAGGGAGGGTTTCTTGACCGTTTAACTACTTTAAATTATGAGTCGCTTGGGAAGCTGCAGTTTAAGAGTGGCTTTCCCAGTCCAGACACTGTGATTTATGATATCACATAATATGTATTATCCTCTTCAGAATTATTTAAGAATAAAGGTGCAACACTAAGCCTGCTGAAACCAGCTGAAATGATTCACAGCAGTGCAGCGGGACGTCCTATAGGTTTTGGCTGCCTCTGAGGGTGGGGACCTACACACACACAAGACTGGTCTTTCTCAGCGGAAGCTGGAATTGCTTGAGAAAGAAAGAGACGGAGAGTGTAATTAAAAGAAGAGGGAGCGTAAAAGAATAGTTGAAAGCCAATTCCCTGGCTTTCATTTCTCGCGTGGCGAGCAGCCAAGAGAGAAAGTTCAGTGCCTGCGTGATTCTACCAGGGGAATGGATAGGTGAGATCTAGTGCAGTGGTTCTCAACCCAAAATGGATAGCAGTTCTGTTCTGATCTGTTCAATAGGGTGAAAACAATGCTAAATGCAAATAATCAAATGCAACTAACCATAGACACTACCAGTCAAAAGTTTTTGAACAGTAAGATTTTTAATGCTTTAAAGAGGCCTCTTCTGCTCACTAAGCCTGCAATTATTTGAAAAAAAAAAAAAAGGTAAAATTTGAAAGATTTTTACTATGTAAGGATGCAAGGATGCATTAAATTGATGCATTAAAAGTGACAGTGAATACATTTATAGTTACAAAAGATATCTATTTCACGTGCTGTTCTTTTGAAATTTCTATTCATCAAATGTCAAAAATAATTTTTAAAAAGTATGATGGTTTCCACAAAAATATTAAGCAACATACCTGCGTTTGACATTGATAATAATAACAAATGCTTTTTGAGCATCAAATCAGCATATTAGAATGATTTCTGAAGGGTCATGTGACACTAAAGACTGGAGTAATGATGCTAAAAATTCAGCTTTGCATGATGGGAATAAATTACATTTAAAAATATATTCATATAGAAAACAGATATTTTAAATTGTAATAATATTTTATAATATTACTGTTTTATTAAATTAATAAATGCAGCCTTGGTGAGCCTAAGATACTTCTTTTTAAAAAAATGTAAAAAAAAGTGTAATTGTGCATATAGACTCATTAACTCAAAATAGACTCATTAACATTTAACATTTACAATGCTTCATAAACTACCAGTCAAAAGTTTTTAAACAGTAAGATTTCTAATGTTTTTTAAAGTCTCTTCTGCTCACCAAGCCTGCATTTATTTGATCCAAAGTTTATAAAATTCAGAAATATTTTTACTATTTAAAATAACTGCTTTCTATTTGATTATAATTAAAAATTTAATTTATTCCTGTGATTTCAAAGTTGAATTTTTAGCATCATTACTCCAGTTTCCTTCAGAAATCAGAAATATTCTGATTTGCTGCTCAAAAAACAATTATTATTATTATGGTGAAAACAGCTGTGTATCATTTTTTCAGGTTTCTTTAATGAATAGAAAGTTCAGAAGAACAGCATTTATCTGAAATATAAATCTTTTGAGACCATTTAAATGTCTTTATGCATCCTTGCAAGAAAAAGTATTAACTTCTATAATTTCTTTTCCAAAAAAAAACCTCCAACCTTTTGAATGGTATAGTGTATAATGTTATTTCAGATAAATCTATTTATCAAAGAATCTGTTATAAATATTGATAATAAGAATAATAAAAAAAATGTTTATTGAACAGCAAATGAGCATATTACAATGACTTCTGAAGGATCATGTAACACTGAAGACTGGAGTAATGATGCTGAAAATGTAGCTTTGATTACAGGAATAAATTACATTTTACAATATATTCAAATAGAAAACAGGTATATTTTAAATAGTAAACATATTTCAAAAATTTGGATTTTGCACTTTGGATCAAATAAATGCAGGCTTGGTGAGCAGAAGAAACATTAAAAAAAAAAACATTAAAAATTTTACTGTTCAAAAACTTTTGACTGGTAGTTTGTCTTTTGTTGTTGATGTCAATTTTTACGCCTAATCAAACTCTGTGATAATTTGGTGCCAACTCATTTGCCATTCAGTCAAAGTTAGTCAAATGTCATTGGCAGGTCATGCAACACAACCTCAACCTTAAAAACCATAAACAAAACCACAAAAGGTGACAAAAAACAGACATGGCCACATGCAATTGCGTGACGACCACTATATGGTTTAGCTGCTGAGAAACTTTAGTTGGTTTAGAAAAATTGTATGCATATGCATATTTCTGAAATTTAAATGGTAAGACTTACAATAAGGTCCTATTAGTTAATATAAGTTAATGCATCAACTTACAATTTGTTAGAGTAGTTATTCATCTTTGTTTTGGAACCTTATTGTAAAGTCTCAGCAGTAAAATTCTGGCACCACCAAATTTCACATTTTTAAAGACATTTTGGCTTTACCAAGCTATTTTGGTGCTGTTTTGAGTTGCAACTTGATCTCTAATGTTAAACATGGCTTCTGAAGCAAAACCAATTGGGAACCAATGTTCTAATGCTCATTTTCTTCTATGCATTTCTTCATCCACCTGTCAAAGATCTGTTTTTTAAGAGTCCGCTGATAGCCCTCTATACCTCAGACCCCCTTCACCGGCTGAGCAAAACTCCTCTGAGAACATTCCCAAACAGCTCTGTTTCCTGTAGTAACCTGCTTCACGAGCGCCGGGTGTCAGCAGGCCTACAAGAATTCAGTAAAACAGGCTGCTTGAGTGAAACCGGACGCTCGTTAAAACACACGAACGGTCTGGTGGGGCTACGCGCTAGAGGTGAGTTTACCGTCAGAGCTGGCGTCGTCCACGAGGATGATTTCTTTGAGGAGCAGAGCAGGGGAGGTGTGCAGGACGCTGTAGACGGTCCGCAGTAACGTGCTCCATGCCTCGTTGTGGAAGACGATGATTACACTTGTGGTCGGCAGGGGTGGACAGCGTCTGAATGTCTGTTCGATGCATCTGTGAGGGGAAAAGAGAGACAGACAGAGAAATGAAGGGAAAGGGGATGATGTTTTATTCAACAGATGTCTGTGAAATGTCTAGATTAGGGCTGTGCAAGATATTGGCCCTGTTTGGCTATTAAGTTTGCTAAGGACTGAAACTAAAACCTTAAAAAAAAATTTAAAACTGAAAAAAAAAAAAAATTGTGACTTTAAATAAAATAAACATTAACTGAAAAAATAAAATAAAATAAATAAAATATTTAAAAAAATAAAATTAAATAATGGTACCACTTTACAAAGGTTTTGTTAGTTAATGTTCATTTCAGCATTTATTAATACATTATTGAAGTCAAAAGGTGTATTTGTTCATTTTTTTGGGTAACTTTAGAACTTAAGATATTGGCCCTGTTTGGCCATTAAGTTTGCTAAGGACTAAAACCTTAAAAAAAAAAAAAATAGTTACTTGAAATAAAATAAACATTAACTAAAAAATAAAATAATCCTAATATTTACAAAGGTTTTGTTAGTTAATGTTAATTTCAGCATTTATTAATACATTACTGAAGTCAAAAGATATTTTTGTTCATTTTTTTGGTAACTTTAGAACTGTTTGGCCAATAAATTTGCTAAGGACTAAAATTAAAATCGTAATAAATAATAAATAAGTAAATAAATAAATAAATAAATAAATAAATAGTTACTTGAAATAAAATAAACTAACTGAAAAATAAAATAAAATAAAATAAAGGTAACATTTTACAAAGGTTTTGTTAGTTAACGTTCATTTCAGCATTTATTAATACATTACTGAAGTCAAAAGATGTATTTGTTAATTTTTTTGGTAACTTTTTACAATAAGGTGTTATTTGTTAACATTAGTTCATGTATTAACTAACATGAACAATGAACAATACATTTATTACACTATGTATTAATCTTTGTTAATGTAGTTAATAAAAATGCAGTCTTTCATTGTTTGTTCACGTTAGTTCACAGTGTATTACTACTTTTAACAAACACAACCTGTGATTTTAATAATGCATTAGTAAATGCTGAAATTAACATTAACTATGATTAATAAATGTGGTAGAAGTATTGTTCATTCTTAGTTCATGTTATCTAATGTTACCTAATGAACCTTACTGTAAAGTGTTACTATTTTTTGTATTAAAATAACTAAAACTAAGACAAAAATGCATCATAGACAAAAAATAAAAATAAAGAAAATGACAAAAACATTACTAATACTTTAACACCAAATATTAAACTTTTACTAAAATTAACATGCAAATGAAAGTACAGAAATAAAAACTAAAGCACACTAAAAACTATATGAGTAGTACAATGAAATAAATTATAAAATAAATAAAATAAAATAAATTGCAGGGCTGGGAAATCGATTAATCGCGATAATAAAAGTGTGTGAACAGCATATATTTATATATATAATTTTTATATAATATGCATATATTTTTATATATATAAATACACACATACATATATTTAAGAAATATTTATATGTATATAAAAATATATTAATATATTTATTTTATATTTTATTTCTTAAATATATACATATATATACTCAGTACTCAGAAATTTTCATGAAAGTTTTGACAAATTTTTTAAAGTATTTTATTAAAAAGCATTTAGTACTATGCATTTCTATGTTGGTGTATATACATGTATAATATTACATATTTTAATTATTTTAACTAGATAACTATAATAACCGTTTGGTTGAACTGACGATGAAACACAATCACTCTTCTAAGATTGTTTAGATTAAATGCATAAATATCAAGACAATTGTTGTGGCTGTGTCAACCAGGCCTCGTCTGAATTTCATTTTGCAGACTAATTGTGTGTTGTGCGACACTTTGTATAACAATGAGCAATAGGACCTTTGGTTTTGTGTATATCACCCACTAAAGAAATAAGGACAAGAACAAACATGTTTAATTAGAGAAAAAAGCTCATTTTTGTCTCAGTCTGTAATTAGTAGCAATATCTGCGTATACATGTTTAAATAACGCGTCTGAGGACAAAAGCTAGTCTGTAGTTTCACGGAGTCACTGATTATGCTGACAGATAAACAGATTGTCCACTAAATTCTATGCCCACAAACTTTGTTACATTTTCAAAATTCTTTCAAAAATCCTTCAGATTCTACACTACACACACCACATAAACTCTAAAAACATCATGAGGTCAGATATTGAAAGTGTTTTAAATGAGAAAAATGCTAGTCTCAGTCCAGTAGTTTGGACGTTATTGTATTTTTGTGTTATTCTCTGCTGCCAATTGAGTTTTACTACCATTTTGATCTAAAAGGTGGTCTCCTCATGTTATTTTTGGTTGGTTTTGGATTGAGTTTTTGTAAAAAAAAAAAAAAAAAAAAAAAAAAAAAAAAAAAAAGACTTGCATAACCCACATCAGAAGGCGAATTCGCAAAAACAGCAGATCACACTATTGTGATATACTAATATATTTTAAGGCTGCAAAACGATTATTCGCGATTAACTGATTCAAAATAAAAGTTTGTTTACATACTATGTGTGTGTACTGTGTATATTTATTATGTATGTATAAATACACGCACATACATGGGTATATTAAGGAAAAATATGTTAGAATTATATGTACAATATGTATATCTATACATAATATGAATTATATACAAGTGTTTACATACAATATACGGCTGCAAAACGATTAGTTGTGTTCAATAGTTTCAAAATAAAAGTTTATGTTGACATACTATATGTGTGTAAACTGTGTATATTTAATATGTACATATATATATATATATATATATATATATATACACATACATGTATATATTAAGGAAAAATGTTAGCTTTAAATGTAAAACATTTATATTTATATATATAATATGAATTATATACAAGTGTTAACATACATTTTTTTTAAATATACACATACGTGTGTGTATTTATATATACATAATATGCACAGTACACACACATATAGTATGCAAGCATAAAGTTTTTGGAATCGATTAATCACAACTAATCGTTTTGCAGCCCTACTGTATTTATAGATACATTTTTTTCTTTCAGCTTTTAAAGGGTGCCCACACTTTATGACTAATGATTACTTAATTGCTATTTAATTCTTACATAAATAGTTCCATTAAACTAAATGCATGTCTACTTTGCTCATGCTTCATAAATGCGTCTCACAGAGTGCAATATTCATCAGATTAAAGCATTAAAAGCTAATCATAATTTGAAAAATGTGTAGTGACATCATAAATTTCTATGACCATGGATTTTTTTAAATGCAATTTTAAATTTCCTTAATATTTCTTTGGAAACCCTCAATATTTAAAAGTGAAAGAAACAGATAGTAAAACAGGCTGCATCCAAATAAAAACACACACCTTAAGATGAAAAATTTGCTTAAAATCTACTCACCCTCTGGCAATCCTAGATGCAGATGAGTTTCTTCATCAGAAAAAATTTGGAGAAATTTAGCATTAGACTTGCTCGCCATTGGATGCGAATGGGTGCCGTCAGAATGAGAGTCCAGCTGATAAAAACCTCACAGTAATCCACAAGTAATCCACACCACTCCAGTCCATCAGTTATCATCATGAAAAGATAAAAGCTGCTTGTTTGTAAGAACCAAATCCATCATAAAATCATCATAAAACCATAAACCATCACTTCTGGCCAAAATATGAGTCCATAATTTATAATAATGCTTCCTCCAGTAAAAAAAGTCCATCCCCTGTTGTGCACCCACATATTTATTTTGGACTGTTTTTGCTTGTAAACAGTGCTTGATCTGTGCATATTTCTCTCCTGATTCAGACAAGATGGCATTTCACTGGAGAAAGCAATATTATGGATAGAGGACTTGTATTTTAGCCGGAAGCAACGGTTTAAAGTTAAAACATCTTAATGATGGATTTGTTTCTTACAAACACGCAGCTTTTCATAAGACGTTAACTGATGGACTGGAGTGGTGTGGATTGCTTGCAGATTATTGTGATGTTTTAATCAGCTGTTTGAACTCTCATTCTGACGGCACCCATTCACTACAGATCCACTGTTGGGCAAGTGATGCAACGCTGAATTTATCCAAATGTGTTCCAGTGAACAAACAAATCCATCTACATCTTTGATGGCCTGAGGGTGAGTACATTTCCACCTGATTTTCATTTTTCAGGTGAGCTATTTCTTTAAGGTGTCTGTAGAAGTGTCTTAAGGTGCATACTAGTAGTACATACTCTGGAGGTCTCGTATCGGGGCCGAGGTCTCTGCTTAGCGAGATCCGATCACTGGCGTATAAATTAAAGCAGTGCTTCTCATCTCCCCTCTCCTTTTCTTTTTGCTCCGACGAGCTCAGATTGTCAGTGTGAAAAGCCTTCCCAGAAGCCCCCGGGGCACTGGGGTTTTGCGGTGGCCTTTCCAGGACCGGTCGGAGCTCAGCGGGCGTGTAGTATCCGGGTAAACACGCCGGACTGCCCTGGCTTTCCTGCTTCCTCACCGGAGCTTTTATCTGCATCTTCGGCATAGCGTCCCGGAAGTTATTCACGGCACCCATGACCATCTCAAGAACACCGTCCCGTTTTTCCACAATCCCTTTGAGCCAGGGTTCATCCTGGGGACTCTGACTGACCACCTCTCGCTGCATCAGAAACAGGAATGTCACAAACACCAATGCCACTATGGCCAGCTTCCATGGGTGCAGACGTCTGCGCAGGAGCCTGCGGAGGAATGTCATTCTTTTGAGGCGAAGCCGGCACTCAGCGTGTGAGAAACAAAGCTTCACCTGACACACACCCTGTGCGTAACATCACCGCCTGTCAAACCTGTGAATGAGGCAAAAAGACGACACTGACATGCAAGCAGCAGAGCAAGTTCAACGCTTCTGACAACTAGTTTGAGAACGGAAAAAATGGGAACTCCAGTTCTGAACATCCAACGTAAATGTTTTCTTTGACATTTAAGCCTCTTTTAGGTGGCTGGGAAATCATTCTTCACTTGAGAGGCAATTTTGTGAACTCAATTTCTTTAACAACATTCTCTTGGAGTGAATTTTAACAGAAACTTTCCAAATGATAATTGGGCCTTTTAACCAATGGAAAAGTATTAATCACATTACAAACATCAGACTTAACAGTTCTATCCTTTGTAAATTACATTTTGATGATGCATAATACTTTTTATACATTTAATTTAACCCTAAAATGCATATATGTGACCCTGAACCACAAAACCAGTCATAAGGGTTAATTTTTTTAAAATAAATAAGCTTTCCAAGGAAAGGACGATATTTGGCTGAGATACAACTATTTGAAAATCTGTGGGTGCAAAAAAAATCTAAACACTGAGAAAATCGCCTTTAAATTTGTCCAAATTAAGTTCTTAGCAATGCATATGATTAATCAAAAATTAAGTTTTGATATATTTATAATAGGAAATTTACAAAATATCTTCATGGAACATGATCTTTACTTAATATCCAAATGATTTTTGGCATTAAAAAAAAAAAAAAAAAAATCGATCATTTTGACCCATACAACGTAATGTTGGCTATTGCTACAAATATACCCGTGCTACTTACGACTGGTTTTGTGGTCCAGGATCAAAAACTATGTACTGTACAATTAAATGCATATGCTTTGCTAAAAACATTTTTCATACAACCAATTGTGTGCTGTGTGACCCTCCAGCCTTGACAAAATGATATTGCAAAATGTTTTAGAAGCAAAAATTGATTTTTGATTTACATTAATTTGGCCTACACAATATAAATCAGAAACCTGAACATGCTTTTGTTTGCTCAATTTGTATCCATCAACCCTAGAATGCATGTTTAGGTTTCAGATCTTGTAAAGTGTAGGCCAAAGGAATAAAAAAAATCATACAATTAGATGTATATTCTTTACCAAAACACATGTTTTGTCATTGAAAATGCATTTTAATCATGTGTTAGGTGGTTCCAGAAAGACTGTCACTGTAATTTGTGACCACAGACCACAAAACCAGTCATAAGTAGCACGGGTATATTTGTAGCAATTGCCAAAAATACATTTTATGGGTCATAATTATTGACTTTTCTTTTATGGCACAAATAATTAGGATATTAAGCAAAGCTCATGTTCCATGAAGATATTTTGTAAATTTCCTACCAGAAATATATTAAAACTTACATTTTGATTAGTAAAAGCCTTGCTAAAAACTTCATTTGGACAATTTTAGATGCAATTTTCTCAATATTTTGATTTTTTGCACCCTCAGATTCCAGTTGCATCTCAGTCAAATATTGTCCCTTATGACTGGTTTTGTGGTTCAGTGTCACATTTGGAGAAAAGCAAAAGATAATTTGCCATTTACTTTCTTACTAAATATTTATCTAGACATGAATGTAATCTAATATTACATAAAATGGAAAATGAGGGAAAAATCCATACAAGGGAGACAATTTAGACACTTTAACTGAGGTATTCCTGTTATGTCAGATAAAAAGTCAATTTAACGCGACACATACTGATTTACAGCCTCAATCTGAGGCATTTAGGGTTAATCATTATATACACAATAACACAGTCTGTCCAAAACTATACATCACTTCCGAGTTCTATCACGTAAACAAACGTTATAAAGCCGAGTCAGTAAAGAAAACAGTAAGAAATACCTGATTGAGCTTAAATATCGGGTAAATCCATATCCAACAGAGTTTTGAAGATCCACAGCGACTGTCCCAAAGCAGAACTGCTGGCCACGGTGATGTCAAAGCGGGGTAATCTCAGCCGGACTTCCGCGTCGTTGGATCCAGGTGCTAGTCTCTCAGGTAAAGGGGCGGGGCTTGCGTAACGCGTACGTAAACGCCACATGTGCCTTCATTCTGTTAGGGGGTGAGACCAGCAACGTCTTAAACACTTAAAAAATGGTAACTTATGAAACTCTTTTCCATTAAAAACGTTGATTATTTAATTAGTAAAACATTGAAATGAAAACTTTTCTTGTGTCTTTTTATTAATTATTTTTTTAATAAAAACTTTTTTTTTTTTTTAATTTGGGCTTGTTTTAGGCTCTTCATAATAAATGTATAAAATAAAATCCACTTCTTATACTGAAATTAACAACAATAAAGTGAAAATGACCGGACGCGTTTTGTTGATGTACAATCAATAACCAACAGCCGCTTGTTACTTCAGGCGAAAGCGATTTCGCGGCTTCTTTCGCGTTTTTAAAACTTTTATAGTTACTAAAATGTTCAAAACGCGATTAAAATGTGTATTTAAACTCAATTGTAAAAAGAATAGACTACATACTTTTAAGCCCCCCAACCTTATGTTATGAATTTCCTCATTCAAACCTTAATTAGTGGAGTCAGACCCTCAATAATAGTTCGTATCCTACAATATCTCAATATCTCTGAATATTTATGTTACACAAACCTAAATCATCCACAACCGAAGGGTCCCGTTACTGGCATCGCCTATTTCCATGACTCAAATGCAGAACCACTTCGTCGCGACACATCTGACATCAGTGATGGGTGACATTCGACTAAACTCACTTAGTATCGCACTTAGACGTATTACCTCAATAAATTACCCCTATTAAACAGAACGTAGATGTAGAAAACACTCACCAGACATGATCAGGCTGAGGATTTTAATCAGCGTGTCCCCATGCACATGGACTTCATAAAGAGCTTCTGTGTTTGCAGGGCAAAGAAAAGAAACCGGACACGAACCGGACAAGAGAAGAATACCAGAGAGGCTCAGTGTGTTCATCTGTAGGATACTGGAGATTTAACTTCCCACTGTGTCGCTTCGTGTTGAATCTCGCTGTGACTGAGTTTAGTGGTAATGTCGGACTCTTGCTGGAGGTTGACATATGAACTGCTGCTGATGAAACTCAAAGTTTATTATCTGACATCAGATTGATGTGGATTTATTGCACAACTGAAATTCTTTCAGTAACACTATCGAGCTAAAAGTTTATTCTGTAAGCCTTGCAATAACCCACATCTGAGAGACTAATAAAGCAATATAATTCAAATATACATGTATAAAATGTACACATATCACTAAGGTAACACTAATGTTTTTTGCTCATCAAAGCTGCATTTATTTGATCAAAAATACAGGAAAAAAACAGCAATATTGTGAAATATTTTTGCAATTTAAAATAATGGTTTTCTAATTTAATGTACTTTAAAATACAATTTATTCCTGTGATCAAAGCTGAATTTTCAGCATCATTACTCCAGTCTTGTCACATGATTCTACAAAAATCATCTGATATGCTGATATTATCTGATGCTGGTAAAGGAATATTTTCTGCTCATCAAGGCTGCATTTATTTGATCAAAAATACAGGAAAAAAACAGTAATATTGTTAAATATTAATGCAAGTTTTGTATTTTAATTTACTTTAAAATATCATTTATTTCTGTGATGCAAAGTTGAACTTTCAGCATGGTTACTCCAGTCTTCAGTGTCACGTGATCCTTCAGAAATCACTTTAATATGCTGATTTATTATCAACAATGAAAAACAGTTGTGCTGCTTAACATTTTTTGGGAACCTGAAACCTTTTTTTCAGGGTTATTTTATGAATAAAACATTAAAAATAACAGCATTTATTTAAAATGTATACATTTTTTAAAGTTTAGGGTCAGTAAATTGTTTTTCTTTCTTTTTTTGATAGAAATCAATACTTCTATTCAGCAAAGATGTGTTAAAGTGATAAAAAGTGATAGCATAGACTTAGAAAAGATTTAAAATAAAATATTTAAAATAAATGCTGTACTTTTAAACTTTGTTATCCATTAAAGAATCCTGAAAAAAGTATCACAGGTTCCAAAAAAATATTAAGCAGCACAAACATTGCACACACGTTTCCAACATTGATAATAAATCAGCATATTAGAATGTGACACTGAAGACTGGAGTAATGATGCTGAAAATTCAGCTTTGCATCACAGAAATAAAATTTAAATTTTTAAAAATATTCAAATAGAAAACCATTATTTTAAATTGCAATAATATTTCACAATATTAGTTTTTTCTGTATTTTTGATTACATAAGTGCAGCCTTGATGTGCAGATGAGAAACCAGACCAGAGCATTTGAAGTGAGAAATCTGAGACATAAATACTGCCATATATTTGCATGTGACGCACCCTATACAAAGCCACACAATGTAACAATGTTTTAAGTGTTACTTGTTGCCCATTGCATACTGTTAAAATGAGTAGACATTATACAGCATGTACTGTGCAGTATGAAGTTGCAGTATGCTAGTATTCCACTCAGAACAGTAGTATGCTACATTCTTGTCACATGACCTCAATATTATCATCTTGGAAAAAAACAGTTGCATTTTTGATTCAGTTTCAAATTCAACTGCCAACCTGGTCAACTAAAAAGAGACACATTAGGAATGCAAGGTCAAGCACATTGTATCGTGGGATGTAGTGTTCTGTTGCAGTGTACAGAAAATGTGCAAATATATTGTGAAATATGTAGCCTGATATTAGTGTTTTCAAAAGTTTATTCATTTCTATGTACACAATGAAAAATAGTGCACCATTATCAATGTTTGTTTTTAATGCTGGACGAACACTGCATGTAGTCATATCAAAACGTTTCTTATACTGACACTTAATGCAATTTATATGAAATTACAGATGAGATCACGATTGAGCAACAGCACCACGCTGCTCCTTTTGTCACGATCTTAAAGCTGCTCTAGCTTTGTCCAAGATGTCCTTCCTGATCCGTGGATAGTTGGGATGTGCATCCAAAACCTTAGGGTGTGAGGCATAAAAAAGAGAAAAAAAGAGGCAAAATTTGCATTTATTATATTTTTAGTTATGTTTTTCAAATAAGTAATTTAAATAAAAATGATAATAATTTAAATAAAGATGATACAAATATCAAGTCAAAAATTTTTGAACAGTAAGATTTTTAATGTTTTTTAAAGAATTCTCTTCTGTTCACCAGGCCTGCATTTATTTGATCCAAAATATTGTTAAAAATTATTATTACTATTTCTAACAGAATATATTTTAAAATGTAAATTATTCCTACGATCAAGCTAAATATTCAGCATCATTACTCCAGTCTTCAGTGACACGACACCATTTTTGTTATTTTTATAATTATTATCAATATTTAAAACAGTTGAGTTGTTTTTTTTTTAATAATTCTTTGATAATTAGAAAAATACAAAGATCAACATTTATCTGAAATAAAAAGCTTTTTTAACATTACACACTATACCATGCAAAAGTCAGTATACTTTTTGTTACAAATGTTTCTATTTCAGATAATAATGTTTTTTGAGCAGCAAATCAGAATATTAGAATGATTTCTGAAGGATCATGTGACTGGAGTAATGATGCTAAAAATTCAGTTTTGAAATCAAAGGAATAAATTACATTTTAAAATATATTCAAATAGAAAAGAGTTATTTTAAATAATAAAAATATTTCAAAATGTTACTGTTTTTGCCGTACTTTGGATCAAAGAAATGCAGGCTTGGTGAGCAGAAGAAACTAATTTTATTGCCAAATACATAAATATTGTAGAAATGTTTGAGAATGCAGAGAATTATGTTTCACTGAGATTTTGACAATGAAACTTCATAAATAGTTGAAATATCACTGAATACTTCAAGGCAGGTCTGTCTTAAAAGGTTTAAACATTATTTATAAAAACTTGTTTTGCTAAGGAAAAAAAAAATAATGGGATTTTGCTTCTGGAATCTGACTGTTGGTCTCAGAACAATATTTATTAATTTAGATGTTTTTATATTAGGATTTCTTGCGTACTCACTTTATGGCACACATCTATAGCATCCACGTGCCTCTTGGCCTTCAGGTAATTGAACGCGAGCTTGTAGCCTGGTGAACAAACAGCATGCTGATGTCAATAAGAGAAGTGAACACAAACGAGAACAGTATAGAATGTCAGAGGGGCTTTAATCTTACCGATAGTGGGGTTGGTTTGATTGCTGTATTTCCAAGCCATTTCATAATTCATAGCAGCATCTCTGAACGACTGCTCCTTTTCCATAATGTAGCCCATGTACTCATACGCCTTGCAGCAGGACTGTTATAAAACATGTTAAGATGTCAGAAAATTAAAGGAGAAGTCCACTTGCAGAACAAAAAATTACAGATAATGTACCCACCCCCTTGTCATCAAAGATGTTTATGTCTTTCTTTCTTTATTCGTAAAGAAATTATGGTTTTTGAGAAAATAATTTCAGGATTTCACTCCATATAGTGCACTTTAATGGTATCCGCAAGTTTGAACTTCCAAAATGCAGTTTAAATGCTGCTTCAAAGAGCTCTAAACGATCCCAGCTGAGGAAGAAGGGTCAGTTATTTTCTAAAAAAATTAAAATGTATATACTTTTTAACCACTTCCAGAACAAAAATTGACAGATAATGTACTCACCCCCTTGTCATCCACGATGTTCATGTCTTTCTTTCTTCAGCCGTAAAGAAATTATGTTTTTTGAGGAAAACATTTCAGGATTTTTCTCCATATAATGGACTGATATGGTGCCCCGATTTTGAACTTCCAAAATGCAGTTTAAATGCGGCTTCAAACGATCCCAAATGCAGTTGTAAACTATCCCAGCCAAGGAAGAAGGGTCTTATTTAGCGAAACGATTGGTTATTTTCAATAAAAAAAAATACAATTTAAATACTTTGTAATCTCAAACGCTCGTCTTGCCTTACTCTCCCTGAACTCTGTGTATTCTGGTTCAAGACAGTTAGGGTATGTCAAAAAACTCCAATCGTATTTTCTCCCTCAATTTCAAAAATCATTTCAAAATCATCCTACATCGCTGCAGAAGTACCAACACAGTCTTTGCAAAGTGAACATGCAAAGAAGATCAAACACCCTTAACAAAAAAGGTAAAACAGCGACACATGACAATTTTGAAGTTGAGGGAGAACATGAGATGGGAGTTTTTCGACATACCCTAACTGTTATGAACCGGAACAAAAACAGTCCAAGCAGAGTAAGACAAGACGAGCATTTGACATTAAAAAGTATATAAATTGTATTATATTTATGAAAATAACCGATCGTAACGCTAGATAAGACCCTTCTTCCTCAGCTGGGATCATTTACAACTGCATTTGGGATCGTTTGAAGCCACATTTAAACTGCATTTTGGAAGTTCAAAATCGGGGCACCATATCAGTCCATTATATGGAGAAAAAAGCTGAAATGTTTTCCTCAAAAAACATAATTTCTTTACGGCTGAAGAAAGAAAGACATGAACATCATGGATGACAAGGGGGTGAATACATTCTCTGTAAAACTCAGTTTTTTTATGGTTCAAGACAGTTAGGGTATGTCAAAAAACTCCCATCTCATTTTTAACTTCAAAATCATCCTACATAACTGTTTTACCTTTTTTTTGTAAAGGGTTTTTGATCTTCTCTGCATGTTTGCTTTGCAAAAACTGGGTCGGTAGTTCTGCAGTGATGTAGGATGATTTTGAAGTTGAGGGAGAAAATGAGATGGGAGTTTTTCGACATACCCTAACTCAGGCAGATCTACACAAGACGAGCGTTTGAGGCTAAAAAAATATATATAAATTGTAATAATTTTTTTGAAAATAACCTATTGTGTCGCTAGTTAAGACCCTTCTTCCTCGGCTGGGATCGTTTAGAGCCTTTTGACGCCTCATTTAAACTACATTTTGGAAGTTCAAACTCGTGGGCACCATTGAAGTCAACTATATGGAGAAAAATCCTGAAAAAACAATTTCTTTACAACTGAAGAAAGAAAGACATGAACATCTTGGATGACAAGGGGGTGAGTACATTATCTGTGAATTTTTGTTCTGGAACTTTCAAGTTTTTTTGGAAAATGTTCCAGGATTTTTCTCCATATAGTGAACTTCAATGGGAGCCAACGGGTTGAAGGTCCAAACTGCAGTTTCAACACAGCTTCAAAGGGCTCTACATGATCCCAGCTGAGGAATAAGGGTCTTATCTAGTGAAACGATTGGTCATTTTCTTTTAAATTTAATTTATATACTTTTTAACCCCAAATGTTTGTCTCACACTAGCTCGACCTCATGCATTATGTACCGACCCAGTGTTTACAAAGTGAATATGCAAAGAAAGACAACCTTTTTCGCCCCACCCTACCTTTCTGAACCAAAGTACACAAATGAAGAACTAACTGCCCGTGACCTTTCCAATGTGATTACCTAATGTGTACAGCCATAGATGTGCACTGCAGAGCTAGTCCAAGACAAGCATTTGCCTTAAAAAAAAAAAAAAAAAAAAAAAAAAACCTTTCGCTAGATAAGACCCTTCTTCCTCGGCTGGGATCGTTTAGAGCCATTTGAAACTGCATTTAATCTTCAATTTGGACCTTCAACCCACCACTGAAGTCCACTATATGGAGAAAAATCCTGGAATGTTTTCCTCAAAAACCCTAAATTCTTTACCCCTGAAGAAAGAAAGACTTAAACATCTTGGATAACATGGGGCGGAGTAAATTCTCAGAAAAATTTTTATTCTGGAAGCGAACTAATCCTTTAAATATACTAATCTTTTACTATTTTTCAGCTGAAATGGTGATATATAATGTAGCTGAATGAATTCAGCATCACCTTGTTGTGTCGCAGGCATCTCTTCAGCAGCTCTCCTGCCATGTCGTATTTTCCCGACTGGATGTAGATGTCGGCCAGGAGCAGCCAGCTCTTTTCAAACTCATCTGCATCAATGATGTTCCAGTTCATTTTGGCGATGCGTTTGAGCTGGTTTCGGGCCCGAGGGGTTTGCTTCAGGATCATGTAGGCAGTGGCCATGGCCAGCAGCGCAGGAACATGATCTTTCTGTACAGAACAAACAGACATTTAGAGGTAGTTGAGTAAATGTCATCGTGAAGCATGAAAGAAAAGGATTGAAGAAACCGTAAAGTTTGTTGTAAGTGATACTTTAGTGGAGATTTCTGACTCAAAAAAAAAAAACATTTTGAGAAAAGGCCTTTAAAGATGTGCATTATAATTGAAATCTACATTTATGGCATAATAAAATAAAAATAAATACTTAAATGGGTATTTTGTATGTTTTTTTTTCTACTAGCATTTATTTAATAAAAAATACGGTAAAAAAAAATTGTGAAATATTATTAAAATTTAAAAAACTGTTTTTTATTTTAATATATTTTAAAATGCAATTTATTTTTGTGATGCACAGCTGAATTTTCAGCATCATTACTCCAGTCTTCAGTGTCACATGATTCTTCAGAAATCATTCTAATATGCTGATTTGCTGCTCAAGAAACATTTCTGATTATTATCAATGTTGAAAAAAGTTGTGCTGCTTCATATATTTGTGGAAATTGTGATACATTTTCTTACTGAATAAATAAGGGTGCAAAAAATAAATTCCTAAATATTAAGAAAATTGCCTTAAAAGTCATCCAAATTAAGTTCTTAGCAATGCATATTACTAGTTTTGATATATTTATGGTAGGAAATTTACAAAATATCTTCATGAAACATGATTTTTACTTAATATCCTAATGATTTTTGGCATAAAAGAAAAATCAATCATTTTGACCCATGCAGTGTATTGTTGGCTATTACTACAAACATACCCATGCTACTTAAGACAATTTAAAAGAACAGCATTTATTTAAGATGTCTTTACTCTCACTTTTGACTAATTTAATGTATCCTTACTAAATAAACATTTTGAACGCCAGTGTAAGTTTGTCTTGAAGGTGTGATTCAGGCATAAAAGCAGTGTGCTTGTGAAGGTGTGTGTTTATTTAACATATCCGTCATGTGATGTCCACAGACCTCACTGTTTGCGATTTCAATGAAGACGTTGAGAGCTCGTTCCACGTTGGCTTTCTGTTTGGTGGCCAGATAGCAGTAGTTCTCCAGTATGCGCAGCTGTACGTGTCCCGCTGGGGTTTGTGGCTTCAGCTCCTTCAAGAGCTTCTCCGCTGTTCTCACGGCCAGCTGCTCTGACTCCTGCTTCTCTGTAGAGTTCCTGAACACCAACAAATGAAATGCATCATTTTTGAAAGTGCATGTGTGCAATAAAATTCTGTTTATAAGGCAATGAGGCAGAATTAGTGAAATTAGCTGTTCAGGATGCATAAGGACGCACCCCATATCTCCATCCAGGTTCTCAAACACCTCTCCTCCTATGGTTTCATTGTCAGGGTTAAGACAAATCTCAATCATGTTGTACACTGCATTCTGGCCCCAGTCGTTGTCCTTCCTGGCTTTGTTGAAGTGGCGTAATCCATCGTTAGGTTCACCAGTGTACCTTTGAGAAGTTGCAATCAATTAAGCGATTAAAAGCTAAAAATGATATCATATTTTTATCATATGCATATGACTATTCACAATCAAGTGTTTCAGAGAAATAATTCCCAAATGTGTTTGTCAGTAATACTGTGAAATATTATCATTATTTTTTCTATTAATAACTATTAATTATTATTATATAAATAAATAATATTTATATTAATCATAATTAATTAATTATTATATAATATTTATATAATAATTATGAAGTGTTATAATTATATAAATATTATTATTAATTATTAGTAGTAGTATAACTGTTTTCTATTTGAATATATTTTAAAATGTTGCTAAAATGTTACATGATCTTTCTCATTATTATTAGCAATGTTGAAAACTATTTTTGTGGAAATCATGATTTTTAAATGTATATTTTAATTTTAAAGGACAAAGGATTCTTCTAAACACTTTTAATTTATTTAATGCAGATTTTCTCAATAAAAGTATTAATTTCCTTCCAATTTCGATCAGTTTCGAACTTTTTATGAAACTTTCAGTACATATACACTACCAGTCAAAAGTTTTTGACCAGTAAGATTTTTAATGTTTTTTAAGGAAGTCTCTTCTGCTCACCAAGCCTGCATTTATTTGATCCAAAGTACAGCAAAAACAGTAAAATTCTGAAATATTATTACAATTTCAAATAACTGTTTTCTATGTGAATATATTTTAAAATGTAATTTATTCCTGTGATGCAAAAGCTGAATTTTCAGCATCATTACTCCAGTCTTCAGTGTCACATGATCCT
This sequence comes from Labeo catla, assembly GCA_012976165.1. Lineage (NCBI taxonomy): Eukaryota > Metazoa > Chordata > Actinopteri > Cypriniformes > Cyprinidae > Labeo > Labeo catla. The sequence continues at coordinate 777,091 of VONZ01000155.1, read as the reverse complement.
TCAGAAACCATTCTAATAGGCTGATTTGATGTTCAAGAAACATTTTTTATTACTATTATTATCAATATTTTAAACAGTTGAGTACATTTTTTTAGGATTCTTTGATGAAAAGAAAGATTCAAAGATCAGCATTTATCTGAAACATTATACAGAGAATTTATAGAAATTAATACTTTTATTTAGCAAGGATGCTTTAAATTGATCAAAAGGGATAAAGACATTTATAATGTTAAAAAAAGATTTCTATTTCAGATAAATGTTGTTCTTCTGAACATTCTATTTATCAAAGAAACCTTAAGAAATATTGATAGTAATTAATAATAAAAAAAGTTTTGCAGCAGCAAATCACAGAAAGAAATTACATTTTAAAATATATTCAAATAAAAAACAGTTATTTTAAATAGTAAAAATATTTCCAAATTTTACTGTTTTTGCTGTACTTTGGATCAAATAAATGCAGGCTTGGTGAGCAGAAGAGACTTCTTTAAAAACATTAAAAATCTTATTGTCCAAGAACTTTTGACTGGTAGTGTATATATATAAAAAATAAAATTATGATTTAATATATTAGCTTTCAATAACTAATAAGCCACTAGGGATTCAAAAACCCAAGATTACCATCATAAAGCATAACCCTCTATTTCACATTTTACAGTCATACCACAGGTAGAGCCCTTTGCAGTAGTTGTATCCAGGCTCAAACTTGGCCCTCGTCGAGTGTTTCTCTGCCATCTCGAGGAATCTTGGAACCTCCTCCAATTTGCCAGCTCTCCGCAGCAGATCAATGAGGCGGGACAGCGTTGGGTAGTTGTCTAGGGAAAGAGATTAAATGAGTTCATTACAGCTTCCTGGTTGCTTAGGTTTCCCCTGCGGTTCATACAAGTATCTGGAAAGAAAGCCGAGGGGGCTGCTGCAACAACGGCGTAATCGTTCGAAAGGTCAGGAGATGAACGACACACCTGGTTTCCTCTCCAAGAGCTGCTGGAAGTGAAATACAGCCTGTTCGTAGTCCTGCTTCCTGAACATAAGGTCTGCCATCATCTAACAAACACAGAGAAGAGATGATCACAAACTTCTTTAAGGCAAAGCTATAAGAAAAAAATGCTGCAGGCGAATATGTAAGCTCTAAAAATCTATTTTTATGAAGAAAATGATTGAGAAATTTCCTCATAGAACTCTACTGTTGCACTCAAGAGGTTAACCCTGCCTCCAGATTGATCTGATTGGCCCACTGATGTGAGGTTATGAAAGGAGAGTATCTGCTTAAGGGAAACTGACCAGTGTAGCTGACTCGTTGACCGGATCGTTCTTCAGAATGGCGCTGCACTGCTGCTGACAGGCCTCGACATCATCCAGAGTAAGATACAGCTGAGCCAGTTCCAACATCACCTGATTAAACACACAAACACACACATTTACTTGCATAGCTGTTCACGAGGGACACTCAAACATGTGCTGCTTTAGAAAAGAACCATTATATTCTGTCTAAAAGCTTCACATTTTTATTTGCATGCATTTTCATTTGAATGAATTTTAATGCATGCATTCTTTAATTATGTTCAATTTATAAACTTAAAAAACAAGAAAATAAAAAAGAAGAACTGCAAAAATGTATTTGGTGCAAGGAAAAACGTCCTTGAGGCTTTCTGGGAAGAAGTCTAGGCTCGTACTGCTGACATTAACTACATAACAGTGTGCTACACATTACACTTTACCAGCCACATTTGACTGAATTAATGTTTTGCATGATCTTAAAAACCTTTTAAAAAATATTACTTAAAATTCTACTTTTGCATTTATGCATTTAGGACATGCTTTTAAGTCACTTTGGTTGAAAGCATCTGCTAAATGCATAAATGTAAATGTACTCGAATGCTTATGATTAGCTTTGTTGACAAATGTAAACTGTGATTAAGTGTGAATTAAAAAAATAGGAAAATAACTATATTATATACAATATTTATTTATTTTCATTTTACTTTCAATTTAATTTAAAAGTGTTTTAAGTTCATTTAAGTGTTATTTTAGTATAATTGAGGCACTATTACAATTTTTATGAATATTTTACTATTATTTATTTTTTCATTTTTATTTTAATTTATATACACTTTCATTTTAGTTTTAGTTATGTTAGTAAATTATGTTAAGCTAAACTAAAATGAGAAATATTGTCTTAACAACTAGCTGAAAGTTTTAATTATGTTTTATTTTAGTTAACATTTACTTCAAATCACCTTTTTATAACTGTTAATTTTACTTTCAGTGTAAGTTTTGGTATATTATAATAACCCTGGTCATAACTACCCAATTTATAATATTATTTATATATTATTATATTATTCATACTGTTTTGAAATAAAGATGATTTTTGAATTTTTGTGCTTTTGTGTCAGTCTAGTTCTAAATAAAAAGAGAAAATAAACACCATTCATTTGTAAAGTGTGTACTTCAATGAATTATCCAATTTAATCCTCACCACATACAGTAGCTATTTAATATATAAAAATATATAACAGGGTACAGATACTATAGAATGAAATTCCAGGACTTTTCAAGCACTACTTTTTTGATTTTCCAGGACGTCAATCAGAGATCTCACTTATGGTTGGATGTTTTCTACTGTTTTAGAAAAAAAAAATTAAAAATAGAATTGCGAAACCGCTCTGAAGTCCTGATCTGAAGCAAATGTTTTGTGAATCATTGGAATCACGGTTTGTGAATCACTGAATTCGCAGAATGATTCAAGATCCTGCTCTGAAGTTCCGATCTAAAGCAAAACATTCGCAAACCTGCTCCGAAATCTCGATCTGAATAATAATGCGCGAACCATCATTTCAGATCAGGACTCGGAGCGCGGACTGCAAATCATTTAATTTGCGGAATGATTCACGATACATAAACTCCCGATCTGAATCAAATGATTCGTGAACCTCTCCGAAGTCCCTATCTAAATCAAATGATTCGCGATACACGATTTGAAATCCCGATCTGAATCAGTTGATTCGCAATACGCACTGCAAAGTCCTGAACTGAATCAAAGGTTTTGCAAACCCGCACCTAATTTCCAATCTGAATAATGATTCACGAACCACCATTTCAAAACGGGACTTGGAGCATAGATTGTGAATCATTTAATTTGTGGAATGACTCTGGAACCCGCTCTGAAGTTCTAATCTAAAGCAAAAGATTTGCAAAACCACTTGCAAAGTCCTGATCTGAATGATGATTCATGAACCATCATTTCAGATCAATACTCAGAGCGCAGATCACGAATCATTCCATTTGCGGAATGATTCAAAAACCCACTCTGAAGTTGTGATCTAAAGCAAAAGGTTTGCAAGGTTTTAGATCAGGAATCGGAGCACGGATCGCAAAATATTCAATTCTATATTCAAACGATTCGTGTTGCACGATCTGAAGTCCCAGTCTGAATCAAATGATTTGCGATATGCGATCCAATTGGAGCACTACGAAAAAGTGAATCATTTTGTGACACAATGGTTAAACTGATTCAGAGTTTCGAAAAGCTCAATTTGAAAATGAATGGCTCTTATAATTTGATCTGGTTTTGCTAGTGAATCACTTGAAATGAAAGATCACTTGAAATGAAAGATCAAAGTCACAAATTTGAATCAATCGGAGTGGTTCCAGCATAAATGAATCAATCAATTGATTTGGTTCATCTGTGTCTGTTTACGCATCTTCAGCCATACTACTACTACTGGTTTAGCTGGATAGTTTTATGACATTAACTGAAATAGGCAAAAAAAAAATGTTTTTTTTAATAATGTGAATTTTACATGAAAATGTGTGATTATTGAAAAATATCTATTTCATAGATACACTGTCTGTACTTTTCAAGTACCTCTTTAGAAATATTGCTATTTTTAAGTGCTTTCAAGGCCTCAAATTTCAAAAAGTCAACTTTAAGTACTTCAAGCACTTAAGCACCTTGTACGAATCCCAAGAATACTATATAACGGAATACATAATGGAATATATATATTCCATATACGTTTTTCAATTCAATACCTTGTTTAATACCTGGAAGGCATTTTTAATATGGTCTATGGAAAGAGAGATAGAGTTGTGATGGTTTGCAGTCAAATTCAGGCCTGTGCCGTGTTCAGATGCAGCACCACACACACAAACCGACTGACTGACGGCACTAGGCTCGGCCGGACCGATCCAGCTGCAGAGGAACACACTGGACTCACTGATCTGGCCCACACTGACCTTGCTGTCACTTTCACAGTACACAAGCGCCTCTTTGTAGAACTTGACAGCTCGTTCGTAGCCGCGCTGGCTGCTGCAGTGTTTGGCGATTTCGGCGCAGATCTCTGCGGCGAGCTGCTTCTGCGCGGGCACCGAGTCGGGCTGCTCCATCTGAACGCGCTTTAGGACCTTCGCCTGCACATCTCTCGCCTGAGGAGGAAGAACAGTTTCATAATTCAAACAATTGCTTTGGGCATGAAATCGAAGCAACACTTCATCTCGGAAATTGAAATTCTGTCAGCATTTTCTCACCCTCCAAAACATGTTTAGTTATTGAAAAACATACTTGGATACTACATTCAATATATTAGGGGTAAATTTAGGAGGTGTGAATGTAAATTGTTGCTGTGGGTTTAAGGTGAGCTGTTGAATACTTTCGAGTAGTATTACTTTAGTATTATTTATATACTGTTAGTTTTTATAAATATTTAAAAATTAGCATTTATTTTATATTTGAAGTCTTAATTTTATATTTACTTTACATTTTAGTAATTTAGTGATTTTTCTGTTTTGTTTTTTGAATTGTAATTCTTAATTCTAATTCTTAATGCTTTTAATTCTAATTCTTGTTTTTTAAATTTAATTCGAAATTCTAAATAGCATCAATTTATTTTTATTTTTAATATTTATTTTATATTTTTATATTTATTTCGTTTTAGTTTAAATTTAGTAACTTTCAGAATAAATAAATCTGAATAAAATATTACATTTTCAATTAAAAATATTACATTTTAAATATAGCATTTACAATTTCTATATAGCTTCAATTTATTTTTATGTTTAATATATATTTAATATTTTCTTATTTATTCAGTTTTAGTTTAAATTTAGTATGTTTCAGAATAAATAAATCTTAATAAAACATTACAATTTCAATAATAATTCCATTAAATATAGTATTTACAGTTTTAAATAGCTTCAGTTTACTTTTATTTTTAATATTTATTTTATATTTTCAAATGTATTTAGTTTTTGTTTAAATTACTTATGTTTCAAAATAAATACATTTTAATAAAAATATTACATTTTAAATATAGTATGTAAAATTTCCAAATAGCTTCAATTTATTTTTATTTGTAATATTTATTTTATATTTTTATATTTATTTAGTTTTAGTTTAAATTTAGTAAGTTTCAGAATAAATAAATCTGAATAAAATAACATTTTCAATATAAAAATATTACATTTTAAATATAGTATTTACTATTACTAAACAGTTTCAATTTACTTTTATTTTTAATATTCATTTTATATTTTCTTATGTATTTAGTTTTAGTTTAAATTACTTAAGTTTCAGAATAAATAAATCTAAATAAAATATAACATTTGTAATATAAAAAATATTACATTTTAAATACAGTATTTACAATTTCTAAATAGCTTCAATTTATTTTTATTTTTAATATTCATCTAATATTTTTATATTATTTTAGTTTAAATAATAAAAAAATATTTCATTTTCATATTACATACATAATATATATATATATATATATATATATATACACATACACTACTGTTCAAAAGTTTGGGGTCAGTAAGACTTGTAATAGTCTTTAAAGAAGTCTCTTATGCTCATCAAGGCTGCATTTATTTGATTAAAAATATAGAAAAAAACAGTAATATTGCAAAATGTTTTTACAATATAAAATAATGTTTTTTATTTTAACATACTTTAAAATAGAATTTATTCCTGTGATGAAAAGCTGAATTTTTATCAGCTGTTACTCCAGTCTTAAGTGTCACATGATCCTTCAGAAATCATTCTAATATGCGGATTTATTATTAGAATGATCAATGTTGGATAATATCAACAGTTGTGCTGCCAAATATTTTTTGGAACCTGTGATTTTTTTTTTTCAGGATTCTTTCATGAATAACAAGTTTAAAAAGTACAGTGTTTATTCAAAATATAAATATTTTATAACAATGTAAATTATTTATTATTAACTTTTAATAAACTTTTAATTATTAACTTAATACATCCTTGGTGAATAAAAGTATTAATTTCTTAAAAAAAAAGAAACAATAAAAATGTACTGACCCCAAACTTTTGAACGGTAGTGTGTATATATATATATATATATATATATATGTGTGTGTGTGTGTGTGTGTGTGTAATATAATATAATATAATATAATAATATGATTTGTTTGAATATTTTCTTGACAAATAACACATTTTCCCTCTCAGTTCTCATTACCCTAAAATGTAAAAAAATAAATAAATAAATAATAGACTAAAATATGGTGCACAAAAAAGCACCTAGTAATTTTAGTACTTAAACTTATTTATTATTTATTTCAGGTACTTGCAAAGAACATTTCTAAAAGGTTTTACATTTAAGTTTTTTTATCTAGTATGAACAATATTTATTTCAGCTTTATTTCAATTACTGAAAATAATTTTTTAATTATTTTAGTTAACAATAACAACACTATTTCAGAGAAAGACACTCAACTCACTCTCTGTAAGGACAGTAGCGCTTCATCATTTTTATTAACTTTGCTCTGGACCTTGGCGAGAAGCACAAGATAGCGACAGTCTTCGGTAAGAAGCGGCAGCTCATTCACTGAAAAATAAAGACAGAAAGACGCACCTGATCGCACTTAAAGAAAAGCAGCTGCAGTGTGTACTCCACATTTATTATAATTATTATTTTAATTACATTAAGCTGAACCTTTCAAACATCAATCAAAAGTGCACACCCATGTTCTCCAATGACACACCCAAAGGACAATTTGACAATCCTTAATTAATTTGTCAGTAGTGAAACAGGGTGTTGAATACACACCCTGAAACAAATAATTCAGCATTTCTAAGATGTAGCAAATATAAAAGCACCCAGCAGACATGCAGTATTCCTATTGCTTAAACACACATTTCTTTCCTTCTCAGACTTAAAAACTCATGTGGTTGAAGAAAAGACAAAATCTAAACAAGCTCAAATCTCCACTAATCTTTTGGAAACAGCACTCGAACAAAGCACTAATAAAAAAAAAATCTTTTTTAGCGGTGACCGAAATGATGTCGCTGTTTTATAATAACAACTCCATAATTTCTGAGCTGTTTCTCACCAGGATCATGTGTGAGAGCCTCTTGCAGGACTTTTTCACAGCGTTCATACTGCCTGAGCTTCATGAGCAGGTCAGCCAAGTCATAACGCAGGAAATTCTGCTGCCCGCTCTTCAGCGCCGCCTCATAATAGTTAATTGCCTGGGAAAAGTTATATAGACAAACTGCATTCAGAAAAGTACATTTTTAAAAGAGGAAAAACAAAATGCTTTTAACCAAAGCAGCTAGTTTTACTTTTACAGACAATCTCCACCAAATAAGAGACGTTTTTGCATTTTAAAATAGAAATACTTCTCTCAAAATGAGCTTTTTGAAAATCCACTTTGAAAACCCATACTCTTCAGGTTTAAAAGAGATATTATTGACTCTTGTTCACTTACCTTCACATAGTTGTGAGTCTTGACAAGTGCTTTTCCAATCTTACTGGCCACAGCTCCATCTTTGGGGTTTTTCTTCAGGGCTTGTTCATACACCTCAATAGCCAGCTCTGGCTGTCAGCAAACAACATTATTTTCATATATAAGCACCAAAGTAATGACAAAAACAAATATGGCCATCTGAAAGTGAAGGACTCATCAGGACCCACATTTACATATTTATAACAGTATATACACACTGACCATAATTGTAAATGCAACACTTTTGTTTTTGCCCACATTTTTCATGAGCTGAACTCAAAGATCTAAGACTTTTTCTGTGTACACAAAAAGCCTACTTCTCTCAAATATTGTTCACAAATCTGTCTAAATCTGTGTTAGTGAGCACTTCTCCTTTGCCAAGATAATCCATCCACCTCACAGGTGTGGCATATCAAGATGCTGATTAGACAGCATGATTATTGCACAGGTGTGCCTTAGGCTGGCCACAATAAAAGGCCACTCTAAGATGTGCAGTTTTACTGTATTGGGGGGGTCCAAAAACCAGTCAGTATCTGGTGTGACCACCATTTGCCTCACGCAGTGCAACACATCTCCTTCACGTAGAGTTGATCAGGTTGTTGATTGTGGCCTGTGGAATGTTGGTCCACTCTGTGCAAAGTTGCTGGATATTGTCAGGAACTGGAACACGCTGTCGTATACGCCGATCCAAAGCATCCCAAACATGCTCAGTGGGTGACATGTCCGATGAGTATGCTGGCCATGCAAGAACTGGGATGTTTTCAGCTTCCAGGAATTGCGTACAGATCCTTGCAACATGGGGCCGTGCAAAATATCATGCTGCAACATGAGGTGATGGTCGTGGATGAATGACACAACAATGGGCCTCAGGATCTCATCACGGTATCTCTGTGCATTTAAAATGCCATTAATAAAATGCACCTGTGTTCGTTGTCCATAACATACACCTGCCTGTACCATAACCCCACTGCGACCATGAGCCATTCGGTTCACAACATTGACATCAGCAAACCGCTCACCCAGACGACGCCATACACGCTGTCTGCCATTTGCTCTGTACAGTGAAAACCGGGATTCATCCGTAAAGAGAACACCTCTCCAAGGTGCCAGACGACATCGAATGTGAGCATTTGCCCACTAAAGTCAGTTACAATGATGAACTGCAGTCAGGTCGCGACCCCGTTGAGGATGACGAGCATGCAGATGAGCTTCCCTGAGACGGTTTCTGACTGTTTGTGCAGAAATTCTTTGGTTATGCAAACCGATTGTTGCAGCAGCTGTCCGGTGGCTGGTCTCAGACGATCTTGGAGGTGTAGATGCTGGATGTGGAGGTCCCGGGCTGGTGTGGTTACACATGGTCTGAAAACGCTCTGAAACGCCTTTGGAGACAGCTTATGGTAGAGAAATGAACATTCAATTCACAGGCAACAGCTCTGGTGGACATTCCTGCTGTGTGATAAAACTGCACATTTTAGAGTGGCCCTTTATTGTAGCCAGCCTAAGGCACACCTGTGCAATAATTATGCTGTCTAATCAGCATCTTGATATGCCACACCTGTGGATGGATTGCCTCGGCAAAGGAGATGTGCTCACTAGTGCTCACTAACACAGATTTTGACAGATTTGTGAACAATATTTGAGAGAAACAGGCCTTTTGTGTACATAGAAAAAGTCTTAGATCTTTGAGTTCAGCTCATGAAAAATGGGGGCAAATTTTGGTATATGTGTGTGTACTGTGTATATTTATTACGTATATATGAATACACACACATGCATGGATATATTTAAGAAAAATATGTTATGTTAATATATTAAAATATTTATATTTAACATAATAATATGAATAAAAATATACACATGTAAATGTAAATATTTTCAAAATGTATACTGTATGTGTGTGTATTTATTTATACACATAATAAATATACACAGTAAACACATAAATTATGTAAACAAAAACTTTTATCTTGGATGTGATTAATCGCGATTAATTATTTGACAGCGCTAATATAAATATATTAAGTTTAAACATTTTGGGATCAGTATGATTTCTGTTTTTAATGGCGTTTCTTATGCTTATCAAGGCTGTATTTATTTGATCCAAAATACAGAAAAAAAATGTACTACTGTGAAATATTATTGCAATTTCTAATATTGGTTTGTAAATTTTTATTTATCAAAGAATCCTGAAAAAAGTATCAAATGTTCCAAAATATATTAAAAAGTGCAACTGTTTCCAACATTGATTATAAATCAGCATATTAGAATGATTTCTGAAGGATCATGTGACACTAAAGACTGGAGTAATGACGCTGAAAACTGAGCTTTGCTTCACAGGAATAAATTTGTTTTAAAAGTTAAAACAGTTATTTTAAATTGCAATAATATTTCACAAAGTTACAGTGTTTTTTTCTGTGTTTTTGATCAAATAGATACAGCCTTGAGCAGAAACTTCTTTAAAATCTTACTGATCCTAAACTAATTAAATACATTTTTCCTTCTACCTCTCATTACCATAAATAAACAACAACAAAAAAATAAATAAATAATTATGCAAAATAGAATTGGTTGTCTTTAATTTTTTTTTAAATGGGGGTCACCAGTGAGAACAATGCGAATTAAAGTAAAAATCAATTTTTGTAATAATAAATTGTAATGACAAAAATGTATAAAACCTTAATGGAACCCTTTAAAGAAAGGGTTCTGGAATTTCAATGACTTTTCCAGTCAGATAAGGATTCACTGTTTACACTGTGTAGTAAATATTTGTGTGGGGACAGATGCTTACAAAAAAGCAATACATATTTGAGTCTCTAAACAAAGATCTCTGCTAACCACGAAATTCAAACACAAATGTAAACATAAGAGTAAACAACCAGAATTTCTCCCACCTCCTGAATGTTCATGTAGGCATCGCCGAGTAAGAGGAAGGTATGAGGGCTCGGCAATTTGTCCACCAAATCCCTGATGAGAACACAGATACATTAATGTTGTGTTACATGGAGTGTTTGATGATTGTTTGCACAGGTGTATCAGAGCTTGTGTTAAAGCTTGTCAACACATGTAAATAATTACGGTATTTAAACACATCAATACAAGATTATTAAAGTACATGTTTAGCATTCCATTCTGAACTCTTAAATAACATATTTAATAACAAAAATAGAAAATAAAACACGTTTGTACAGTATCATGATATAAAAAAAAAAACACCCATACACTACCAGTCAGACGTTTTTGAACAGTAAGATTTTTAATGTTTTTTTTTGTCTCTTCTGCTCACCAAGCCTGCATTAATTTGATCCAAAGTACAGAAAAAAACAGTAAAATTTTGAAATATTTTTACTATTTAAAATATTTTTTTTCTATTTGAATATTAATGTATAAATGTAATTTATTTCAGTGATTTCAAAGTAAAATAAAATAAATGCTGATCTTTGGAACTTTCTATTCAACAAAGAATCCTGACAAAAATGTACTCAGCTTTTTTTAAATATTGACAATAATAATAATAATAATAATAATAATAATAATAATAATAAATCTTTCTTAAACGGCAAATCAGAATATTAGAATGATTTCTGAAAAGTCACGTGACACTAAAGTCTGTAGTAATGATGCTAAAAAATTTAGGTTTGATCACAGGAATAAAATACATTTTAAATATATCCAAATAGAAAGCAGTTATTTTAAACTAGTAAAAATATTTCATAATATTACTGCTTTTGCTGTACTTTGGATCAAATAAATGCAGCCTTGGTGAGCAGAAGAGACTTCTTTAAAAAGACTGGTAGTGTATATTGTGAAAAACATATTCTATAAGCTATAATACATGAAGTGAATATGATGAGTAAATCTGACATATGAAAATGCATTACCTGTAGCAGCTCACATAAAGCCGTTTCTCTTTCCTGTGGTTCAGGTAGATGTCTGCCATTTTTTCTTTGGCCTGTATGTAGTAGGGCTGCTCTGGCGTGATGTTTCTGAGCATGCTCAGTGCCAACTCTGTATCCCCTCGCATTAGCGCGAGGTCTGCATTGGCGATAGTGACTCGAAGCTCCTCTGGAGTGCCCGTAAACTCATTTATGGCATCCTGCATCACTTTAGCTGCCTCGTGCTGGAAGTCAAGGCAACTTTTAACCCCAGAAACTAAACACTAGCAAAATAATATTGATTTGGCTATAACACTTACAGACAACAGACTACAACAACACAATTTTTAAAAATAATTTAAAATGATTTAATAAAGGAATAGTTCATCCAAAAATAAAAATTTGCTAACATTTTACTCACCCTCAGACCAGCCAAGCTGTAGATGAGTTTGTTTCTTCATCAGAACAGATTTGGAGAAATGAAACATTAGATCACTTGCTCACCAATGGATCCTCTGCAGTGAATGGGTGCCATCAGAATGAGAGTCCAAACAGCTGATAAAAACATCACAATAATCCACAAGTAATCAACACCGCTCCAGTTCATCAATTAATGTCTCACGAAGCCAAAAGCTACATGTTTGTAAAAAACAAATCCATCATCTCATCTGAATTTGGAGAGAACTATTCACAGATCAATCACTGTTTACAAGCGAAAATAGTCCAAAACAGTTCCAGACAAATATGTGGGTGGATTTAGATGTGAGAGGACAACAGGGGATGGACTTTTTCACTGGAGGAAGCATCATTATAAATGATAGACTCGTTTTTTGGCCAAAAGCAATGGTTTGAAGCCAAAATGCTTTTATAATGGACTTGTTTCTTACAAACATGCAGTTTTTAACTTTTCAAGACATTGGTTGATGGCAGAGCTCTATGGTTACTTTTCTTTTTAGGAGCACATTCAAAATTTTAGGAGCACCTTCTAATCAATAATCAAAAATTTGCCTTCACGAGGTGATATTTGACTCCTCAAAGTGATTTACAGGGGAATTTTGTTTTTACCTTTGTAATGGCTTTTTTCCTAACTTTATTAAAAGTAAGTCATCTTTTATGTAATTTTTTTTTATTATATTTTATAAGCTTTTTAAAATTTCTAATTTAAACAGCAGTAAGTATAATAAAATTAAGTAATCAATCAAATTAAATCAGTATTAAAATTAATTTGTTCTACAGAAGTGGCACAGAAGAACAGAAAATTGTCTTGTAGGTGTATTTTTTTAATGTTTAATGTGGCTCAGAGGTGGCATGAGTGCAATCAAATTCATAAATCCATGTTGAGATTAATGTTTAAAAAATAACATTTTGAATATATAAATATTAAATTTTTTCAATAACAGAAAAGATAGTTTTAAAATATAATTAATACTGCCAGTGGGTGGCAGCAAGTCACTGATTTAATTACTGAATCATTCATTCATTAGATTCTTTCGAACGGCTGATTCAGTGTCTACATGAACGCGAAATTGAGTCAGTGACGCACTAGATTTGTTTAAAAAAGCATTTTTATTCATAAACGAAACACCGCTGTGTTTGAATGGAGATGTGCAGTGGCTCACTTGTGACTTGTTTCAAATTTTTTTGATGATAAAATAGAGCAAAGTCAGATCTAGTCAGACGATGTAAGTCACTTAATATTAACTTCTTGTTTAACTGTTGTGTTTAATCAGTATCTCATTTACAAAGTACCTTAAAAATCATTAAAAGCTGTCACTCATCTTAGTTCATCACGATCTCACATTATAATCCATTATAATCAATGAAGCTCTCTACACTGCACAGTGAATCTCTTATTTACACTCTTTACACTTTGTTTATGAAAGGATTCGTGAGATATGTCTGTGATGGATTACTCAACGTTTCAAAAACACATAGAAACCTTTGAAGCTCCCCTCAGCGCAAACACAAATATGCTGATCGTGTCAGTAAATAGATTTTCAGTCATTATGGACTTGAGTGGTGTAGATTTCTTGTGGATTATTGTGATGTTTTATCAGCTGTTTGGACTCTCATTCTGACGGCACCCATTCACTGCAGAGGATCCATTGGTGAGCAAGTAATGTAATGCTAAATTCCTCCAAATCTGACAAATAAACAAACTCATCTACATCTTGGACGACCTGAGATTAAGTACATTTTCAACAAATTTTTATTTTTGAGTGAACTACTCTTTTAATAAAACAGTTTGAATTTTAACCGCTAACCTGTTCTCCATTGAGCCACAAAGCCTCGGCTAGTTCCAGGAACACAGATACGCAGTCAGCCGAGCTGAGCTCAACTCTCTTACTCTGTCTTTTGGTTGAAGAGCCCGTTCTCTTCACGGCACACAGACTCATGGCCATCTGCAACGTCTGAATGGCCTCCTGAAGCTGCCCCATCTTCCTCTGAGCCTGAGCTTTAATCAGGTGATAAAGAGGATGCTCGCGGATCTGAGCACAAATAGATCACATATTGAGTCCCATCAGATCAATACATTTAAACTTGCTTCCCTCTGCAGTTCAAGATTGCTGGCAGTGATGTTGTCTCACCTCAAAGTTGTGGCTGAGGCAGAGTTCTAGAGATTGGGAGGAGAGCTTGAAGTTACCCTGAATGAGATGGATCTGAGCCATGAGGAGATGGGCATCAGCATGGGCCGGGTTCTGATCCAAACAGTGCTGCAGGCTGCTCTGGGCCGCCTCGATATCTCCTGTAGGTGGACAACATATGAAGAGAGCACAAATTTGGCTAACTGGATGAATTGAACAAAAAATAAAAGTAGAAAATAAGAAATTATATCTTGCATATTTTTACATTGTAACATTATCATCTGCATGACAATGTTTATTTATTAATTTTTACATTATTTTTTTCTTCAGAACATTTTAATTACAGTAAAATCATTATTTTAAATTTAAATGTACACTACAGTACAATAAAGGTTGTATGAAGTACTTTGCATTTTAAACAATATATGATTTTTTTTTTCCTATTACAGTAATAAGAATTTTTTTTTAGAATTTTTTTAATAAGACTCTTGGAAGACTAAGGATGCTTATTTGTCATGAAATAATGTCACAATGCAAAGTCACAATCATTTTCTTTTTGCAAAATATAGCTTCATTTTTTTCTTATTTCTCCCTTTGATTTTGAGATGAAACATTACACTACTAATCAAAAGTTTTTGAACAGTAAGATTTTTAAAGTTTTTTTTAAAAAGCCTCTTCTGCTTAGAAAGCCTGTATTTATTTGATCCAAAGTACAGCAAAAACAGTACAATTTTGAAATATGTTTACTATTTAAAATAACTGTTTTCTATTTGAATATATTTTAAAATGTAATTTATTTCTGTGATCAAAGCTAAATTTTCAGCATCATTACGCCAGTCTTCAGTGTCACATGATCCTTCAGAAATCAATGTATTATATTATAATATGTAATATATTATTATTATTAGCAATATTTAAAACAGTTTAATACATTTTTGTCAGGATTCTTTAATGAATAGAAAGATCTAAAGATCAGCATTTACCTGAAATAAAAAGCTTTTGTAACATACTAATAACACTATACAATTCAAAACCTTGGAGTCAGTATTTTTGGGGGGGAAAGAAATTACAGAAATTAATACTTTTATTTAGCAAGGATGCTTTAAATTGATCAAAAGTGATGATAAAGACATTTATAATGTTACAAAATATGTCTATTTCAGATAAATGCTGTTCTTCTGAATTTTCTATTCATCAAAGAAACCTAAAAAAAAACCCTACTCAGCTGTTTTCAAAATAATAATAATAATAATAATAATAAATGTCTTTTTTTGAGCAGCAAATCAGAATATTAGAATGATTTCTGAAGGGTCATGTGACTGGAGTAATGATGCTTAAAATTCAGCTTTGAAATCACAGGAATAAATTATATTTTAACATATATTTAAATAGAAAACAGTTTTAAATAGTGAAAATATTTCAAGATTTTACTGTTTTTGCTGTACTTTGGATCAAATAAATGCAGGCTTGGTGAGCAGAAGAGACTTCTCTAAAAAACATTAAAAAATATTACAGTTTGAAACTTTTTGACTGGTAGTTTACCTGGAAGCAGTGTTATTATACAGTAGTAGTTAACTAAAACTTAAACTAAAAGCATTAAAAATTGTGTCACTTACTAAAATGAAATAAGCACAATTTAACACTACCTGGAAATGAGATGATGTTATGACATTTCATTTCAGAAAATATCACTCAGACATGCACACACCTGACTGAAATCGGACTTTGGCCATTAAAAACACAGCCTGCAGCAGTCCAGGCACTACTTTGACCACCGTGTCCAGCACAGATGCGCAGTGCTGTAGCTGAGGTGCAAGAGGCTGACCTGGAGCTGGAGCCTGCAGTGAAAACAACATCAGTCAATCCACTACAGGAGCAATGTCCATCAAGACAGACTCAGAATCAAAAGACAGCTGCTAGGATGTTGTTAGGCAGCATATAGTGTGTTGATTGTTTGCTAAGCAGTGCATGGGAGGGAAGACCTTGGCAGGAGACAGTGCCAGGTATTCCTTGGCGATCTCGAGCAGGAAGTCAGGGTTGAGCTTCTCAAAGTATTCAACACTGAGAGGCAAACCCTGCAGGGCGGAAAAGTGCGTGTCCACCGTGTCGTTCAACAGATTGGTCGCCTCGTCTGGGGGGCGACGCTTTTTTACAGCCAACAGCGCCCGCAGATACAACAGCTCCTAACACACACAAAACACACTGGTTAAGCAAACCTTAAAGACGACTCTGTTTTTCATTATGCGAATTAATCTGTTCACTAATGTTGTGTAGTTTAATTCCTCAGGCAAAGATAAAAAAAAAAAGAAGTTTTGTTTTTGTTGTACGTCTGTTTCTCTCTAAATACAACGTGGCAGCTGTTTTTCGCTAAGCAGATGTGCGTGTTTGTTTAAGTGTGTGCTAAACCGCCCAGACGAGAGTCTCGGTTTGTGTAAACAGGCCCTGTTACACACTGTGGACGACTTCATGGGTAAACACAGCGTAAGTGGATTAATAAACCAGATCACTGTTGAAACCGAATCACATTTTTTGAATACAAAAACACTTTTTTTATCTTTCACTTAATTCTGTGGAACTATTCTGGAAAGAGTCTCTGAAACATTGTTTGAGAGCTCACATGGGTTTTTTTTAAAGAAACATAGCAGGTCATGTAAATGGTTTCTCACTCCTGATTTGCCAATGGACTGCTGGATCTCTGTTAGAAACTCCAGCTGCTGTTCTGCATCCTCTATATGTCCCTCCATCAGCTGACACCTGATGATACCTGCACAAACACAGCAATACACAAACAATAAAGCAAAGACAGACTGGCTTAATGCTCTTTTTAGTAATGCACTTTAACCTTTTAACTGTCAGCGTCCCCTCTGTAGGACCCCTCTGAAGTTTACTTCACCACATTACAAATAAATCCTAATCTAATCATGACAAACTATACATTCTTGGGAAGGTCTAAGACTCCGAAATAGATATTTTACCATATTTTTGTGTTACAAATTATGTAGGAAAATTAATAGATTAATATATGTCAAGAGTGCAACTTAAAAAAAAAATCTACATCATAACATGAGTTCTGACCTTTGTCACAAAAGACTTTCTTCTTTGCCTTTTTCCCTATCACGTTTTAGAAATCATACGAAATTATATATCAGTTCAAAACTTAAAATCTCAAAATTCATCCTTTGAAAGGCATTTTAAAATCAGACATTGCAAAAATTTAAAAATTTAAGTCTGGATGCATTTTTACGCCTGTGTTCAAAAATGGGAGTGACAGTTAAAGGGTTAAACATAAAAAAATAAAAAAAATTTTACTATCATTTATACACTATTATAGTATTTATAAATATTGAAATTTGCTTTTTTATATTTTCAATTTTTTTTGTAATATTTCTATTTAGCTTTCATTTTTTTATTTTAGTTTTAGCAATTCACTTATTTATAATCAACTTATTATTTAATTTAGTTTGTTTTAAATGTTATGTTCTCATCTGATATTTATATTTTATTTTATATTATATCAAATTTATTTCAAATATCCAAAAGGATTTTTAATAGTTTAATAGTTTTAGTTAACAATCAAACTACTGATCCTAGACAACATTTTTTCCCATGTTCTTTAGTGTAACTGTTCTTTAGTGTAACTGTAGGCTGTTTACAATTGCCACGTTGAAAATGAATATAAACCATCATACGGGTCAATTATTTTAAATTGAGATTTACACATCATCTGAAAGTTAAATAAATAAGCTTCCCATTGGCATATAGTTTGTTAGGACCATATTTGTCTGAGATACAACTATTTAAAAACCTGGAATCTGAGGGTGCAAAAAGAAAAATCAAAATATTGAGAAAATCGCTTTTAAAGTTGTCTAAATTAAGTTTTTAGCCACGCATATTACTAATCAAAAATTAAGTTTTCATATTTACGGTAGGAAATTTACTAAACATCTTCATGGAACATGATCTTTACTTAAAGGAACCGTATGTAGGATTGTGGCCAAAACTGGTACTGCAATCACTTTCAAAATACTGTAGAACGGCGTATCCCCTCCCCCTCCCCCCTGACTCGAGGTTGCCAGCTAAGCTGCAGGATTCCGCAGGAAGGTAGGCTGCTACAAGGAGCTTCCAATGGCAAGTGACGAGTCCTACACAATAAGTTTTTTTTTCTTCTGTTACTTATGTTTATGCTTCACGAGAGATGTTTTGCGAAGTAATTATGTGTCGCAAAAATTTACTAAAGGCGATTAGCCAAATATTTCGTAAAGATGTACTGTAATACCACATTTCAGTCGGAACATGGATTGTTTTCATACCGTGCTAGTGGTGCGATATAAAGCTTTTTATGAACGCATTTAGCACGGGCGACCGTGGAAAATCCACTGTGTACGGAAGCACGGGGCTTTTAGCCTATACCAACAAAATTCTTCTCCGTTTTCAGCCGTCTCCATCTGTCAAAGGCATCTCCTATACAAATCCTTGTTTTATTTCAGACTTTGTCACGACGTACTTCGGATTCATAACAAGGTCTTTTAGGTTTCGTAACTTTATACGTGTTTTATCCGACACGTTCGTAGCTGCAGCTGTAACTAGAGCAGAGCTGCCAACTAGGGGTGGGCGGATCGATCCTAATATCGATAGTATCGATACCACCGTTGGTATTGATATCGGATCGATAGTAGCCTTCCGAGATCGATACTTTTATTTAAATTTCATCTAATTTACTCTAAAGTACATTGCTCCTGTTTCATAAAAGAGCGGACATGTCTCTAAATACCCCGCTCCTTTTATATCTCGTATGCACCGTTGCTCCTCTCTGCTCTGCTGTTATTAGTTGTCCTTTCATCACGTGACTCAGCAGCGACAAAGCGCAAGCACTTCCGGCTGTTCTGTTGTGTTCTTTATTTATTTAAAATGTATTTGCATTTACATTTATTTGTTTAAAGACATTGAAGAAGAACTAAAAGAGAAATGGTTTTGTTATTATATTATTGTTTCTGAACAAAAACCCCAGACTGAAGGAAAGTTAAAAAAATTCATTGTTCTCTAGTGATAAGTTTGTGTTTGCAAATCCAGATCATTACAATAATAAAAATGTTTTTATTTGGCTTAAAAGTGTTTAAAATTTGTCCTGGGTTTTAACATATACATTTAATTATAGCTGCTTTGAGAGCATTCAACTCATAAATCATGACACACTGTTCTCCCCTACAGAAAAGTACATTTAGGTTCAAGTGCATGCTTTTTAAAGTAAAAGTATCAGTATCGGTATCAATATCGGCGATACTGGCCCTGTATTTACTTGGTATCGGATCGATACCAAATTTTGCAGTATCGCCCAGCCCTACTGCCAACCCGGATGATGAAACTCTACTGACTTCGTGATTGGTAGACAGCTGGAGGGTGGCGCCTCAGACCAAAACACAACATGACAACATCAACATCAGTTGAGGGCTGCAACTTTCACTTTTAAATGACAATATCCTGGCCGGACCACTGTTGTCAGTGATATAAGTATTTGAAATGAACATGATTTCTTAATGTCTAGTGACATGTCAGGGCCATTTTATGATTAACTGAAATAAATTTCTTACATACGGTTCCTTTAATATCCTAATGATTTTTGCCATAAAAGAAAAAACGATAATTTTGACACATACAAAATATATTGTTGGCTATTGCTACAAATATACCCGTGCTACTTATGACTGGTTTTGTCTATGGACTGCTATTCATTATTCAATATATGGCTACAGATATCGATGATGAAATTATTATTTTTTTTTTTCCATATATAGTTAATTAGTGTAACTGTAGGCGGTTTACAATTGCCACTTTGCACATTAATATAAAATACGAGGCCCTGGACCACAAAACATAATAGTCATAAGAGTCCATTTTTTTAAATTGAGATTTATACATCATTTGACTCCATATAATGGACTGATATGGTGCCTTGAGTTTGAATTTCCAAAATTCAGTTTAAATGAGGCTTCAAACGATCCCAAATGCGGTTGTAAACGATCCCAGCCGAGGAAGAAGGGTCTTATCTAGCGTTACGATCGGTTATTTTCATTAAGATAATACAACTTATATACTTTTTAATGTCAAATGCTCGTCTTGTCTTACTCTGCTTGTACTGTTTTTGTTCCGGTTCATGACAGTTAGGGTATGTCAAAAAACTCCCATCTCATTTTCTCCCTCAACTTCAAAATCATCCTATATCTCTGTTTTACCTTTTTGTTAAAGGTGTTTGATCTTCTTTGCATGTTCACTTTGGAAAGACTGTGTCGGTACTTCTGCAGCAATTTAGGATGATTTTGAAATTATTTTTGAAGTTGAGGGAGAAAATATGATCAGAGTTTTTCGACATACCCTAGCTGTCTTGAGTCAGAATACACAGAGTTCAGGCAGAGCAAGACAAGACGAGCATTTAAGATTAAAAAGTATTTAAACTGTATTTTTTTTAATGAAAATAACCGATCGTTTCGCTAGATAAGACCCTTCTTCCTCGGCTGGGATCATTTACAACCGCATCTGGGATCGTTTGAAGCCGCATTTAAACTGCATTTTGGAAGATCAATATCGGGGCACCATATCAGTCCATTATATGGAGACAAATGCTGAAATGTTTTCCTCAAAAACCATAATTTCTTTACGACTGAAGAAAGAAGACATGAACATTTTGGATGACAAGAGGGTGAGTACATTATATGTGAATCCCTGTTTTAAGACTGGTTTTGTGGTCACAGATGTGCATTTACTGACATTTTACAAAGACTTTAAATGTGACTCATGCATCATAATTTATTTGATAAGCACTCTTTTCTTTGGCTTTCAAACTGCTCTCACCTATCAAAGCGGAGACGCTGCTCTCATCGAGAGTCATTGCTGTCTTGTACCATTTCATGGCCTCTTTCACCCTGCCCAGCAGAACCAGCTGGTAGCCCATCTCTGTGGCCAGCTCAGAGTCGCTCGAGGCCTGTGAAAACGCCCGCTCCACCATCCTGTGAGTGTGCTGAAGGACCTTCTCCGCTCTTCCGCACTGCAGAGTGATCAGATATTCACATCATCACATCTATCTGCAGCATAATTTCTTTCATAAACAGCAGCTTATCAAAACATGTTATTTCCTGCGCAGTATTGTTTAACATTTTGCGTTTATATAACAGCATGTGGCAAATCCGGCTGGTCTCTAATTCTAATCTTCATGTTCAAATTAATTTTAAGTTGTGACGACGAGAATTACCACTCGAGTGAATGCTAAAGACATCCTGTAGAAGAGCTCAGGATTGTTCGGTTCTTGAATGTCCAGATTACTGATCAGATTTGATAGTTGATTTACACACTGAAAAAAGAAAGAAAATGAATGAGAATCATTTAAAAAGAGAGAGAGAGAAAACTATATATAAAGTCTCTTTATGCTCACCTGCATTTATTTGATCAAAAATATAGTAAAACAGTAACGATGTGAATTATTTCTACCATTCAAAATGTAATTTACTCCTGTGACCAAAGCTGAATTTTCAACATCATTATTCCAGTCTTCAGTGTCACATGATCCTTCAGAAATCTGATTTTCTGCTTAAAAAACATGTCTGATTATTATCAATGACTATGATATTAGATCTCTTGAGAGCAATGGCATTATTCATTGAAGGAGTTATGCCAGGTTGAAGTGTAATAACTCAAAATCTTGTGACACGCTTTTCATTTGCGATCCACAGACTATCTGACCCCATAATAAATGACATTTCTGGTATTTAACCTGAGTAAACACACATATGTTTGTAATGTCACACCTCTCCAACATCTCCTTCTCTGCAGAGAGAGTGCAGCGCCAGCATCCTCAGAGCCTCGAGATTATTTTTATCTCGCTGGAGAAGCCTGAAGTTGAGAAGATAAAAGAATGAGGAAATTAAAACCAAAACGTCTGTTGACGTGCAAAACAGATGTTCTGAGAATTGCATTTATGTCTTTGCACAAAGCAAATATGGTAAATATTATACATTTTCAATATCAGTAATAAACATTACTTTATTTTGTGACAAACACCACATTTCTTCTTCACCACAACTTCTTTGCATGTTTATTTTAGGGACACTTTTTAGTAACTCACACATCATCTGCTCTATCCTATTGAAGTCTGTTTCCGCCACCGAAAAATAAAAAGGTAACTGTGACTTTTTATCTCACAGTTCTGGCTTTTTTCCTCCCAACTGCAAGTTTATATTTTTCGAGTTCACAAAAAGTTCACAGAAGTGTCAGAATTGTGAGTCTGAATCACGCAATTCTGAGAAAAAAAAGAATTGTCAGTTTATATCTCACAATTCTGACTTTATTTCTCACAACTGCAAGTTTATATTTTTCTCAAGTTCATAAAAAGTTTACAAAAATGTCAGAATTGTGAGCTTGAATCATGCAATTCTGAGGAAAAAAATAAATAAAAAAAATCACATTTCCGAGATATAAACTTGCAATTCTGACTTTTTTTTTCTAAGAATTGCGTTGGTATCTTGCAATTCTGACTTTTTGTCTTGCAATTGCAAGTTTATATCCGCAATTCTGACTTGAGAACTCACAATTGCAAGTTAATATCTTGCAATTCTGACCTTATTACTCGCATTTGCTAGTTTATTTGTCACAATTCTGACAAAAAAAAAGTCAGAATTGCGAATTTATATCACATACTTCTGAGGGAAAAAAATAACTGCCAGTTTATATCTTGTAATTCTGACTTCATTTCTCAGAAATGCAAGTTTATATCTGGCAATTCTGACTTTATTACTCGCATTTGCAAGTTTATTTCTCACAAGTCAGAATTGTGAGTTTGTATCATGCAATTCTTAAAACAAAAAAAGAAAAAAAGTTCAGAATTGCGAGAAGAAAAAATTGCCAGTTTATATCTTGCAGTTCTGACCTTATTTCTTGCAATTGCAAGTTTATATCCCAAAATGTGGAATTTTTTCTTGCAATTCTGACTTTATGCCTCACAATTGTGATTTTATATCATGCAATCCTGAGAAAAAAGTCAGAACTGTGTTTTTATCACGCAATTCTGAGGAAAAAAGTATTGCCAGTTTATATCCTTTCTTTCTCGCAATTGCAAGTTTATATCCCACAATTCTGACTTTTTTCTTGTAATTCTGACTTTATAACTTACAATTGCGAGTTTATATATTGCAATTCTGACTTTATTATTCTCATTTGCGAGTTTATTTCTCACAGTTATGACAAAAAAAGTCAGAATTGCAAGTTTATATCACATACTTCTGAGGGAAAAAAATAATTGCCAGTTTATATCTTGCAATTCTGACTTTTTTTCCTCACAATTCTGACTTTATAACTCACAATTGTGAGTTTATATCACGCAATTCTGAGAAAAAAAGAACTGCCAGTTTATATCCTGCAAATCTGACTTTTTTTCTCACAATTCTGACTTTCTCGCAATTGCAAATTTATATCCCACAATTCAGACTTTTTTCTTGTAATTCTGACTTTATAACTTACAATTGTGAGTTTATTTCTCACCGTTCTGACAAAAAAAAACATACTTCAGAGGGAAAAAAATAATTCCCAGTTTATATCTTGCGATTCTGACTTCATTTCTCAGAAATGCAAGTTTATATCTGGAAATACTGACTTTATTATTCGCATTTGCAAGTTTATTTCTCACAAGTCAGAATTGTGAGTTTGTATCATGCAATTATTTTAAAAAAGGCAAATTGCAAGAAAAAAAGTTCAGAATTGAGAGAGTTGCAATTATCTTTTTTATTTTTATTCAGCGGCAGAAATGGGCTTCCATACTATTCAGACAGATGTGCCTGTGATCAGGTTTTATTGTAGAAGAATTTCATTATATTCTGTTTTCATGTTAAAAAAACTAAACATTTGACCGTTTAAATGGTCAATTTTAAAGAATTAATTCAAAGCGATTAAATTCAACAGCTTGTTTGCATCATCACAGCAGTTCCTGCATATTTTTTTAAAAATATGTGTAGGTGAACATTGTTGTGTATTACTATTTATTGCTTTATTCATGCATGTAAATGCAAATTATTAAAATACTTTTTTCCTTATGTACATTTAGTGGAAAACAGTGTGGGAAACATGCCTTGATTATTTGAATGACACTTTGTTATAAGCATGTTACTTCTTACATTATTATAATTTTTTTTTTTTTATCTCTAATAAATGTTTAGTAAATTATAGTCCCTCTGATTTACAAAATGTCCCTCTTTTAAGCCATTTTAGAGCCAATACTGTACATAACGTAGCTTGAAAAACCACAATCCAGCTCCACCTGAGAGAACTGGTTTTCACACAGACCCTTTGAGGTTTTGCCGTGGAGTTCATACGGCTCTTAGTGATCAGTATAAAAGCCTGTTCATTCAGTCACTCACTGGCCCTCATCCAACAGGGAAAGAGAAACAATGATCCTTTCTATACAAATCCATGGAATCACATCTAATTTCCATTTGCACTTGAATGCAGCTCACTTCTAAAAGTCTTTGAGAGCTTTTAGAGTGCATTTATGTATTTAAAAGCCAGAACAAATATCACTTAAACCTTTAAGTAAAAGCTTTACCTCTGAGCTGCATCTACAGTTTGCTCCCAGTCCTGTAGAGTCAACAGCAGCTTCATCTTCTTGACCAGGGCGGGTAGAAAGGACGGGTAACTCACAATCACCTGGTTGATGGTCTCTAAAGCACCAGAATAATTCTGACGAAATTCATAATAATGTACCTGACAGAAAGACACAATCAGAGCATTACAAAACAAATCTTTTTGCAATAGCAAAAAAAAATAAGCCCCCGGAAATGTATTTGTTGCATTGCCTGTTATTTTTGCACAGTGCAGTTTTTAATATTCTTTTGATTGTCATGAAAATAATGTAACATGGCAAAAAAAAGTCATTTTTATTTACTATAATATAATTTTTCATGTTTCTTATATTTTTTAGATGAAATGTAACCTAGATATGAAATTTCACTTCAACATTTATCAGCATATTATTTAACGCTTTACTGTTAGTTCTGATTTAAAAAAATAAGTATTATGATGTAAATGTAATAAAAATGTGCACAAAAAATGCACCTTAGTGCATCTTATTAGTGAACATCAGTCAGGACGTTTGTGACCCTGGACCACAAAAACAGTCTTAAGTAGCACGGGTATATTTGTAGCAATAGCCAAAAATACATTGTATGGGTCAAAATTATCGATTTTGCCTTACTGCCAAAAATCATTAGGATATTAAGTAAAGATCATGTTCCATAAAGATATTTTGTAAATTTCCTACTGTAAATATATCAAAACTTCTTGATTTAGTAATATGCATTGCTAAGAACTTAATTTGACAAACTTTAAAGGTGATTTTCTCAATATTTTGATTTTTTTCCACCCTTAGATTCCAGATTTTCAAATAGTTGTATCTCAGCCAAATATTGTCACATATCTATGAAAAGCATACTTATTCAGCTTTCAGATTATGTATATATCTCTACTTCAAAAAACTGACCCGTATGACTGGTTTTGTGCTCCAGGGTCACATTTCTGTTTGCTAAATTATTAAACGATGACAGAAAGAGAGAAATAGCGTTACCTTCCCCATCAGAGCAAAAATGTCACTTTTTTCCTTCAGGGCCTCGTCAAAGTATTTCCCAGACTTCTTTGCATAAGCATCTTTATTCGATCGCAGATCAATCCAGCCTTTCAGTACAATTCCCTACAAAACAATGATCCCAAATATTATATACAGCAAAATGCACATATTTTAGTATGATTGAGATACTATTATAGTTTTTAATAATATTTTGAATTTGTTTTTATATTTTATGTTTTCTTTGTCATTTTAGTTACTTTTTTAGTAATTATGTTGTTTACATTTTGTTAGGTTTTTTTTTTTTTAATATGTCTATATAGTTTCTATTATTTTTTTTATTTCAGTTTTAGGATTTTTTTAGTTAGTTACTTTAATACATTAAACTAAGCTAACTATATAAAGATGATAAATGTTACCTTACCATCTAATATTTTAGATATAAAATATACAAATAAAAAAATAAGATAAACAAGGTAACATATACAGTCAAATCAAAAATTATTCAAACACCAGATATAACTGTTGACATTTTTTTACTAGTGGGTGCAGTACACTATAGTTCATTTATGTAAGTAAGGATAGCAAAATAACTGTGACATATTATAACCAAAAATACTTCATGTAGAGGACTACCAGTAAAATTGTTAAAAAAAAAGTGGGATCAAAATTTTGATTTGACACTTCGACCTGACCATGTTTTGTTACATACCTTTCTATCAAAGCTAGCTGACATTATCAAGCTGAATTCATTCTGACACAGTTTAACTCTGAGTTCCTGTCATATTTTATTACCATTTTCTAACCTATAGCAAAAAAAACTGTGATAATGTGAGAAATGATGAAGGTGTCTGAATAATTTTTGGTTTGACTGCATATTAGTTAATTTTCATTTTATTTCAAATAACAATTTTTTTATGGTTTTAATATTAGCCATAATAACCCTGATAGTCAATACATTTAAAGGAGTCATAGCTATTATTCTTTCAGATCCCTGCAGTTCACATAAATATTAAAATAATTTATTATGAACTAAAACAATCATAGTCAAATTTCATCTTACTGCATAATTTCCAAAATGCAGAATGTTTCTCCTGCTATCAGGCTTATGCTACTGATCATTAAAGGGATAGTTCACCCAAAAATGAAAATTCTGTCATTAATTACTCACCCTCATGTTGTTCCAAACACGTAAGACTTTCGCTCATCTTCAGAACACAAATTAATACAAAAAGGTACTCTCACATAAAAAGCATTCTTGTAGCTTCATAAAATTACGGCTGAACCACTGATGTCACAAGGACGAAGATGAACGAATATCTTACGGGTTTGGAACGACATGAGGGTAAGTAACTACTGACAGAATTTTTTTATTTGTGGATGAACTACCCCTTTAAGATACAGGCAGGTTGATCAGTCCTTTTCCCATCATGAAGAGCTGCCTTAGCAGAAAGCTAAAAGGTAGATGCATTTAAAAAGTTCACCTCTTTAGATCCACTGGAGATTTTGATCATTCTGTCCACATATTCTCTGGCTTTGTCACTGCGGCCCAGCAGCCACAGCAGCATGCCAGCGTAATACAGAGCTTTGGGACTCGCCGACTTCCTCTCCTCCTTCACTTTTCCATCCAGCTCCTGGATCACATCACGGTCTACAGGCAAAACATGCTTTGTCATTATTCATTCACACATGACATTCCATACAATGCAAACACATTTAAAGAAACATTTCATAGTGACTTTAAAGAAACAGTTAACCCAAAAATGGCGCTTTTTTTTAATAGATCAAGCACCGTCTACAAGTGAAAACATTCCAAAACAGCTCGAAACAAATATGTGGGTGGATTTTAATGTAAGATGCCAAATTGTTCACTGGAGGAAGCGTTATGATAGATTATGGACTGGTATTTTGTCCAGAAGCAATGATTCATAGCTAAAACACATTAAAAATGGATTTGTTTCTTACAAACACAGCTTTTCACTTCACAAGATGTTAATTGATGAACTGTAGTTGGTGTGGATTACTTAGGATTACTGTAATGTTTTTATCAGTTCTCATTCTGATGGCACCCATTCGCTGCAAAGAATCCTTTGGTGAGCAAGTGATGCAATGCATTCATTTTTGCATTCATTCAATGCTAATATTCATTTTTGGGTGAACTATTCCTTTCACCAAGACATGCAAAAGATCTACCAGGGTTTGGTCTTTTCTTGTGGGCATAAACCAGAGCCATGAGCACACAGAGGGAAACGTCTCTTCTCTCCTTCAGCTGCTCCAGCTCCTGAATGGCGTCCAACACTTGATCTACAACAATAAAATAACAAAGGAAAACAGACGCCAAGAGATTTAGACCATTTCTCAAGATGTCAAATAAAGACAAAGATAGAAAACAGTGGGTTTTTCCTCACCTTGCATGAGGAGCCCATAAGCGTGGAGGAATGCGAAGATTGGATCATGACTGAATTTCCGTTGAGCTTCACTGGAAACATCTACAACATGACTGGAGTACTTTTCCTGGCAGTAGTACAAGATCAAGGCCTGAAATTGGGAATAAAAAATTAGCAGGGTGAACCCAAAATATGCTATAAGTTTTCAAATACGATCATCACGCTTTTGAGGAATGTCTATTTGTTCATTTCTCAATCATGTACTGCATTGCATTTAATGTTTTTAAAAACTACCGTGCTCTGATCACAAAACTAAGCAGATAAATTTACTTAAAAGACGTATTGCTGATATTTCTATGCATTTTATGTAAGCACTCTGCTATATTTATTGTCATAAGGATCTCATTGATTTATATTACAAGCTGTTAGCATTTCATTTTTTTACTTTATGGCCTTACTTTTCCCTTTATGTTTCTTATGTAAGTTATATGTTTATGAAACATCTCACAACTAAACGTCTTTCCACAAAACATTCTGGTGCTCAGCTGCATTAATGTTATTATGAGTACTACGCGATCATTTTTTATGACTTACAAGAGCGCACTCCTCATCATCAACCCCCGCCATAATGTCACACACTGCAGATGTCAAAACAACCCTGAAAACATACAGAACAGACGATTCTGTACGGCGAGAGTCTTTCTATCCAGTTATCGCCATCTTTGATAAGCAGTGGAAGCATCATAGTAACCAAACAAACTCCGCTATTTCCGCTTGGAAACCAGGAAGTGACGAGTCAGTGGCGCACTTCTACGTGCTTAACACACAGTGGCGCCACAATCTCGTTTTTATTTGGAGCTTAGATAAGTGTGTAGACATCGACACAAATATTTATAACAAAAGTTTTTAAACAGTAAGATTTTTAATGTGTTTAAAGAAGAAAATTGTGAAATATTTTACTAGCCTATTTAAAATAACTGCTTTCCATTTTAATCTATTTTAAAATTTAATTTATCCTTGTGATTTCAAAACTGAATTTTTAGCATCATTACTCCAGTCACATGATCCTTTAGAAATTATTCTAATATTTTGCTGCTCAAAAAATATTTATTAATGTTATTATGTTGAAAACAGCTGAGTAGAAGTTTTTCGGGTTTCTTTGATGAATAGAAAGTTCAGAAGAACAGCATTTATCTGAAATAGAGATCTTTTATAACATTATACATGTCTTTATCATCACTT
Organism: Labeo catla; assembly: GCA_012976165.1. Taxonomy (NCBI): domain Eukaryota; kingdom Metazoa; phylum Chordata; class Actinopteri; order Cypriniformes; family Cyprinidae; genus Labeo; species Labeo catla. The sequence goes on along the minus strand of VONZ01000155.1, from coordinate 747,660 downwards.
TTGATCCATTTAAATCCTTGCTAAATAGTATTAAATATTAATTTCTATTTAAAAAGTATTAAAAGTACTAAAGTATTCATTTCTATTAAAAAATATTATACTGACTCCAAGCTTTTGAATGGTATGGTGTATAATGTTACAAAAAAGCTTTTTTAATTTAGATAAATGCTGATCTTTGGATTTTTTTTATTCATCAAAGAATACTAAAAAAAATGTACTTAACTGTTTTAAATATTTTTAATAATAATAATAAATGTTTTTCAAGCAGAAAACAGCATATTTGAATGATTTCTGAAGAATCATGTGACACTGAAGACTGGAGTAAAGATGCTAAAAATTTAGTTTTGATCACAAGAATAAATTACATGTTAAGATATATTCAAATTGAAAGAAGTTATTTTAAATAGTAAAAATATTTCACAGTAGTACTGTTTTTGCTGTACTTTGGATCACATAAATGCAGTCTTGGTGAACAAAAGAGACATATGATTATTCCAATATCGAAAGATGTAATTTATGAATAATATATATAAAAATTCATGTAGAAAAAAAGTGCCTTAGTTGATAATCTTCATAAAAAATATAAATTTTTCTGATTTAACCATTCAAAGATTATTTTGTAATAATACATTAGAACCCCCTGGAATATCAGTTTTTCATTTTATTTTATTCTATTAGTAATTATATTTATTTAATTATTGTTCGTTGTTTGTTTGTGTCCAGTGACTCTGGCTCACAACTGCTGCACACTTCTTACAACTAGCAGTAGATGGCGCTGCGCTCCCTTAGCTCTTGTCAAACAGGTGTGACTCTGCACGAAACTCAGATTTGAACCCTTTTAAATGACGAATAGATTGTAAATGGTGCAAATCATCTTGCTATTATTAAATGACCAAGGAGCAAATATCTGTTTTATTTGCTACTGTTCTAATGTGTATGCATTTTTAATGTTTAATGGTTTTAATTAAACTGTATAGCCTATGCATTGTCTTCTGTGTAGCCTGAATCATAAGTAGGCCTACTTTAATGCATATACATCTACTGTAACATCAGAATGCTCTCACGCAGCTGAATTTGGGTGAATCTGCTGCTGTACTTGTATTTTTGTGATCAGATTCTTTTGATAAACAACATAAAGAACCAGGGTTTTAAATAAAATTGAACAAGTATATATAGTTATAATAGCTTTCATTGTACTATGCATGTAAAAAAATACTTAAAGAATACTTTTAGCCTGTTCAGTTGGATTATTAAATAAATCAATTTATGCATTAGTAAAACATAAGGCTTTCAAGATTTTTGCAAGGCGTTAAATGTATTCACATTTTGACCTTTCACCTAGTGACAGAAGTCCTTCGCTGAGATTATGGTTGACTTGGCTCTTTCCCCTTTTGCATTGATCTGCATGTAAAAGTGAGGTTGGGCTGTTTTGACTATATGCAAACTGCTGCTTCTGCTGCGGTCGGTTCAGTCTCTCAGCTGAATGAGTCTCGTCACATGACTGAACTCTGGTCAGTGCTAAAGTGTGTGGCACACAGATTGCTGTTCTTTCAAAACCCATCCATCACTGGGCACTGTGCTGGTTTTTCTCAGGACTTAGCAACAAAACTTTCACTAGTATATAAAATGATTTTTTTACTGAAAATCTATGAACATTAGCACAAAAGATGGGTCTTTTTTATTTTTAAGTCTCTTTTGCTCAGCAGGGCTGCATAATTTGGTTAAACAAATACAGTAAAAACAGTGATGTTGTGAAATATTATTGCAATTGCAAATAAGTGTTTTTTATTTGAACATGTTTTAATATGTAATTTATACCTGTGATATAAAGCTGAATTTTCAACATCATTACTTCAGAGTCACATCCTGATCCTGCTGATTTGAAAACTTTTGTACAAAATATATACAGGTTTGAGAGGTTAATTAAAGTTTTTGGTGTGTGAGTAATGTAATAAACTCTCAATTAGAGGCCATACAGTACGTTTGACTCCTGCTGTCCAGTTCATATTGTCCACACAGCATGCGAAATGGAAATGTGCTCTCATCCTCATCAGCCTTAATGAGAGACTCAGGGTTACACAACACAGTTTGAGCTCATTGATCTTGTAAATCAGCCCTGGGTTTGTCCCTAACGCCGGCGTCCTCAGCCCTGGTCCCAGTCTAAACACACGGGGCCGTGCGTCCTGTCCCTAAGGGGGGCATTTCCCCGGCCTGTCCGATACCGTTCCATATACACACTGACAGATAATCATTAGCAGCAGCAGCAGTCATCAAACGTACAATGATCAGGCTGCTGTTGGCACATGGCGGTCTGTTAGCGATACTCATCATATGTAAATGTGCCAGGCTCCGTTCTGAATGACTTTGAGGAGGTTTGTATTCTGGACGCATTCGATCCTGTGCACGTAAAAGGAACCGGAAATTCTTTATAACGGAGCATTTAAAAGCGCATTTACACCAAGTACGATTACGTTTTAAAAATAGTTCTAATTCTATGCGAATTTAGGAGTTTACACCACAACTATCCAACTTATTTTTGCAAGTAAGAACGGGCGAGGAGGGTTGCCAGGCTTTCATAGCAAAACCTGCCCAACTGTTACTCAAAACTAGCCCAAAGCTAGCCCAATCATTTTCGGGGGATCCCCCAGTAAAAATCGTGTCCTGAGGAGTAAAATACAGGTTTTTGGCGGGTAAAATTAACATTCCAGTGGCTAAATATCATATTATTTGAGTCGCTTCAACTTGCTGTAACAGAAAAACAGTGTGCGAGACTTCCGGTTTCACAGTCCGTTATTATAACGGTATTTAATATTCCAAACGTGTGTTTTCACGACGCGTCATCAATCATATTGGCGGCACTGAATGTAAACAATGCCACTGAACAGAGTGAAACTCGCAAATTTTGCTCATTATTGCTGCTGAAAATGGTCAATTATGTTTTAGACTGTACTAATCGTTTAGACCAGGAAAAACAACATGTGGAGTACTATAGACTGGTAAAAGTTATAACACATCAAGGACAAGAGTGCAAAAATTGTCTGAGGAACAAAAGGCGTTTGTGGTTGACCAAACTGAACTAGGATTTCCAGGGCAAGAATCTTGACATTTGTGTTTGTTTTTATCATTTCCAGTCAGGTAGGTGAAATATTAGGCTAATAATATTAAGCAATACTGTTTGTATGTATCTTTACCACCTGTTAACTTTAGCTTGTCAAATTATTGCACCCTTTCCTGCTTACTAAGTCCTTCTTTATATGATTAAGCAGCTTCCACACATTTTTTCCATGGTTTACACAGCATAAATTAGCAGAACAAAGTATTCAGTACATTAACCATGCAATCATTGCTGTTGTTTACATCCGAATATTTCCAATATGGTCATGTATCCGGGTAACTGACCAAACTGTAATGTAAATGCAAACCCTCTATTTGTCATCTTATATTAATTCATAAGAATTATAAAAACACTGGTTCATAGCACAAATTGTTTTACCATTTACTGTAGGCCTACTTTATTATTCTTATTTATTTACCTAATGAATGGGAGGTCTCTCAAATTCAAAGAAAACTGATTACTTTTGGAAAATAAGCCAGATAATGAGATGAGACAGTTTTGAGAGGTAATTATTCCAAATGACTAGTTAGTCATCATTAGTCCAGTTATACAATCACACGATCTGTAGAGGCAAACCCAGCTAAAAACGTATTTTCTAATAAAGCAATAAGCCCCAAGAAGCTGTGGTTTGCAATGGATTTAACACAGCTAAGGGGCATTGTTAGGCATGACTGCTGTTATAAATTCACTGTAAACCACGGCTTCATGGGGCTTATTGCTCTTATAAAACGGTTATTCCATATATGTAGTAAGGTTTCACAAAATAAAACAGAGCAAGTGTAATGATATTAATAAAAACATTATTCTTCCGCCAAACAATGTAGTTCCTCAGAAACGGTTGTGGTTGCAACAAAGTGGTTGCCTAGCAACACACAAACATAAACAAAGGTGTGTGTTTGTAGATTAATTTACAACAGCTTAGAATGCGGTTTTACCAATTAGAATCAAGGACAGGAACTCTTTGTTTTATAAAAAAGTTTTTAGAACGTTCACATTATGAAAACGCAATTTTGCAGTGTTTTATGAATGTTCAAAAAGATTCTAATTTACAAGACATTAATTGATGGACTGGAGTGGGTTATTGTGATGTTTTTATCAGCTGTTTAGACTGACGGCACCTATTCACACTGATAATCCGTTGGTGAGCAAGTAATGTAATGCCACATTTCTCCGAATCTAATGAAGAAACAAATTCATCTAAATCTTGGAATTACCTCAGGGTGAGTACATTTTCAGCAGTTTTTTATGTTTGGGTGAACTATTACTTTAACATTTCAAAACATGCTGTTCCCATTCAGCGGTTTCAATGCAAACCCCTAAAATTTCCATACAAATACGTGGATGGAAACACAATGAGAAGATTAGCTGCTGGCAAAGATGTTGCGCTTTTATGACCTCAGTGTCAAAAGCACTTTAACACGTTTAGGCCAATATACGCAATTACTCAGACAGCCCGGGCTCTGATCAATAGTGCAGTGAGTGCTCTTACACATTTACAACAGCTCCTTAAAGAACATTCTCAAACCTTATCATAAGTCTGCTGCTCAGAAGCTCCTCTCAGCTCCATTTGCTGGATGTGTCTTACAGCAGTTGTGGTTTTCCTGTAGTTATCCTCATCGATCAGTCTGGTGACCTCCACAGGACATATTGTAAGGCCACTGTCAATAGCACTATTATTTAAATCTCAAAAGGTTGCATAGGCTTTTTAATAAAATATAAGTGAAATCAGTAAAGGGATATTAAAATGAATCAATATTTAAATGCATCATTGAATATGAGGGATAAAACTTTAATAAGTGGGATTTGACATGCATCAGTCATTAAGCATTAAATTGCTTTTTTAAGTCTTTTTAAAGAAATTAATACTTTAATTCAGCAAAATTAATCAAAAGTGAATGTAAAGACATTTATAATGTTACAAACTATATTATTTCAAATAAATGCTGTTCTTTTGAACTTCCAATATTCTGTTTTCAAAATTGATAATACTAAGCAAATCAGCATATTAGACTGATTTCTGAAGGATCATGTGACACTGAAGACTCAGCTTTGATCACAGGAATAAATTACATTTTAAAATATATGTAATGTTTCACAATATTACTTTTTTTAACACTGTATTTTTTTTACTATATTTTTGATCAAACAAATGCACTGAAGACCATATTTTGAAAAAAAAAAAATAATAAATGTAATTGTAATTAGTTACAGTTACTGAGAAAAAATGTGTAATTAAATTACAGTTACTTCTGAAAATGTTAATGATTACAAAGGGGGTTACATCTGAATTTTTTCACACACACACACACACACCCACATACAGATTTAATTGACTTCTTTCATAAATTGCATTGACTGCTCTAAAGTGAGACACCAGTGTTTCAGGAGTTTAGGACACAGAACAGGACACATGCTTATTTGATAACTGTTTTATTTCCTATTTGGGTTTATGCATATACTTTATTTTTTAAGATTAATTGCTTTTTTTCCAAGGCATTGTTAGATGCTATTGTTTCCTGTCATAACTATGCAAACATTTGATTTCAAAACCAGTATCATAGCTATTAAACTATTTCTTGTTATGATTTCAAATCTGTATTTAACCTCAGAATGATCTCAAAGTAAGTAAGTCTGAATTTGTGGTGGCTGTGCTTTAAATTAAATTATTACACGGCTCTGTGGAATGCTTGATTCTGATTGGTCAGTCATGACATTCCAAAGTATGTTATTCCCCAATAACAACTGGTAAAAGCTAATAACACACACTCATCTGGGCAACTTAAGTCGGCACTATACGTTGGATAGTTTTTTCTTTGTGGAAGCTTTGTGTTTGGTTAGCTAATAAAATATTAAATCGCAATTCAATATTATGTGTACAATTTCTTAATTCTGTCATCCTGGTATCATAGACTTGCTTAATTGTTTCATACAAACGCAGCTGCTGCCATTTTGTTTTGTACACTGTAATGGATTATAAGATAACTAATAAACTAGTACTGTAAGTACTAGCACTTAATTATTTATGTGGTGAAATGTTGTGTAATAAAAGTGGTATGACTGCACTGTATCCCTTAAATGTCTATCTAGTTTGAGCTTGCCGATGGTAGCAACCGATTTCTTCATGGAAGCTTTGCGTTCAAATATTCCAACTCAGATCAGTGTTTCATGTCTAATTATTTACTTTTGTGGCAACAGCTGTGTAACAATTGGGATAATTTACATCCAGCCAGTTGTTATTGCAAAATAAAGCTGTATATTATCCCTTACTTATGATAATCTTAATTCAAGTGATTTTTAAAGTGTGACAGTAATCAGTGTTGAGTGTTGCTTTGAGATTAACTCTGCCTGGTTTAAATGTTTCAAAATGATTAACAACTGAAAATATTAGAAATTTAGAAAAGTAATCAAAAAGTAATCAAATGTAATAAGTTACATTACTTTAATAAAGTAATTGAAAAGTTACACTACTTATTACATTTTATGTATTCTGTAACCTATTACATTTCCAAAGTAACCTTCCCAACACTGGTTGGCATATACATATATGTGACTCAAAACATACATTGTATGGGTCAAAATGATTGATTTTTCTTTTATGTCAAAAATCATTAAGTAAAGATCATGTTCCATGAAGACATTTTGTAAATTTCCTACCATAAATATTTCAAAACCTAATTTTTATTTAGTATTGCTATGAACTTCATTTGAACAACTTTAAGTGCGGATTCTCAATATTTAGATTTTTTTTGCACCCTCAGATTCCAGATTTTCAAATAGTTGTATCTCGACCAAATATTGTCCTATCCTAACAAACCATATGGAAAGCTTATTTACTCATTATGTATAAAAAAAAAAATGACCCTGATGACTGGTTTTGTGGTCCAGGGTCACATATAGTATATTATATTAGTGTATTAGAAGCTAATATAATAATAAATAATAAAGAATTATTTAAACACAATAATAAACAAATCTAAATATGCAAAGAAGACAAAACCAATCAGCATACAGTATGCAAATAGATATAAGAAAGACGACCAATCACAAGTCAGTATGTAAATGAGATGTCTCCCTGAACATTCTATCAATGTACACTACCAGTCAAAAGTTTTTGAACAGTAAGATTTTTATTGTTTTTTTTAAAGACGTCTCTTCTGGTCACCAAGCCTGCATTTATTGGATTCAAAGTACAGCAAAAACAGTCAAATTCTGAAATATTTTTACTATTTAAAATAACTCTTTTCTATTTGAATATAGTTTAGAATGTAATTTATTCCTGTGATTTCAAAGCAGAATTTTATTTATATAATCGTTAGTTCAGAAAACATTCTAATATTCTGATTTGCTGCTCAGAAACATTTTTTTATTATTATATATGTTGAAAACAGCCGAGCAGAATTTTTTCAGGTTTCTTTGATGAATAGAAAGTTCAGAAGAACAGCATTTATTTGAAACAGAAATCTTTTGTAACATTATAAATGTCTTTACCATCACTTTCGATCAATTTAAAGCATCCTTGCTAAATAAAAGTATTAATTTCTATAA
>VONZ01000155.1:530000-737500 GCA_012976165.1 Labeo catla | reverse complement strand
AGTCGTGTCCATAAAACATCGCTCTCTCCCTGAGAAACATCACTATGTGTTTACGAACAGACATCAGGGCGTATAGATGCTGTAAAATGTGAATACATTTAGAGGAATCATCACTTAGAGCAAACAGTCAGCGTTGCCAAGTAGATCTGAAATGTTTCTGCTAGAACTAAAACGTCTGAACTTTTTTTACACAGTTCTGAGGTGGAAATGTGTTTGAAAACAATCATTACTTTTGCATTTGCAGTTTGGATTTTATTTAATTTAATTTTTATTTTTTATGTTCTTAAAAGAAGTCTCTGATGCTCACCAAGCCTGCATTTAGTTAATGAAAAATACAGTAAAAACAGTAATATTGTGAAATATTATTACCATTTCAAATAACGGCTTTTTATTTGAATATATTTTAAAATGCAATTTATTCTTGTGATGTAAAGCTGAATTTTCAGCATCATTACCCCAGTCTTCAGTGTCACATGATCTTGCAAGATTAATCCAAACTAAATAAATAAAATAGTGAAAACACAGAGTTCTAGCAGGTGTGAGGTATGTGATGAGTTTATTCTTTTAGCTTAAAGAACTGATCCATAGCAATGTCTCGCATGCATTTTAACTCACAGACTACAAGCATGATGCATATAAAAGCTAGTGATTTATGTGTTATGCTATTTTGATATTCGTCTCATATAAATTCATAATATACCTAGAATTCATTTTCTCAATACATGTCACATTCACATGGAGCAGTTACACTTACGACTGTGTTTATGTGGAACAAGAGTCTCTGACATGAAACGAAATGTAATGATAACATTCATAACTATAAAAATGTAAACAAATACACACTATCCCATCAGTCTTCAGTCATCGTTCAGACGCATGTCAAACAACCCGTCGGCTAACATTGATAACAGAAACATATAGAACTGGAATCTTCATTGGTGGTGAAATATGCAGCAAGTGGTGCATTTCTGTATTTCTCCATGTTATTTATAAAAACAAATAAAAATAGCTATATTTCACAACAACATTTTAGCTTCGACATAATCAAAAATGGTTATATTTCCCATATAACTCGTGTTTTAGCTTTTATGATGCATACAGCCTTCTTTCACATTCCCTATATAGATTATAATCCAGAATTTATGCATTATAGAAATTATGTAACAGATTGCATATTCCTACAAAATATGTACACATATGAAGAACCATTTTTGAGAGAAATCTTTAAAAATGCATGCTGAAAGATGAAGTTTTGGCTTAAGACAAGGTCTAGAACAGTTTAAGAGTTCATATACAAAAATCGATTCACAACCATTGATGAATCCCGCTACGATGCAGAAGTGAAGAAGATGAGAACAGATCTCTAAAGGCTTTGTTAAAGGAATAGTTCACCCCAAAATTAAAACTTGCTGAAAATTTACTCACCCTCAGGTCATCAAAGATGTAGATGAGTTTTTTTCTTCATCAGATTTGGAGGAATGAAGCATTACATCACTTGCTCACCAATGGAGTGAATGGGTGCCATCAGAATGAGAGTCCAAACAGCTGATAAAAAACATTTTAATAATCCACTACACTCCAGTTTTGGACAGTTTTCACTTGATAAATAGTGCTTGATCTATGCATATTTCTCTCCTGATTCAGACAAGACGACTTTTCCACTGGAGAAAGCAATATCATGTATTATGGACTCAAATTGTAGCCAGAAAATGTCTTAATGTTGGATTTGTTTTTTAAACACAGAGCTTTTGGCTTCTCAAGATGTTAATTGATGGACTGGAGTGGTGTGGATTACTTGTGGATTATTGTTATGTTTTTATCAACTGCTTGGACTCTCATTCTGACGGCACCCATTCACATCGATTGGTGAGCAAGTGATGTAATGCTTTTGGCTTCTCAAGATGTTAATTGATGGACTGGAGTGGTGTGGATTACTTGTGGATTATTGTGATGTTTTTATCAGCTGTTTGGATTTTGATGGTACCCATTCACATCCATTGGTGAGCAAGTCATGTAATGCTAAATTCTCCAAATCTGTTCTGACAAACAAACTCATCTATATCTTTGATGGCCTGTGGGTGAGTACATTTTCACACAACTCTTCATTTTTGGGTGAACTATTCCTTTCAAGTGCAATATCAGTGAGGCGGCTACAGGAAAGGCTGAAATCAGACAGGTTTCACAGTTCAGCGTGTGACAGAAGTCTTGAGGTTTTAAGGAAGGTGTTTGCTGCAAGCTCTCGAGTAGGGAAGGCACGTGTGCAAATGGCTTTCTAGCGTGTTGAAGAGAGACCTGAGAGGCACCGAGCCATTCGGAAATACTGAGTGGGAAACTTGTATGACTACAGGTGAGCTGTCATGCAACTATAATTACACGTGTGTTGACAACAGCCGACCGCAACGGTGGTCGGCAACAGTCAATAGAAGAAAAAAAATACATCAACTCTGTCTCAAGTAACATAGGAGAACTCAACCTCACAACAAATCAATCACACTTAAAACAAACATAAAAACAAGCATAAAGTCTCTTAAACACAAACTGTTGAAAAAAAAAGGCATTTAAAGAGGAAGTGTGTCATTTCTGCAGCAAAAGAAGCGCCAAACATTCCCATTCAAATTAGTGAAATTAATTCACTTAAGGGTGTAGCTGCATTTACCATCATGGATCACTTTAAACCACTAAATAAGTATTTGCCTGTTTTTTTGGACAACTGTTTTTTAGTAAATAGGGCTGGGTGATATATTAAGTATACAGTATATTAGTTTTGCTGATTTGTTTTATTAATTTGCTGATATTTTAAATATCACCGTGATAATGCAAAAAGGTGTATATACAGTTTAAGTCAAAATACACCAGCATTTTTGTGTATTTGAACTCTTTTCAACAATGACTGTATGATTTTGAGATCTTTTCACACTGAGAAAACTAAAGGGAATCATATGCAACTATTACAGAAAGTTCAAACGCTCACTGATGCTCCAGAAGGAAACACAATGCAAGAAGAGCCAGGGGGTGAAAACTTTTAGAATTTGAAGATTAGGCTAAATTTGACTGATTTTGTCTTCTGGGAAACATGCAAGTGTCTTCTGTAGCTTATGAAGTGCAGTACTAAATGGAAAAAATATGATATTTAGGCAAAATAAGAAAAATGTACACATCTTCATTCTGTTCAAAAGTTTACACCCCTGGCTCTTAATGCATTGTTTTGAATATGAAGCATCATTGAGAGTTTGAACCTTCTGTAATAGTTGCATATGATTCCCTCAGTTGTCCTCAGTGTGAAAAGATGGATCTCAAAATCATACAGTCATTGTTGGAAAGGGTTCAAATACACAAAAATGCTGAAAAACAGAATTTGTGGGGCCTTAGGCGTTTTTCTGAAGAACAGCAGGCAGTTTAACTGTTCAGGAAAAACAAGGGACTCATGAACAACTATCACTAAACAAAAAAACACAGCTGTGGATCATTCAGGTAACAAAACAGTATTAAGAATCAAGTGTATGTAAACTTTTGCACAGGTCATTTTTATAATTTTCCACTATTATTTTTTTCTTGTGTACTATATGTAAACATCTTTTATGTGAAATATCTTATTCAGGTCAGTACTAAATAAAAAATAACATGCATTTTGGTAAAATAATTAACATTTTGCAGATTCTGTAAGGTGTATGTAAACTTTTGACTTCAACTATATATAAGAGTGTTAGTCTCTCATATTCTGTAAAAATAGCAAAAATGTGAAATATTATTACAATTTAAAATAACTGCTTTCTATTTTAAAATGCAATTTATTCCTGTGATGCAAAACAAAATTTTCAGCATCATTACTCCAGTGTTCAACGATCGCACGATCCTTTAGAAATCATACTAATATGCTGATTTGTTACTGTTTCTTGCTAACATTATTCATTATTAATATTGAAAAGAGTTGTGCTACATAATATGTTTGTTGAAACCATGATGCATTGCTTTTCTGGATTCTTTGATGAATGGAAAGTTTTGTAATTTGCAATATTACAATTAATCTTTTACTGGTGAAATTATTATCTATTATATATATATATAGACACACTTCATCTCTAAATGCAAGACACTGGATGCATCTCCAAACAACACACAAAGAAAACGCATCAGAACACTTAGACAAACAATGACATTTGGTCCATCGCCATTTTCGCCAGCGAGTGAAACAGGTCAGGAGTAGCAGCTTCACTGCCTAACTCGTGTTAATCACAGCTCCAGAATAGGCACAAAGTTCAAGTATGCTCAGGCAGTATGGCATAGACATCCACATCAAACAGACAAGGTCACGTGACCCTGACAAATAACTTGAAGTAAAACTTGTAAACAATTGTTCGCAATGCTACTCTAAACTCCGTTACCTTTGTCTTCCACTTCCTTCTCGTGTTTGTCCTTCTCGTATTTGTTTGTGCCGTTCTGCGACAGGCTATTGTACGACGGCGGAGAGGACATGACGGGCGTTGCGCTGGAGTCTTCCGAACCGCTGCTATCGTTGCACTTATCATTGTCAACAGAAGCTTTACTCGGGACTCTCCCGTTTTGCTGCCTGGTCTCTCTGTGGACGTTACGGACCTTCTTCACACTATGTCGGACCAAGTGACTCCTGAAGGCTCTCTGGATGATTGCAGCAGACATATCTTCATGCTTCCTACGCAGGGTTGTGGTGATGGGCTCGTAAGAGGACTTCGAGGGGTTGGAGGCCATGAATCGGTCTTCCATTTGTCCACGAAGGATGTCCATCTCACCGCCTTCCCCGAGAACACGTTTGGTGAACGCGAACAAGATATCCAGACAGTGGATGCGTTCGCCGTTCACCATCGGCAAATCCATGGACATCAGCTGCAGCCGGTTGGGCTGGGGTATTCGCAGAGGCGGATCCAGAGAATTGGCGAAGTCGGACAGCTTGTCGTACTCCATGAACTGCGTGGCTTTCGGGTCGAACTTCTCCCAAACCTCGTAAAACCTATCGAAGTCATCTTCGCTCAAAGGCTCGGCGCTCTCCTCGGTGGCCACGCTGAAGTTCTCCAGGATGACGGCGATGTACATGTTCACCACGATCAGGAAGCATATGATGATGTAGCTGACGAAGAAGAAAATCCCAATGGGCGGGTTCCCGCAGTCGCCTTTCCTTTCTGCAGTCGGCTCGCTGCCAGGGAAGGTTTTATTCGGGTCGCAGTCGGGTTCATTGGTATTTAACATGGGCGCCAGAAGGCCGTCCCAGCCTGCCGAGGTGGTGATCTGAAACAAGCACAACATGCTGTTGCCGAACGTCTCGAAGTTGAACATGTCGTCGATGCCGTCTGATTTTTTAACGTAGGCGAAGTTGGACATGCCGAAGATGGCGTAGATGAACATGACAAGAAAGAGAAGGAGTCCGATGTTGAAAAGGGCAGGAAGTGACATCATCAACGCGAACAGAAGGGTCCGTATTCCCTTGGCGCCTCGGATGAGACGCAGTACGCGGCCGATCCGGGCGAGGCGAATGACGCGGAACAAGGTGGGCGAGACAAAATACTTCTTAATGACTTGTGCCAGGAACATGCCTGCAACGACAAGAGGTAAACGAATGTTGAAACAGCACTTTCTTATATTCAAAAGCAGAGCTAGGTGATTACATGTAATCTGTATTATGTCATCAGATTCCAAAACATAAGTTCTTGTAATTAGATTAAATTACATTTTAAAATACTCATATTCAGAATACAGTCACTTTTTTTGAATTACATGATTACATATTATTTACACAATAGCAATAAACGATAATTTATTGATTTTCCTCAATTCCTCTTTTTCATATTTGAAACACATTAAAATGCACAGATTCATGAATTTTTTCATGAATCCTCTGTTAGCTAATATATTTACTTGAAGTACCCCTGAGATTTTAAAATAAATATTTTAGTAATTAAGTATCACATTTGCATGTTCATGTTTCTCTGCCATTACGTCATGTTTCTATGACACGTAGGTAAACTAAAACTAAAATATTTCATATTTTTAAGTAACTGTTTTATTTTTATTGCTTTTAAAAATATTTATTTTAATATAACATTTTTATGATTTTACATTTTTGTGATTTTTGTTTTAATTATTAGCTTTTCACCCAAGTTTGGGAAACCTTGAGTTAATGTAATGTTTAATGCACTTCATGTTGCTATTAACAACAACAAAAGGAATATAATGAAGAGTTTATTTGTAAAAACATAACTCCATTTTTTAAAATGTTCAAAAATTATGTTTTTTTATGTTACCATGTTTTTATTGTTAGTTATCTGTATTTTTTAGCTATTTTTTACCTAATCAAAATAACCCAACTGCAGCTTGATTGAGATTAATTGGAATGCACAATGAAAAAACATGATTTTTGAAAATACAGGTAACTTACAAAATTAAAGTTCATTGAAAGTATGTTTATATATAAATACAAATATATATATATATATATATATATATATTAAAAGTTTGTTTTATAGCAAAAGCTGATAACTCCAGCAGTTTTTTTTTGGCCAAAGCAGATAATTCCACATTTCAAGTTTCAAAAAAAAAACCAACAAACAAACAAAAAACACTCGTTTTATCTTTGTAATCTCATCAGTTTTTGTTGTTTGTTTGTTGTTGTGATCATAGATATGGTGATTACACGCAATACACAGAGCAGCTTTCCCTTACCATTGTAATGTGCTTTAGCAAGGTTCTGTGAAAAAGTTTCAGCAAGAATATATCACAGGTTCACCAAGTTCGTCAAAATTATTCATCCTCGATCACTTTGTCAGATTTGACGAAACTCTGCTAGTGCGTCTTTTCAAAGTGACTTGCGGCCTTGTCACCTGACCTGAATACAGCTCGCTGATTCGCTAAAATGGACTTATCGGCTTCTGTACACAAACAACAAGGGTGCTTGTCTTCTTCTGCAGTAAAACGTAAACCCGCAATGCCTTGAAAGTGGACAATACCGGCTTTTTTGACACAACATGTTTAGGGTTTAGATCGCACTATGTGTGGAAAATAATGCACGCCACTTCATTTTTTTGAAAGTGGGATTTATCGTTTTTTGCAAATAAACTCTTCATATATTTTAACTTTTAAAACTATGCAGCCTCAGCATGATTATGATCACTATTTTGTTTTAGTAAGAGTTTCATATTGAATCTAGGGGGTAATATATTAGACTGAGGCTGTCATAAGCTGTCAAATGCGGCTTTATTGAGCTTAACGGCTCTGGCCCGAGCAGATATAAATGGAACACTATTGGTTATTTTAAAAAGGAGGCGGGGCCTACTCGTTGTGTCCAGCCCCGTCTTCCTGTTTCAGTTGAAATTACGTCATCAAGGCACTTCAGTGGGCCTTTAAACAAGATATTTTCAAGTTATTTTTGCAAGTTATATGCAGACCTTACCAGCTATAGACAGGATGACAACGATAAAGTCGAATACGTTCCAGCTGATGGTGAAGAAGTACTGACGTAGCGCGAACATCTTTAGCACGCATTCGCTGGTGAAGAGCACAATGAATGCAATATTGATCAAGTACAGCACGTAGGTCATTTCTGTGGACTGATCTTCTGTCTCCACCATCATAGTGACCATGTTGAGCGAGATGAGGACCATAATGAAAATGTCAAAGGCCTGTCTGGTTACAAGGTCAAAGATGAATCCTTGGATCTTGTTCTGAAATAAATGAGAAGATAAAACAAGAAAAGATGGTTTAAAGGGAAAATGAACTCTTTTTGCTCTGTTTGAGCTGCTATATTCCATACAACAAAAGCGCTGGTGATTTTTATCTTAACAGCAGTTATTTTTTAAAGAAGTGCTTACTTTTGGCCTTGGAATGGGTTTTTGAGGTTTCTTTGAGCCAAGCTTTTTCATAGCGTTGTAGTATTTCTTCTGCTCTTCTGTCATGAAAATATCTTGACCTCCAAAGTAAAGACAGAAAACAGAAAGATCATTTTGGAACAAAAATCAGGGTAGCCTCGATTTTACTATCCAAAATATGCATCTATATGAGTGCACAAAGTAAATATACAGTGCCGTTCAAACATTTGGGATCTGTACAATTTTTTATGTTTGTAAAGACATTTCATATGCTCATTAAGGCTGCACTTATTTGATAAAAAATGTAGAAAAAATAATACAGTAATATTGTGTAATATTATTGCAATTTAAAATAATGATTTTCTATTTTAATATACTTAAAACATAACTTATTTCTGTGAGGCAAAGCTGAATTTTCTTCAGTCATTACTCCAGTCTTCAGTGTCACATGATCCTTCAGAAATCATTCTTTTTTGGGTTTATCTTATAAATGAAACATTAAAAAGAACAGCATTTATTTAATACAGAAATCTTTTTTTAATAATATACACTACTGTTCAAAAAAATGGGGTCAGTACTTTTTTTTCTTTTTGATAGAAATCAATACTTTTATTATACGATGTGTTAAATTGATTGTAAAGACGTATATTGTTAGAAAAGATGTCTATTTAAAATAAATGCTGTACTTTTTATTCATCAAAGAATCCTGAAAAAAGTATCACAGGTTTCAAAAACTATTAAGGAAGTGTTTCCAACACTGATAATAAATCAGTATATTAGAAAGTCCATGTGACACTGAAGACTGAAATAATGACACTAATAATTCAGCTTTGCATCACAGATATAAATTATATTTTAAAGTATATTGAAATATAGAAGTGTTATTTTAAATTGTAATAATATTTCACAATATTGCTGTTTTTTTAATCAAATAAATGCAGCCTTGATGAGCAGAAGAGATTGCTTTAAAAACATTAAAAATCTTACCAATAACTTATCAATCAGTTCAACTTTTGAATAGCAATGTATATTTTTCGAAATTATAAATAAAACAAAGATTACTGGAGTATATGTTTTACAAGAAAACACAATTTCAGTCTTTCTATTTAATGCTTTCACGTTTCATTCAATGTGTTAGTTACTAGTTCTTTGTAATTATTTGTGAAATTTTATCTAGCAATTTATAATTCAAAATTATTTTTAAAGTCATTATTTTCAGCGCAGGAATCTAGCTTTAGATCAAGATACTATCAGAACCCACTGGCTTTGTTGTCAAACTTTTAGTAAACAGGTACTTATCTTTTTCTTCTGCTGATTGAAGTTGTCAATGATGACGCCAATGAAGAGATTTAATGTGAAAAAAGCTCCAAGTATGATGAAGATGACAAAATAGAGGTACATGTACAGATTCGCCTCATATTCTGGCTGCTCATATAACTGCAGAAACGGAGATGAAGGACAACATGCATCAGTATGGTACCATTATAAGAATGGTGTTTCATTTTCGAATTTAAGCAATTATAAATTGACAATCAAAAAAAGACTTACACCACGAGAGTCTACTGCTGCATACATAATGGGCATCCACCCTTTAAAAGTGGCCTTGACAAAATGAAAAATGGACATTTTATTTTTTGACTTCAGGACTGTTAATATTATTGCACTGTAGAGATAGATAGACAGAATGATAGAATGATAGATAGCACAATAGACAGATAGATAGAACGATAGAAATAGAATGATAGAATGAATGATAGAATGATAGATCGAAATATAGAACAATAGCTAGAACAAACAATAGATAGAATAACAGATAGATAGATATAGATAATAGAACGATAGATAGATAGATGATAGATAGAACTAATGATAAATAGAATGATAGAACGATAGATTAGAAGGGATGAAATAGAACAAACAATAGAATGATAGAATGATAGATAGATGATAGCTAGACAACGATAGACAGAATGAAAGATAAAAAGAACGATAGAACAAACGACAGATAAAACGAATGACAGATAGAATGTTAGAACGATAGAAAGATAAAACGATTGATAGAACGATAGAACGAACGATAGAATGATAGATAGATAGACAGATAGACCAAACGATAGAATGAATGAAAGAATGATAGAATGATAGAACAGTAGAAATATAGAACGAGCGATAGAACGATAGATAGACAGATATATGATAGATGATAGATAGATAGAACAAATGATAGATAGAACAAATGATAGATAGAACAGTAGAAATATAGAACGAGCGATAGAATGATAGCTGGATAGAACGATAGAACAAACGATAGACAGAACGACTGATAGAATGATAGACAGATGATAGAACGAACAATAGATATATGATAGATAGAACGCTAGATAGAACAAATAATAGAACATTAGAAATATAGAACGAGCGATAGAATGATAGCTAGATAGAACGAAAGAACAAACGATAGACAAAACGAACGACAGATTGATAGAACGATAGAAAGACAGAACGACTGATAGAACGATAGATAGATATATGATAGATAGAATGATAGAACAAACGATAGATAGAATGAACGAAAGAATGATAGAATGATAGAACAGTAGAAAGATAGAACGAACAATAGATAGATAGATGATAGAACGATAGATAGAACAAATGACAGATAGAACAGTAGAAATATACAGTAGAACGAGTGATAGAATGATAGATAGAACGATAGATAGAACAAACGATAAACAAAACGAATGATAGAATGTTAGAACAATAGAAAGATAGAAAGACTGATAGAATGATAGACAGATATATGATAGATAGAACGATAGATGATAGAACAATAGAACAAACGATAGATAGATAGATAGATAGATAGATAGATAGATAGATAGATCATAATTAAAGGCAACCTCACCACTTGTAGCAGGGCCAGATATCCATTTCCTACATTGTCAAAGTTAATTTTCACAGTTTTCCAGCCAACTTCACCGCCCCAATTTTCACAGTCTGTTTTGTTACGGATTTCTTGGATAGACACACGCTTTCCCGAGGTAACGTTTATACATTCATAAAACTTTCCGGCAAAGAAGTTGACACCCACGATGCTAAAAATGAGCCAGAAGATGAGGCAGACCAGCAGGACGTTCATGATGGAGGGGATGGCGCCCAGAAGAGCATTGACAACCACCTGCGTTCACAGAAACATCACAAACTTACAAAGTGTCATGAATACAGCGCAATCATCATGGAAGCACTTTGTTTTACAGCCCATTCAATAATTCATTTGCCACAACAGAGGTAAAAAAAATATATGCAGGTAAAAACTATTTGTTATATGTTGAAATATAATTTTTCTCATGTTTATCTGGTGACAAACAAGATGAACGGAGCAAATACATTACGATCGAGATCACATATCATCACGCAACTTTTAATCATATTGCTCAGTTCTATTACAGACCTAATAAACCTGTAAAGCAAAGTGCATCCGGTTTTTATTCTGTTGACTTTTGGTAAAGAGAGGAAAACACATGAGTGTAATGAGAAACTGCCCAGTATGTAACAGTTAGCAGTAACAATGGCAGGAGGACACATCATTACCGGTCAATAAGAATAATGAACGAGGGGAGAAGCTGGGATAGAAGAAAGAGGAATGGAGAGGAAACGTTATCGGTGCACGTCCATCTGTGCACTCACTGGTCTCTTTTGCAGTTTATAAGATTGTGCAATGTTCAGAATTGAACAATCAGCTAAATTTGAATTGAATATACACACATGCATATATATATATATATATATATATATATATAAATATATATATATATATATATATATATATATATATATAATATATTTCATATACATACATTGCCTTTCAAAAGTTTGGGATCAGGTTTTTTTAAAGACATCATCAAGGATGCATTTATTTGATCAAAACCAGAGAAAACACAGTAATATTGTGAAATATTATTAGAATTTAAATAACAATTATCTGTTTTAATATATTGTAAAATATAATTTATTCATGTGATGCAAAGCTGAATTTTTAGCATCCATTACTCCAGTCTTCAGTGTCATATGATCATTTTGATTAATTACAGATATGCTGATGTATTATCGATGTTTGAAACAGTTTTTGCTGCTTAATATTTTTTGTAAACTTATATTATTATTATATATTTTTTCAGGATTCTTTGATGAATAAAAAGTAAAAAAAAAAAAAAAAACAGCATTATTATATATAGTAAATTATTATAAAAATAATAATTTTACTTTTTATTCAAAGTATCCTGAAAAAAATATCACAGGTTCAAAAAAACTTAAATAAAATAAAATAAATTACGCAGCAAAAGTGTTTCCAATATTATTAATAAATCAGCATATTACAATGATTTCTGAAGGATCATGTGACACTGAAAACTGGAGTAATGATGCTGAAAAATCAGCTTTGATCACAGAAATAAATTATGTTTTAAAGTATATTAAAATAGTAAGCCATTATTTTAAATTGCAATAATATTTTAGAATTTTACTGTTTTTTTCTGTATTTTTGATCAAATAAATGCAACTTCATGAGCAAAAGAGACTTCTTTAAAAAAAAACATTCAAAATCTTTCTGATCCCAAACCTTTAAATGGTAGTGTATATATAAATAAATATTAAATATCATCATGTCAATTTAATTTAAATGAACTATATATGTATATTACTTTATTATATTATTTACATTTATTTTAAATAAATTATAGATTTACATACACATAAATTAAATAAATGCATTTAATATGCATATCTTGTGCACTACCTCAAGTCAAATTCAAGTATCAAAAGGGAATTCAAATGCCTCCCAATTCAATTCTGCATGATGCACAACCTTGGCATGAAAAAGCATGACCTTTAGGGAGTACCGTGAAGCCACAGTATTAACGTTTACTGTAAACGAACAAACACAAAAAAGAAATGAAAACACATGTTAAAAGCACTCAGCAGCAATGGCACATCCGGATGCACGGTGCATTTCTAGACACTGTCGATATAAACAGAGGAGAGATCAGTGATTGCCACGTGAGGGGAAGTCATCGCAACATCACATTCGTGTGGAGAACGTACGCAAGCGTTTGGTCAATAACAGCACTATCGACCCCCTGAGCTGATTACATAAAGCTGCACGTCAATGCTCCCTTCCATCGCTTGCAATTCACAGCTTGCAATTGTTTAGTAAAATGCCACAAATGATGACCAGGACACAGGATTATGTCATACTTGGATTTCAATGATCACGGCCAATAATTCACCTCAAGAAACACATGTGTCAGTCAGTTTTACCCAATTTCTAAGCACATTTTAGCGAAAACCACAATGTTGTGTGACAGCAACCTAAGTAACAAATTCACCTGAACCGAAACAAATCCACCTTGTTTAAAGGGGTCATCGGATGCAAAGTTTTACATTGTTTGAACATTAATGTGTGTTGGCAGTGTATGTACAAATCTACCCTATAATGATAAAAATCCATGCAGTGATTTTTGTAAAAATAATATTCCCTTTTTCAAATCGAGCCATTCTCAGATGCCTGTCGGTGTGGCGTCACACCAAAGAGGCCACCCCCACGATAACTGATTGACATGAGCGTCTTACCTCAGACCCACCCTAAATCAGCTGTAACAGTCCGACCTCCATTGTTTTGATGCCGGAGCAGGGATGTAAGTTAGACAAGAATATCTCCCATTGAGCGATTGAGGTGTTGTATTGCTGGATGTAATAATGAACATAGTGGTCGTCATTTACTCTCGACACCTGAGCCGCTGAAGATGCAGTGGATTACGTTTGTTTTGTTAAGGGAATGCGCTTCCTGATCTACATAAATGTGTCTATGTTCGCGCAAATCATTCGTGATCCAGCTTCACCTACAGCAGAAGTGAGTATAAGGGTTTTATTATGAATCTCTGCAATCACCTTTCCTAACAACGTGCTAGTTAGCAAGTTTTGTGGTTAAACACGCTAAATGCGGCTAAAGTAAACAGGCTCGTCACTCCACAGAGAGTAGAGAGGGGCGGAGCGAGCAGAGCTCATTTGCATTTAAAGGAACAATCCATCAGAATGGGATGATTTTTGCAGAGCTGATTTTGGCAAGGTAAAAAGGGTGTTGTTTTACACAACCATTGAGAATTTTTAACCAAAGTATAGTATAACCTTTTCATTAAGACCCTAAAGAATCATATCAACTTGTGGAAAATGGGCATTCGATGACCCCTTTAAAATTAGGAATGTGCAAAGAGGTTGCTGTCAGTCTTGTTAAGCGATCAGGATTATTGGGGACTCATGCTGTGTTTAGCTGGAACAGTGAGAGGAGCAGACACAGGAAAAAGCCACAGTCGTGATCTACTGTACAACAGGCACACATTTCTCTCTGCGCTCTTAAAAGTCAACATGAAATCAATTGTAACCCCATTTGCTTTCTTAATACATGTTTATGGCCTGATTACGTGCACATTATGCTAAAGCAGCATTTCCCAAACGTTTTTTGTCAGCTGTACCACTTTGATCTGAAATATTTATTGAAGTATACATAGGTTGATTTTTCAAAACAGTCATTTTTAGTTTTTCGTTTTGATTGTTTTTAAAGGGATAGTTCACCTAAAAAGATTATGTTTTTTACTCAGCCTCAAGTGCTTGTATGAGTTTCTGTTGAACAAAAACAAAGATACTTTGAAAAAATGCTGGTATCCAAATATATATAAGTCACCGGAAAACACAGACAGAATCGCGGAATCCTGTCATACAAATGAAAATTACTGTATAACACGGAATGTGCCAAATTTTGCATAAAATTAAGGAAAAACACAGAATTTGGTAAAAATAAAATTGTATTTGAGAAAAAATAAAACACATGTCATAGGGCTTTAAAAATACTTTTTTGTTAAACTTCTTAAAATAATAAAATACTGTTAAGTTACATAAGTTTAACGATTTCAATTAATTAGACATGCTTTTTGATTAATATATTTTTAATTTTTTTTTCTATTCATTTTTCTACTCTCTTTTTCAATAGTTATTAAAAAAGAAAGTAGAAAAATGAATAGAAAAAAAGGGAATCCATAAAAATTTAAATGACTGAATTTGGAAAAAAATAAATGAAATTTTTTTAGAAAAAGAAAATGTATTTCATAGGGCCTTAAAAATGACATGTTTGTTAAACTTTTTATAAAATACTGTTACATATTGTAAGTTTAGTGATTTTAATTAATTAGACATGCTTTTTGATTATTATTTTTTTTATTTAACCATTAAAAGAGAGAGTAGAAAAATTAAAATGGGAAAAAATGTAATCCATAAAAATTTAAAATGAATTTGGAAAAAAATAAAACGGAATTTTGGAAAAAAAAAAAAAAAGTATTTTATAGGGCCTTAAAATAAAATTTGTGTTAAACTTTTTATAAAATACTGTTAAATAAAGTAAGTTTAGTGATTTCAAATAATTAGACATGCTTTTTTTGATTGCATGTCTAATTGATTGTCTAAACATGATTATTATTATTATTATAAAAATGTAAAGGAAAAATTAATAGGAAAAAAAAAGGAATCCATAAAAATAAAAATAAAAAAACAGAATTTGGAACAAAATAAAACGGAATTTTGGAAAAAATAAAACAGAGCCCCGTCAATGGCTACCGACAGCCGTTTGGTTACCAACATTCTTCAAAATATCTTCTTTTACAAATCAAAATCATACAGATTTTGAACAACTTAAGGGTGAGCAAATGATAACAGAACTGTCATTTTTGCCCGAGATATCCCTTTAATTATTTACTTAATTTTACACATTTTTTAAATTTAATTATCACCAGCTATTTATCAACTCACAAAGTTTGGGAAACCCTGTACTAAATAATAAAAATGTTTTAAATCTTTCATCAAAATGTAACGACTTGCTCCTTCTCTGTTCCTTTTCAGATTACATAATTTACTTTGGTATTTAACACCCACTTTTTATGATCCAATCAATTTCTGATAAACCCAAGCCCCGCAATATATTTTCCCTCTCTGTATGTCTTGCGCCAGTTTCATGTTGACTTTAATAAGCTGATCTGCTCAGAGGACTTTATTTACATGTTCAACCAGAAACCTAACAAAAACTGCAGTAAACCCTGGGTCAACAACATCCTAAGTCTTTAAGTTGCTTTTATTAAAGTTTAATATTTAAAGGAGAAATAGCAAACTGAACTACAGAGAGCAAAACACAACCAATATTGAACCAATCAGTGCTCAGCTCATTAAATATGTACAGTATGCATTTTTCTTAAAGGTGTATGTTTTCATTCTATTTTGTCTTTTACTTTACAGAAGCACGGCAACATCTTTCCAATGATAAAACAGTTATTAAAACAGACTGCATACATGTTGCATGCTGTACTCGTCCAATCAGAGTTATCATTTCATAAATAAAAAAATTATCAGTGTCTCGACTTGAAACGATTTTTTATTCATGAAGCAATATCGATTCTTAAATCCCTGTTTTCAGTTTATGCGTGAACAAAAAAAGGCATTCAGGTTATTATTTAGTTTACAGCATTAGTTGAGAAAATGTTTGTTTTCAAGATAAATGGACATCTACTTTACCTGACTATATCGATATCGAACTGAATTGAGATCAAAATCAAATCGAATCACAAGCTTGTGAATCTAAATTTGATCAAACTGTGAAATTTCTCTCAATACTCAGCTTTAATACACATCACAGTGTTAACCCAGAGTTTACAAATGCATGGTGTGAAATCTCAAAACCTGTCCAACCAGGATTAAATACTAACTATACTAAATATATCATTTATATATCATACAATTTTATCACATATGTAAATTTCATTAAAAAATGTGAATAAATAATCCACATTAAGAGATTTTACCCTCATTCCCTCAAAGCGCGAGAGAGCTCGGAGCGGTCGGAAGGCTCTCAGCGTTCGGAGAGTTTTGATGGCGTTCAGATGTGAATACTGCAGGGCGTTGGCCACCAGGCTGATCAGAGAGACCTACACACATAAACAGAGCTAATTAGAAGAAAAGCAGTCACGATTCCTTTCCTTCCTGCTCCAATCTTGACTTCTCTGCTCACTCTGTCAGTCCCAATGGGAAAATTGGATTAAAGGAGAAGTCGACTTCCAAAACAAAGATTCACATATAATGTACTCACCCCCTTGTCATCCAAGATGTTCATGTCTTTCTTTCTTCAGTCGTAAAGAAATTATGTTTTTTGAGGAAAACATTTCAGGATTTTTCTCCATATAATGGACTGATATGGTGCCCCGATTTTGAACTTCTAAATTTCAGTTTAAATGTGGCTTCAAACGATCTTAAATGTGCTGATCCCAGCCGAGGAAGAAGGGCCTTATCTAGCGAAACGATCGGTTATTTGCATAAAAATAATACAATTTATATACTATTTAAGGCCAAACGCTCGCCTTGTCTTACTCTGCCTGGACTGTTTTTTCTGGTTCATGACAGTTAGGGTATGTCGAAAAACTCCCTCAACTTCAAAGTCACCCTATATCGCTGTTTTACCTTTTTATGTTAAGGGTGTTTGATCTTCTTTGCATGTTCACTTCGCAAAGACTGGGTCGGTACTTCTGCAGCGATGTAGGATGACTTTGAAATTATTTTTTAAGGTTAAGGGAGAAAATATAATTGGAGTTTTTCGACATACACTAACTGTCTAGAGCCAGAATACACAGTCCAGGGAGAGAAAGGCAAGACGAGCATTTGAGATTAAAAAGTATTTAAACTGTATTATTTTTATTTAAAATTATTGATCGTTACGCTAGATAAGACCCTTCTTTCTCGGCTGGGATCGTTTAAAACTACATTTGGGATCGTTTGAAGCCGCATTTAAACTGCATTTTGGAAGTTCAAAATCGGGGCACCATATCAGTCCATTATATGGAGAAAAATCCTGAAATGTTTTCCTCAAAAAACATAATTTCTTTACAACTGAAGAGAGAAAGACCATCTTGGATGACAAGGGGGTGAGTACATTATCTGTGAATCTTTGTTTTGGAAGTGGACTTCTCCTTTAATGTATGAATGTCCAGTTCACTCACTCACTATAAACTTGCACAGTCTCAAGTACCCATATGCATAACACACAAAAATGATAATTTTACAGTCAATCACTCTCAGTTCACTGATGCTCTTTTGATAATGGTGCTTTTATAAGATGCACCTGCTGTTTGTGTTGTTTTAGCACCCAGTTCACTAAAGGACTCATGCAAATCATTCTGCAAACTTCACACAAAATCTGAGCTAAATGCATCCTGCATGTCAGGTTCGAGAAATATTTGCACCAGCCAAAGCATTATTTGCCAAGAATTAGTGAAGGAATTATTTATTTATTATAATTATATACACTACCTGTCAAAAGTTTTTGAACAGTATGATTTTTTATTTTTTTTTTTTTTTTTTAATTCTCTTCATTTATTATTTATAATTTATTATCTGCATTTATTATTATTATTATCAATATTCAAAACAGTTTTTTCAAGATTCTTTGATTAATAGAAAGATCCAAAGATCAGTATCATATTTATCTAAAATAAAAGGCTTTTGTAACATTATTACACTATACCATTCTAAAGCTTTGAGTCAGTATAATTTTTATTTTAGATTATTTTATAATACTACAAAAATGTATTTAATATTTTTATTTAGGATGCTTTAAATTGATCAACAGTGATGATAAAGGCATTTATAATGTTACAAAAGATTTCTATTTCAGATAAATGCTGTTTTTTTGAACTTTCTATTCATCAAAGAAACCTGAAAAAAATTCTACTCAGCTGTTTTCAAAATAATAAAAATATTAAATGTTTTTTTGAGTAGTAAATCAGAATATTAGAATGATTTCTGAAGAATCATGTGACTGGAGTAATGATGCTAAAAATTCAGCTTTGAAATCACAGGAATAAATTACATTTTAAAATACATTCAAATAGAAAGCAGTTGTTTTGAATAGTAAAAATACTTCTAAATTTTACTGTTTTTGCTTTACTTTGGATCAAATAAATGGCTTGGTGAGCAGAAGAGACTTCTTTAAAAAACATAAGAAAATCTTTTGACTGGTAGTGTAATATAAAAATGTAATTCAGTTGTCAGGGCAAAATTTCTCATTTTATTTAACTAGATGTACTAACATAACTACAACTATAATAAAAAATTGATAAAAGTTCAAAAACATGAAAAGCAATTCAAACTATTAATAAAAACTATAATAGTATCTAAACAGCCATAATCCCTATGCAATTGTGGTTGTAAGTTTTTTGTATATGTTACACAAACCTTGCCTAACACAAAATGTTAATAATTTAAATAAATAAATAAATAAATAAAAATAAGAGGGAACCTTTATCAAGCACCTTGCCTATTAATGCATCATGTTTCTTTCTTGACCATCAGTGAATGTTTGCACCTTTTGTATGAGTCCTTAAATTTTTCTTAATGTAAAATATCTGATAGATGCAACTGGAAAGGGTTCAAATATGCACAAGATGTGAAGGACCTGGAGGATTTTTCTGAAGAACAGTGTGTTGAACTACTATGAACAAACAAGGGACGTCTATCACAAATCATATAAACGACCACCTATCGTATAAATAAGAATCAAGCATATACATTTTTATAAATTCAGCTATTATTTTGTCTTTGTGGACTTTAAACATCTATGTAAACATCTGTATGTGAAATAGTTTGTTCAAGGCAGAAAGAAATTTAAAACAACAAAAGTCTTATTTTTGTAAAAATGCTCATTTTGCAGATGCAAGGTGTATGTAAACTTACAACCACAACTATTTAGTTGCACATATTTAATCAAAAGCTGAACCTACATCAACGATAATAAAATCCAGCCAGCACCAGAGATTGGTGAAGTATTTGGCAAAACCATACGCGACCCATTTCAGCAGCATCTCGAGGATGAAGATGTAGGTGAAAACTTTGTCTGCAAACTCCAGGATGGTTTTTACGGTTTTCCTTGATTCAAGGTAAATGTCCTCAAACGCCTGAAAAACATTTGAGACGTAAAGACATAAAGGATTAGAATTAATCCAATATGGATTTACCTCACTGAGTGACATACACAAACAAAAACACACATGCATTTCTCTCACCAGAGCGCCACTGCTAAGCAGAATCATGAAGATGATGAAGGTCTCAAACCAGCTGTGCTCTACTATGTTATAGCACGTCTGTCTCAGCAGCCACCATTTCTTCCACATGCCCTTTTCAACATCCACTTGGCAGCACGGGAACTTGTGGACACAACCTGAAAAACAAAAGTTGAACGGCTTTTTCAGTATTCAAAATCCCTATGATCTTCTTTATATCTTTCCTCATCATTAAAGCAGTAGTTCACCCAAAAAAGTGCTAAACAGGCCATGCGAGAAGTGTGAGTGAGTTGTTGGCACAGATCAAGGGCTGTTTTTTTTTTTAACAAGTGAGCTTCACAAGAAGTTAACTAATGGACTGAAGTGGTGTGGATTGCTTGTGGATTGTTGTGATGTTTTTATCAGCTGTTTGGTCTCTCATTCTGACGGCACCCATTCACTGCAGAGGATCAAGTAGTGAGCAAGTGACCTAATGCTAAGTTTCTCCAAATCTGTTCTGATGAAGAAACAAACGTGTCTACATCTTGTAGGGCCTGAGGGTCAATTTTCTCAATCTTGGGTGAACTATTCTCTTAATTTTTTTATTTTTCCAAGTACTTTTAAATAAATAGTCTGAAGGTGATTTTTTAGTGGATGTACAGTACAACGTCAGTTTTCTTAGTGTTACGTTTACATTTACTAGTTTAGTATATGCTTTTAATATCCAAAGTGAACATCACAAGCAGGGTAGTTTATCACATGAACTAAGAACGTGTTACACTGATGTTTTACAACCACAAAGTTGTATAGTAGTCTTTATTTTCAGTACAAGATCCATCGTTTCATTTTCTTGTTGTAAAATGTTTTGTGTGAAATGTGAAAAAACATCTTTCTGTCAAGGTTTCCGCAAGTCCTTAAAAGTCTTAAATTTAGTTGTATCAAATTCAAGGCCATAAATAGTCTTAAATGGGACAAGAAATTCTTAATTATGATTTGAAGAGGTCTTATATTCAGGGACGGAAAGACACGCTTTATTTCTGCTGTTACAAATACGCCTCCTGCTGGCACAGAATAATTTAGCATTTTCAATAAGGCCGTCTATTCTAGAAAATTGACCTATATTTTTATGCAGCAAACACGCAGAGTTGTAAATATGAACTGGTGGATTGACAAGAAGATAATGCAAGATAATACAGTAAAATATATTTATATGTTATTTAAATAATATCATAATTGACTAATAATAATTGTTTAAATGAACATAATTGATACTTTTGACTCATGCATTTTCTTTACGATTCAGTATTTACCTGACATAAAAAGCATTGGTAACATTATACACTAAACAGTCAGTAATAAATTACATTCTAAGATATATTCAGAGAGAAAATAGTTATTTTAAATAATAAAAATGTTTCAAAATTTTTCATTTTTTTTTTCTGTACTTTGGATCAAATACATGCAGGTTTGGTGAGCAGAAGAGACGTCTTAAAAAAAAAACAAAACATTAAATTTACTGTTCAAAAACTTTTGACTAGTAGTGTAATATTGACTGAAATATGTAAAAATATCTTTCTGTCAGGGTTCTACGGGTCCTTAAAAAGTTTTAAATTTAAGGCCATAAATAGTCTTAAATGGGACAAGAAAGTCTTAATTATGATTTCGAGAGGTCTTAAATTTGGGGACGGAAAGACACGCTTTATTTCTGCCGTTACAAAAGCGCCTCCTGCTGGCAGAGAATAATTTAGCATTTTCAATAAGACCGTCTATTGTTTTTGTTTAGACCAATGAGAAAATCGACCCATATATTTACGCAGCAAACACGCAGAGTTGTAAATATGAACTGGTGGATCGACAAGAAGATAATACAGTAAAATATATTTATATTTTATTTAAATAATATCATAATTGATTAATAATAATTGTTTAAATTAACATAATTGATACTTTTGACTGCATTTTCCTAAAAAATGGTTTAAAGGCTGAAATGTGAAGTTTATTATTTTGTAAGTCATTTTACAGTTACCATAGACATTGCCCTACCCCACTTATATGGTAATAATTTTATTTGTGCAGATCTTAAAATAAACAAACACCAACAATATTTTGTGTGCCATGTATTATTGTGGCTATTGTCATTAGGTTAGTAACATGTTCATGTCAATTCCCTTCAGACTTTTTAAGCGTTTCAAGTGTTTTTTTGGGCCCACTGTCACTACTTTGCTTTTTTGTAAGAACTGAAGAACTTATTGTGAACAAACTATGAGCACCTGGTGTGAAACAGGCATCTGGATCCATAGATTCCTCAAGTTCAAAGTCCAAAGCATCTTCTCCATCTTTACCGAGGGGTCTGAGGTCCACGGTGCTGCCCTCCGAAGAGCTGGGAGCCACGTCAGACAGCTTCTGCAAGAGCAGCACAGACACATCATCACGTTACCATGGCAACACCTCCACGTCGTCACCGAGATGATACATGTGCACGTGGTTTCTGAAGTCGGTCGTTTCAGCTGAGTCACTGTGCAAAAGCTGAGAAGTAAGGCTTGCTTCATCTAGTATATAGTACACAGTAGTTCATATGCATCTTCAAATAATTATACGCCATTAACCATGCCATTAAGATTTGAGATTAATCACAGTGAAACAATATACATTCAAAACTTATTGCAAAATCATTTCATAGCAGCTCATATTAACGCTGTCCAGAATTCATGTTTCTACAGCACATTCTGTCTTTCAGCACACAATCACCCACTCACTTATTAAGCTATATATAAAATCAAGAGATCCAAATTATTAACAATATAAAACATTCTTTGTCTGATTGTTTTTTGGAAAATGCACTGATTTCATAGACCAAATGACACACTAGTGGATCAATGATAACTGTAATTAAAGGGCTTAAAAAAGGGAGATTAAAAAATAAGGAGTGGGTGGATTTTTATCATCACAGACTGCCAACACACATTTACAGTAAGGATTAAGAATTCTCTTCTGCTCATCAAGGCTGCATCTACTTGATCAAAAATACAGAAAAAACTGTAATATTGTGAAATACTATCACAGTTTAAAATAATGGTTTTCTATTTTAATGCATTCTAAAATATAATTTATTCCTGTGATGCAACAATGAATTTTCAGCATCATTAGTCCAGTCTTCAGTGTCACATGATCCTTCAGAAATCATTCTAATATGCTGATTTATTACTTTTATTATCAATGCTGGAAACAGTTGTGCTGCTAAATATTTTTGTTTTGGAACCTGTGATTCTTTTTTTCAGGATTCTTTGATGAATATAGAGTTAAATTGAACAGCATTTATTCAAAACAGAAATATTTTCTAACAATATAAGTCTTTGCTATCACTTTTTATCAATTTAACACATCCTTGTTGAATAAAATTATTAATTTCTTTAAAAAAAGAAAAGAATAAAAATTTACTGAGCACAAACTTTTAAAAGGTAGTTTATATTGTTACAAAAGATTTCTGTTTGAAATAAATGCTGTTCTAGCAAAGGTTCCAACAAAATATTAAACAACACAACTGTTTTCAACATTGATAATAAATCAGCATATTAGAATGATTTCTGAAGGATCATGTGACACTGAAGACTGGAGTAATGATGCTAAAAATTCAGCTTTGCATCACAGGAATAAATTACACTTTAAAATATATTCAAATAGAAAACAGTTATTTTACATTAAAATAATATTTCACAATATTACTGTTTTATTTATGTTTAATTTTTTATCATATAAATGCAGCCTTGATGAGCATAAGAAACGTCTTTAAAAAAAAAAAAAATCAGGTATGTGTCTGTTCAAACACCACGTAAAAGTGTATTTTGCATAATAGGTGCCATTTAAAACTATTAAAGATCATTTCTGGTAATTAAAATTAAAGCTGAAATACAATAAAGTATAAACAATATATGAACATTTTAAACTGAAAAACTTAGAGATAAAATTTGAGATGTTACAAAAACAAATAAATAAACAAACACAAAACTATTACATAAAATTACTAACACAAACTAAAATTGAAATGAAAATAAAATAAAAAAATAAAAGCTAATTCAAATATTACTCTGATAGTACATTAATAAAACTACTATAAACACTAAAATAATACTAATGGGATATAGCATTGACTGCAACTATACCAAGGCAGTAAGAACCACTGATCTATAATTTATGACAATATAATATAAAATAATATTATTTATATAGATCAGTGGTAGGAACAGGTGCACATCAGGTGAACAGCATGCATTTTATCACATGCATTTTAGTGCATTTTTCAGTAAATTTTCATTTCTGGGTGAACCATTCCTTTAATGTGCTGCATTTTTCCAGCAAAGACATATTGTAAAAAAAATAAATAAACATACTAAGAAAATCGCCTTTAAAGTTGTTCAAATTAAGTTTTTAGCAATACATATTATTAATCAAAAGTGTTATTTTAATATGTTAATGGTAGGAAATTTACAAAATATCTTAATGGAACATGATCTTTGGAACATGTGCTGCATTACAGTAGGTACTCGGTGAAGTTTTGCTAAGCAAAAACCATCAGTTTTTCAGCTAATGCAGCTTGTGGAATGATGCAAGTATGCTATGATGAAACTAATAACAACCAAAATGACCTTGTTTGGCCCCAGACCTTTTCTGTCAAATGTAATTTCAACCATTAGTTCAATAATGCTATTGGTTTGGATATCTAGAACGTTTTAGTAAAATGCATGGAATTCCCAGATAATGGTGATTAGTTTGGCTAACTACATTGATTTTCAATTATTTTCTTACTTAGTGTTTTTGTCTTCTTTTCTAGTATAAATATCTAAACTTTCTTGAATCAAGATGCATTTACTGGACAAGTAAAATGACTTAAGATATTATGTTTTGTTTTCTGAAAAAATAAATAAATAAATAAATGAAAAAAAAAATTAAATGTTAGTTTTTGCTTAAAACAAGCAAAACATATCTGCCAACGGGGTACAAAAAAAAATCTTAATTCAAAGGTTAAACAAGATTATTTTTCTTGCCCCATTGGCAGATATTTTTGCGTATTTTGCTTGTTTCAGAAAATGACATAATATCTTAAGTCATTTTATTTGTAAAGTAAATTCATCTTGATTTAAGAGTTTTTAGATATTTATACTAGAAAACAAGACAAAAATACTATGCATTTTATGCATTTGGCAGGCGTTTTTATCCAAAGCGATTTCCATTGCTTTGAAAATACACATTTTATCCATTCTGTGGGAATTAAACCCATGACACTGGCACAATACTACTGTTTATTGTAAATTTTGTTACTTGTAAATTTGTTTTCACTCTTGTCCGACTAACTTTATTCTGAATGAGAACCATTTCTCTATTTCCAGCTATTTAGTTGTGCACGCATTTGCAGAGAGGCCTGAAATCAGCTGCATTTCAACGATTAAAAGAGGACGCTAACACCATTATCTATGACTGAAGATGAACAAAAATGATATTAGTGGTATGGCAGGATTTGAAAAGCAAAACAATCTGTTCGGTAGAAACATTTTCTCTTTCATGAATGGTTAAAGTTAGTTAGTTGGGATGCATATTAAAAAGGTCTTACAGGTTTCCTCTCATTGTAAACCTTGAGAGCGTCTCAGAAATGCTGCAAAGACAGATCACGTTAAAGGTGTGAGACACACAACAAGGGGGAAAAAACACTGGCTGTCTTGTCATGAGGTAAAAAGACTGGTCAGAGTGCTAGAATGTCAGATAAATCAATGGAAGCAATAATACAGAATCATCTGTTGATGTCTAGGAGGCGATCAATCAGAGATCATGGCTCCGGTCCAAAATGTAGTGAGCTGCCATGCTGTCTGCTGCCTACATTATCATGCTAGGAGTGCACAGAAGAACTGATTTTTCTAGGCTAATTGTAAAATGCATAGCATGCATACTTTTTTTTTTTTCTTGCAATGCTAAATTTCTCCAAATCTCAAAATACAACTACGTACATGGTAAATTAAAAGCAATTCAGCTTCCTGTGAGAGACGGTTTTATGCAATCACCTTTCACAAAAAGCTTCAGACATTTTAGAACAACTTCAAAGTGGGGCTGGGCTAACGATAATTATCGTGCGATATGGATTTCCACGATAAACGCTTACAAGAGATCGACATAATATTTATGCGGCAAAGGTGGAACAAAAGAGCGCTAGTCAAAGCGTGCCACTCGGACCAAAGTTCAAATGGCGGCACGGTGCGAACTTACGCAGATGCGTTCACTCGCTGAGGAGTCCCACTCTATAAACAGCACCAATGTGAAGCATTTAAATTCCGTGAAGAGCACAAATGACTCGGATTATAGCCAGATGAAACAACGCTGACAAACAGGAGAAACACTGTGTGCAACGAAACGTTCAGAAGGCTTTTTAATCTACAAATCGCCATCATTTACCATAGATTTACTGTGGTAGCGCAGACTGCACCCTGTCAGAAATGTGGGTACGTCGAATTTTGCTATATTATTTTGTTATATTATTAATGTAAGCATGTATTGAAAGTATTGCAGGAGGAGTAATGTAATATAATTACAGTATTTTTGGTTTACAGTATTTCGTTTATGCATTTATACTAAAAGTATTTAGACTACTGCTTTTCATACAAATACCTAGGAACCATATTACATTTTTACCATGGTGTTGAGGTGCTGTATTTGTGTTTTTATTATTTTCTATTATTATATGATCTATGGATGATATTATGCAAGAGCAATGGTTGATTAAAAAAAAAAAACAGTTGGAATAATTAAAAATTTAACCTTATGAAAATTTTACAAATATTACTGATTTTGCTAAAGACCATAAATCTACATCTGCATCCTAACTACTCAAATGTGTATTTCTAAGAGAAAAAAAAAATATTATTAATATTAATATTAATATTATCAGGCAACACAAACCTGTTTCTTGATTTGATATTATATTACTCATTAAAACATGCAAAACTAAGACTTTTTTCTTTTAAGTGAAGAATTCAAAAAACATGAAGTGTTTGTCATGTTCTGACATTAAAGAATATTTTAATGCCACATCTAATCGTCTGGTTTTAACAACTTTCACATCGTAGCAAAAATCTGTCTTTAAACTTGAAAGAAATAATTTTAAAAAAGGACATTAATTGTGATAATTATCGATATCGACTGATATTTATTTATAATCATTGTGATCGTTTGTTGGCCACTACTTCAAAGCTACTACCATAGAAATGATCAGCATATAGACGGTTTTATGCGAAAACCACAGACCGCCACATCTTCGTTTCCCAGCAGAAAGCAAATGAGCATGTTATCATGAGGCTAGCATTCACACTCAGCACTTAAATGGCAGATAATGCGATCTGAAGACTGATATTCCCTGACCTCTCCTCCATAATGGGTCAAGCTACATGTTGATGTCATCCACAATGCACTTATTGCAATTAACCCGACTGGAAAAAAGAAAACTGTCCACAATTACACCAATGATAAACTCAGTGACAGAACTGAAAAGCTTTCATTTTTAGGACCATGTACATGACAATAACTACACCAAAGGACTGGACTCTGGAGGACAAGGCATTATTTGCACGGTTATTCAAGTATTTAGACATGAATTAGGACCTTAAGCCAACACCTTGAATACCCTGAATGGTGTGCATTATACCAACCTGGAGCATGAAATGACGTAAATGATACAGCCATTTATTTCCACAAATTAGTGTGCATTACTTATTGCAAATAAAATTCACACACTCTACAACTACCATTTTAAGGTGACCTGGATGTGCAATAGCGAAAGTGGAAAGTCGGAAAACCACTGATGTCCAACAGTCTTTTACTTGTGGTATTAATGCATTTTCAATGAGCGGATCATGATCAAACTGTACTTGACCACATCAAAAGCCAGGAGATCAGATCACTAAAAAACCTATTTGGAGTCTACGAATGTTGATCATTTCAGTCATTTGCTCACCTGGTTAAATCAATGTACCATTATTTCTTAAATTAATTCAGCGAATTACAACTTGCTATCCCATTTCTTTCCCCAAGCTCTTCTAAACCCTAAAAACAAACTATATTGAGGAATGCAAAACCATATACCTTATTTTTAGCTGCTAAAGTGACAAAAAACATCCTGAATTGTCTACTGTATCAATGCTTTAAAATTTGCCTAATTGCCTCAGAAATGCTTCAGTTAATGCAATCTTTTACATAATATACAACTACTCAAAACTCTAAATTAGTAACTTTTTTCCAGCAAAGACATATTGCAAAAAAAATCAAGATACGAAGAAAATTGCATTTATGGTTAGTTGGGATGCATATTATTTTACATTGAAATCATATTTCACAGTATTATTGTTTTATTTCTGGATTTTTGATCAAATAAATGCAGTTTTGATGAGCATAAGAAACTTCTTTAAAAAAAAAAATTAAAAATCTTACTGATCCCAAACTTTTGAATGGCATTGTATGTAAAAATGCCACGTAAAAGTGTATTTTGCATTTGACATTAAAGTTGATATACAATAAAGTATAAACATTATATGAAAATTTTAAACTTTGAAAAACTTTAAATGTAGAGATGGAAATTAGAGACGTTGCAAATACAAATAAATAAATATTACAAAAAATTAAAACAAACTGAAACTGCAATGAAATCAGTGCAATGAACACTAAAAGCAAATTCAAAATATTGCTATGATAGTATATAAGTAAAACTAATAATAACACTAAATTAACACTGATGGGATATAGTGTTGACTGCAACTATACCAAGACTTCAGAGGCAGTAAGAATCAACAATCTATAATTTACACCAATATAATTAAAAATAATGTAATTTATATAGATCAGTGGTAAAAACTGATTGCACATCAGGTGAACAGCAAGCATTTTAGCACATGCATTTTAGTGCATTTTTCAGCATATTTCTATTTCTGGGTGAACCATTCCTTTAATGTGCTGCATTTTTCCAGCAAAGACATATTGGAAAAATAATCAAAATACTAAGAAAATCGCCTTTAAAGTTGTTCAAATAAAGTTTTTAGCAATGCATATTATTAATCAAAAATTTAATTTGAATATATTAATGGTAGGAAATTTACAAAATATCTTCATGGAACATGATCTTTACCTTATATCCTAATGATTTTTGGCATAAACGAAAAATCGATAATTTTAACCCATACAATGTATTTTTGGCTATTGCTACAAATATACCGTGCTAGTTATGACTGTTTTTGTGGTCCAGGGTCACACATATATATATATTTTTTCTTTCCGTTCATGCTTATAGATTTTTTTTTTTTTTCCCAATATCAGTCCTGATAATAACTTCCAAAAATTCATTCATTTTTAAGGAATTTAACTGATCTGAGGTCAATCTGAGGTTTGAAAAAATGTCAAAAAAATGACAAAACATCAAGCTTACCTCTTTGTCCTCCTCTAGGTCTGAAGAAAGGCTACTGAAATCCTCAGTGTTGAGGCACTCAAAGTCAGACTCTTCAACAGCAATTGGGACACTGACGGTCAAGCTTGGGTTGCTGATAAAATTCTCGGTGTCACTATCCACGTCCGTTCCTCCAGTGCCTTTAACCAGCTCTAGTGTGGTGTGGTTGGAGTTATCATTTATTCCCTTGCAGCTTCTCAAAATCACATTCCCATCAGCTTTCTTTTTCGGCTTCCTTCTACTTATGCAGCCGCTCCGGAAGAAATTCTGAAGGCAGGCCTTAACTACAGCAACACCTCTCTTGATTCGATCAACCGCTATCTGCAGATTGTTCTTTTCGCCCTCGGATTCGTTGGCCGTGAGGTTGTCGGCACTGAACGAGCTGAGCAGCAGAGCGAGGAACAGGTTCAGAACCTGTAAAATTTGGAAAAAACCAACTGCAGATTGAAACAATTCATGTTTTTTTTAATGTTAAAGGAGAAGTCCACTTCCAGAACAAAAATTGACAGATAATGTACTCACCCCTTGTCATCCAAGATGTTCATGTTGTTCAAGATGTTTCTTTCTTCAGTCGTAAAGAAATTGTTTTTTGAAGAAAACATTTCAGGATTTTTATAACCACATTTGGGATCGTTTGGGATCAGTTGGGATTGTTTACAACCACATTTGGGATTGTTTGAAGCCGCATTTAAACTGCATTTTGGAAGTTCAAACTCGGGGCACCATAGAAGTCCATTATATGGAGAAAAATGCTGAAATGTTTTCCTCAAAAAACAGAATTTCTTTACAGCTGAAGAAAGAAAGACATAAACATCTTGGATGACAAGGGGGTGAGTACATTATCTGTGAATTGTTGTTCTGGAAGTGGAATTCTCCTTTAATTCATTGAAGTGAATTATACATACCACCAGATTTCCGATCACCATGACCATCAAGAACACCATTAAGCACAATGGCTGTCCCGACACTTGCATGCAGTCCCACATGGTCTCGATCCACTCTCCGCACAACACCCTGAAGACGATCAGGAACGAGTGGAAGAAGTCATTCATGTGCCAGCGAGGAAGCGTGCAATCCTCGGAAATCTTGCATACACAGTCACGGTAGTTCTTGCCGAACAGCTGCATGCCCACCACAGCAAAGATGAAGACGATGATGGCCAGCACAAGCGTCAGGTTGCTCAAGGCACCTAGTGAGTTGCCAATGATCTTGATCAGCATGTTCAGAGTCGGCCAGGATTTAGCTAGTTTGAAGACTCTCAGCTATTGCGAATAAGGGACGAAAAAGTTTAGTATGATCAAGCAGAAATGCATAAAATAAATAAAATAAAAAATACAATTGGCTGATATGCTGATTGCCTATAGTTTTACATTTAAATTACCTTTACTGTCAACTAAGGCTGATTTAAAGTTAATCTTTAAAAACATTAGAATTTTACAACTTTAATTAAAAATGAATTTAATAAATAATAATAAAGTACTTCTTATACTGCACATTATAATGCAGTGAAGCGTAAATTCACTTAAAGTTTTATGAATTTATTAAGCATGTTTTTCAATTATACACTGCCATTCAACAGTTTGGGATCCATAAGATTTTTGATGTTTTTTTTGTTTTTTTTTAAAGTCTCTTACGCTCACAAAATCTGAAATTTATTTGATCAAAAATACAGAAAAAAATGTAATATTGTGAAATATTATTACAACTTAAAATAATAGTTTTCTATTTTAATATACTATAAAATAGAATTAATTCCTGTGATGAAAAAAATGAATTTTCAACACCATTACTCCAGTCTTCAGTGTCACATGATCCTTCAGAAATCATTCTGATATGCTGATTTATTATCAGTGTTGGAACTTTGGATATTTTTTAAGTAGCTTATGCTAACACAGGTTGCATTTATTTAATTAAGGATTATTTATTTCATTATTTTGTAATTTATTCCTATGATCTTAAAAAAGTAATTTCCTGTGGTTTCTGTTTTAAATAAATGCTGTTTTACTCAAAGAATCCACAAAAATGCATTTATTTGTTAAAAAATCTAGAAAATTGTGAAAAATACTTTGAAATATTAATTCAGTGTAAAAACTGTTTTCTAAATGAATATATTTTAACATGCAATTTATTCCTGTGATGCAAAGCTGAATTTTCAGCATCATTACTCCAGTTTTCAGTATCACATGAAAATATCCAGAAATCATTTTAATATGCTGATTTATTATCAGTGTTGAAAACAGTTGTGCTGATTAATATTTTGTTGGAACCTGTGATTTTTTTTAGGATTCTTTAATTTAATAAAATTAAATTAAAAGTTAGAAAAAATTCTGAAGGATCATATGACACTGAAGTCATGGCTGATGAAAAACATCTGTTTCATCACAGAAATAAATTATATGTTAAAATATATTAAAATAGAAAACCATTATTTGAAACTCTAATAATATTTCACAATCTTACATTTTTTTCTGTATTTTTGATCAAGTAAATGCAGCCTTGATGAGCAGAAGATAATTCTTCAAAAAACATCTTACAGACCCCAAACTTTTGAACAACAGTGTACATATCCTTATGTGGAAGGGCGAGTAAAAATGATAGCAGTTCCAGTAAAAATTCTGTCACACATTTTAGTCAAAAGAAGGTAACTTGGAAGACAGTATTACGTATAGTTTCAGATTGAAAGCACACCTATGCTACCTCTTATATGCCTTTCTATAGGTTTTAGAGCCATTAGGTGTTATGCATGACAGTGGGATTCTCTTACCAGTCTGAATGGCCTAAGAAAACCGATTCCAGACACCACATTTGTCAAACAAAGTTCCAGAAGACTCAGCGTGACTATGATGCTGTCAAAGATATTCCAGCCTTCCTGAAAGTAAGTGTACGGATCCAATGCGATGATCTTGAATATCATTTCTGCTGTAAAGATGGCTATGAATACCTGTAGGCAAGGAGACAATTAAAACGTTTTAAATTAAAAAACTTTTTAATAAAACTACAGCCATCTGGCGAAATTTGTAATTATTACAAATTACTATTTTACCACTATTGTAGCTATAAAAACCTTAATTAACACTTAAAATGTGCAACATTTTACAAAACAAGAGCTGTTTACTGTATACATTTGTAATGAAAAAACATGACAGACCTAATGTGGATTCACTGGTCATTTTTATCAATTATTTATGAGAAAATATCACTACAAATAAAGTGGCTTATATTCTTAATAGTCAAAATACTATTTTAATATGGGTCAATGATGGCATGTATGGGCCCACTTTAACTTTTCAAAAAAAGATTAGTTATTTGTAATTTTTCTGTTATTCAAAGTGTCAAAATGTCATGTGGTGCGACTGCCACATTTTGGAAATGTTTTTGAAATTACCCTAAATTTATTCTGATTAATTTTCTGCACTATTTGGCATGATTTCCAAAGTGTTTTGTAATCCTGTATAAAATTGCCAAGCATTTGTATTTATATTTCCATCATAATTTCCTAACAAACTTTGTCCAGTGATTTCAATTTTATAAAATGTCATGTGGTGCGACAATCAAGAAACTACCATTTTAAGACTCTTATTTTAAAATCCATTCAAAGATAGTACTTTGCATCATATACTAGTCTACCAATGATCCATGGAAGCATCAAGCAGGTTTGTAAAAAAAAAAAAAAACAACATTTTTAACGGCTGGGATGTTGTTCCCTCATTTGGATATCATGTGGTATGACCTAAAAAAACAATGAATATTAAGTTATTTCTACAAGTATTTATTTTTATTATAAATTTCATAGTGACCTTTTGTGGGAAGCTAGCTTATTTGTTTAGGTGGCCAATTCTGTGCTTGTAAATTTTGACTGAATTTGAAATATCATGTGGTGCAACCAAATGTCATGAGGTGCAACCACTGCAGAGTGTTTTACATTATAGTTTAAATGTCCCAGATTGGCAGTTTTTGTGCTGTTATGTTCAATTGATGGTTTATATAATTGAAAAAGCTTTATTTTAGTATCATTTGGAATAGCTTTTTATGCAATTTGGGTCATTTCAGAAATAACTGGGTCTGAAAAAAAAAAACACCTACAGGTTATGCTATGTGCTGCACTTTTCACGTGTGTCTCTTTAAATAGATTTTTAATGATACAAGGCCTTTGCATCATTTGGAGCGACCACTCGTCATGTGGTGCGACCAATAATAGGATTAACTGTATTAAAATAAAAATAAAATATCTAATTTCTGTGGTTGAAATATGAATCATTGCAACAGCATACTTAACTGAAATAGTATTTTTAAAACATTTTTATCAGCTTTATGCAATTTACAGGAAAAATAAATCCGCTAACTACATTTAAGAAGGCAACTCTAAAATTATAAAACAAAAAGATGAGATGATCATTTACAAACACTCAAAATAAATGCAAATACTTTGTTTCTAATCACTTTAACTACTAAGAACATCTAAAAAAACTGTAAGCATGTTAAGGAAATTAATTAATTTTAATATAAATCATGGTCGCACCACATGATATTTTTTTAAGGCTATAGCCAATTCATCGAGAACAAAATAACACTAAAATCATTAAATTTTACATTTTAATACGAATTTATGTGTAAACAACATTCTTAATGTTTGAACAATTGCAAGAGATATTATTATTTTTTTGTATTTTAAAACTGGCCTGTCAAAAATCCTTATACGTCAATGGCCCATATAAAATTAATTAGTAAATTCACACTCCTCCTTTTTGTATGGCTACACATTACCAATAATAACTCTTTTCAGAATAACAGAGTCTCACAGTATTGTACATGAGGGAATTTCATATTCATTAAAATGCTGATATAAACGTTCTTACCACATTGGCAGTTGAAAGCATGGTGATATATTGGGCCTCCATGGGGTAATACTCCATGGCCATGAATACTGTGTTTATCACAATGCAAATGGTGATAAACAGATCTGCAAAGGGGTCCATCACAATCATGTTGACAATTTTCTTTATCTTCAGCCATGTGGGACTGCAATCCCAGATTAAATAATTCTCTGCAAACTCGAACCAGTACTCCACACACTTCTGTTTCCAGACCTCCGACGCTGCCGTGTTAAACAAAACATGACAACGACAATTTAAAAGCTGCATGTGAACTAGCATGAATTTTGGCAACATTTGGAACAAACAGAAATGAGCAAACAGGACTTAATCGAAAAGCAATCACTTCTTTCGACGGAAGAATGTTTCTTCTGTGAAAAATAAAAAGGCGGGAAACATAAAAATTTTGTAATGCTGGGTTTGAAATTTAAATGTCATTTTTATGACACTTAAAGAAACACTCCATTTTTTTAAAAAATAGGCTCATTTTCCAACTCCCCTGGAGTTAAACAGTTGAGATTTACCGTTTATATAAGTTTACAGTGTACTTTTGCAGTGTCTTGTGTATAATGGCCTAAAAACAAAGGGCTTAAGTTATAAGTTAAAAAAGTGCATCTTGAGACTTTGTGTTTCTTTCCCCATTCCACGTTTTCCAAAAGAAAAATGCATGCCGTGTAAACCGCCCCATGTGTCATTGGCATTTAGGGCTTCTTACGGTCAATAGTGTTGTTGCTGCCACTTGCTACGCTCAAAGCTCGCTGTCTCACTGACTGGTCATATAGAAAAGACCTCGAAATCTTCGAATCACATCGACGTCGATATTCTTCATCTGTGTCAAACTGTAAAGAGATCACATCAACACCAAATGCATTAACAAATGTTAGGACAGTGCTTCATTAGTGTTTGCAAGGCAGCAGTCTATTGCAATTCATCAATCATTCTTTTATTCAACTCAGTGAATTCAGGCAACGTGTAAAACATCCCAGATTGATATTTCACAAAAATAAGGCATATAAAAAATAAATTAAATTAAACAAGTTTTGAAACATAACATCTTATTCCTGATGATAAACTTCAGATTTTTTGGACCCACTTAAAAGGTCTTTGCATGTTTCAATTTTTATATATAGATTATTTTTCTACATTTGAATTGGAGAAATAAAAATGGTTGGTGGACAAAAGGTTATTTTCCTTAAGTTTAATACGATTCTTTTGCTGCCTTGCAAGCACTGCGATTTCATTCTGGACAATTTAACCACTTTGAGGATACCTTTTTTGTGCTGAATGTCACCATGTTAGCACATTACAAATGTTTATGCAATACAATAAAATGCTTTATATACTGTAAGACAAAAAGTTAAAAAGTTGTAAAAAATAGTTACAATTTAATTTTAGGAGTCATAAAAGTCAAATGTAAAATAACATGCTTTAAATGCATGCTTTAACAAGCTTTGAATGAAAAAAAAAACGTTTGTTTTTTCATATATGAAATTAACTGCTTAATTGACAAGTTAATTGATTTTCATAATATATGTTAGTTGCAGTACCATAACTAATGCCCATTTTTATGTCTTTATATGCTGATAACATGCTGTCATCCTGGAAAACAATTTAAACTTGATTTGCAAGCTCACACACAGAATGTGCATGCAATGAACTTCCACAGAAATCTCTGCAGATTTCTGCAGAAAGTGAATCTTATCACTCCCTGCCATTCACTCCCTGAATCTTAAGTTCCCTGCCATTTCACAATTTATTTATTTATTAAATATTTTGCATTTGATTATGCAACTCTTTTTTACATATTTAAATCCATCACACAGAATTCTGCAGATTTTCACCCAAAGTCAGCAAAAAAAAAAAAGAAAAGAAAAAAGTGCACAGATTTATGTAAAATAAAGAGACAATTATAAAAATGTGCAGTTCAAAACTAAAGCATCACAGGCATCAAAAGAAACCCAGAGCAACAGCACATGCATCGTATGTGCTTACGCAAGTGTCGTCAAACGTGGCTCTTTTTCTGGTCACCTCCGGCGTCAACATTCCGGAGGGCGAGTTGGGTGAAGAAGCTCCGCCCGACACTATGACTATGCCATTGGTGTCGACCACGTACCGTGCTTTTCCGTTAGACGGCAACAGCATACGTGGCGTCAGACTGCTTTTGCTATGAGTGCTGTAAAGCCGAGAGGGTAAAAACAGAGAGTCTCTCCTGCTGGCCGTCTCCTCACACATGCTTTGCTCGTCGTCGGCATAGTTGTTTTCTGAATGCACACGGCCGCGGAAGCTGAAGACGCTACCTTTGCTGTCCCGACGTGGGGTGAGGATCGAGCCCTGAAAACTCAGGGGGGACTGAGGAGAAAAACAAGCCTTACAAATACATTGCGAAAATAAATTAAAGGGAGCATCGGATGCAAAATTCACTTTGACATGGTGTTTGCATATAAATGTGTGTGGACCACCCTACAATGATAAAAATCCATTCACACCTTTTTTTAATCCTTAAAAAACCAAAACAGTCTCAATTATCAAGCTGTTTTGACTTTCTGAGCAGTATGATGTCATATTGTTCAGGCCCCACCCTCAGCTGCTGACTGTCCCATATTAACATATTTCCACCCTCAGCCAGTTGTATGCTCGAAAAGCTGTTGTGACAACAGGATGTTGTGGATGTAAAAGT
This sequence comes from Labeo catla, assembly GCA_012976165.1. Classification (NCBI taxonomy): domain Eukaryota; kingdom Metazoa; phylum Chordata; class Actinopteri; order Cypriniformes; family Cyprinidae; genus Labeo; species Labeo catla. The sequence goes on along the minus strand of VONZ01000155.1, from coordinate 700,526 downwards.
GAACATTAGAGTTTTCAGGATGCAGTAGATTAATTTTGTTTTTGATTGTAACGCGCTACCGAAAACACAATAAACAGAAGAGAGTTGCGGTGTGAGCAAAGCTCATTATCATTTAAAGAACAACCATTGAGAAATTTTAACCAAAGCATGTTGCAGACATTTCATGAAAACCCTAATGAATCATAAAGAAGACTCTAAAGAAGACCCTAAATAATCATACCAACTTGTGGAAAATAGGCATCCAATGTCCCCTTTAAAGCATATGAGGATGTAACCTCACTAACAGATGAAAGAAATCCCAATTTGCAACTTGTGCCAATTTGTCAAGCCAACTTTATCAACTGTCCGGTATATTATCATATATAACTATAACAATAACTACATAAGCATCCATATCAATGCATGATAACTGACTGGCTGTCAATGTGTTTATCAGCTTATTTATCAGCTGGAAAAAAAACACTGTAAAAATGATTCCATTGATTTTGTTTCTCTGTGTCATTGTCATTATACAGTTGAAGTCAAATGTTTGCATCCCCCTTTCAGAATCATTAAAAATGTTAATTATTTTACCAAAATAAGAGGGATCATACAAAATGAATGTTATTTTTTATTACTGACTTGAATAAGATATTTCAAATAAAATACATTTACATATAGTCCACAAGAGAAAATAATAGACAAATTTATAAAAACTACCCTGTGAAAAAGTTTACATACACTTGATTCTTAATACTGTGTTGTTTCCTGAATGATCCACATGAATGATTCTGTTTTTTTGTTTTGTGATAGTTGTTCATGAGTCCCTTGTTTGTCTTAAACAGTTAAATTGCCTGCTGTTTTTTTCAGAAAAATTCTTCAGGCCCCACAAATTTTGGTTTTCCAGCACTTTTGTGTATTTGAACGCTTTTTAAACAATGACTGTATGATTTTGAGATCCATCTTTTCATACTGAGGACAACTGAGGGACTCATATGCAACTATTACAAAGGATTCAAACACTCACTGATGCTTCAGAAGGAAACACAATGCATTAATAGTCAGGGGTGAAAACTTTTGAACAGGATGGAGATGTGTACATTGTTCTTACTTTCCCTAAATATCATATTTTTTATTTTGTACTGCCCTTCAGAGGCTAAAGAAGATACTTACATGTTTTCCAGAAGACAAAATAAGTTAAATTTACCCTGATCTCCAAATTCAATTCATGCATTGTGTTTCCTTCTAAAGCATCAGTGAGTGTTTGAGCCTTCTGTAATAGTTGCATATGAGTGCTTCAGTTGTCCTCAGCGTGAAAAGACGGATCTCAAAATCATATAGTCCTTGTTGGAAAGGGTTCAAATACACAAAAATGCTGAAAAAATCTTCTGAAGAATAGCGGACAGTTTAACTGTTCAGGACAAACAAGGGACTCATGAACAACTATCACTAAACAAAACAAAAATGTGGATCATTCAGGTAACAACACAGTATTAAGAATCAAGCATATGTAAACGGGGCCATTTTCATAAAATCAACTATTATTTTCTCTTGTGAACTACATGTGAACATCTTTTATGTAAAATATCTTATTCAGGTCAGTAATAAATAAACATTGTATATGATCCCTCTTATTTTGGTCAAATAATTTAGTCATGTTACTACATAATAATTTCTTTAAAGAAAAATGGCAGGATAGTGATGCTTTGCAATTGAAATTTCAGCTACATAATAAAAAATTAAAATCTAAACATTTTTACAAAAGATTGTGAGTTTAACGACAGCACTTGGACACGCAATGGCAGGAGAGAACAAAAGTGGCAAAAAGCCTGAATTTCAAGATGAAGATGATGTGTTGATTATGCTGAATATGAAAAAGAACAATGATGTAGGAGAAAGATGACAATGTGAGAAGCTAAAAAAAATAATGAAAGCTGACATCTTCAGTTTTGAAGTTTTTCTCAAATCAAAGAAATAAAAAAAATCCATGAATTTGTTATGAACAAGGATGAGAAAAGAAAATTTTGATAAATTATAAGAATGTAAAAGTAAAGTCAAGCAGATAATTGAAAGAAGGAAGATGGCAGCGTTAAAATCAGTTTTTAATGCTGAACGAAGAAGGAAATCACTGTCTGTCTGTGTATATATCTGTAAAATATAATGTTCAGTGCTATTTCTAAACCATGAATCAGATAACATAAATGTAAACCTCATTATTCACTTACCAAAAAAATGTCAAAGTATGTTTAAATGTCATTGTTTCACAAATGCTGATAAGACTGTTGTGTTTAAGTCAATGGCATTTCCTTATTGCTATAATAAGCATCAAATGACAAAACCACAGCAGATGAGATTTTTCTAACCTGTTGTGAAGACGCGCAAGCCCTTTCACGTGAGCGCCGGATTTTTCCATCAGCTGTAAAGTGGATGCTGGGCTTCCTATCGTTTCCCTCCTTGTTCGAGTCGTCCTCTTTCTCATCTCCCCCCTGACGCTGTCTCTTTTTCCTGCGGTTGCGTCTTTCTTTGGCACTTTTGGAGCTGAGTTTGGAGGTGTCTGAGGAAGAATCCGTCTTTTCTCCACTGAGCCCATCACACTTGGACGCTTCGGCTGCAGCCTGCCAAGCAATCAGAATAACAGAATATACTTATGTATTTATAAAGGTCTCCAGCATTTGTATTCATGCATTTGAATGCTTTTTTAATGAAAACACCTAACAGACCTGAGCTTCCTCTTCCTGTCTCATGAGCTGCTGGAGCATGGCATTAAACTCCTCCTCTTTCTTCAAAGCCTCATCAATAGTGGCTTGATTTTGTTCATCATATGCCATTGCAACCACGGCCAGGATCAGATTCACAAGGTAGAAGGATCCCAAGAAAATGACCAGCACGAAAAAAATCATGTAGGTTTTTCCTGCGGCCCGAAGAGTCTGTAAGAAAAGTCCATGCAGTATGATTATCTTCTTTTCTTTACAATGATAGTGGACGGAGACTCCATAAATGACAAAAACACTATAAAAATACCATAAAATATTATGTATGTAATATTTTTTGAAGCTTTACAGCCCTAGACCTCATCTACTTTTATCATATATCTATCAAAAAAGCATACACATTCATATTCAAACAAAACAAGCACCTGTTGGTAAAGATTCTCCCAGTAGTCTTGAGTCATCAGTCTGAATAAGGAAAGGAAGGCCCAGCCGAAGGAATCAAAGCTTGTGTAGCCGTAATCTGGATTGGGACCTGCTTTTATACAGACGTAATTTTCTGGACACTGCCTGAAATGCACAGGTGTGAGACAGAGATTGTCAAAAAAATCACTATGCAACATAAATTGTGTAATGCCAAGGTTTATGAAATAACTCAATACATTGCTTACCCAGCATCAGTACTTTTCCCACAGATCAGAGCATCTTTCTTTCCTGTTGGGACATAATGGTTACCTACAGGAAAGAAAAAAAAATAAATACTATTTATAGTAGAACTTATGTATTAGTTGGTTTGCACTATAACCCATGAGCTTGTTCTGTTCATTACAAGTTGTTTCATTTTATTGCAACAGTTCTGATATATGACCATTTTTATCGTTTGTCTATTTTCAGGCACCAAAAATAATGAAGACAGTGGTCATATGGTCTTTTTTAAAAATGGTCCATTTTTGTAATAATATATGAGAATTTTCTTTGTTTTTGGTACCAAAAATGGACCAATGAAGAAACTGACCATTTATTAATAGACATTTACTGCACTAAAAACAGTGAAGAAAGTTGCCATGTGGTCATTTTTGGTACCAAAAAAAAAAACAATGGAGAATATTAAATACAAAAATGAAGAAAATGGTCATGTAGTAAGACATTTTATTGCAAAAAAAATGGACCAATGAAGAAATTGACAATTTATTAATAGACATTTACTGCACTAAAACAATGAAGAAAGTTGCCATGTGGTTATTTTTGGTACCAAAAAAAAAAACAATGGAGAATATTAAATACAAAAATGAAGAAAATGGTCATTACAGCTTGTTTCATATTATATATATATATATATATATATATATATATATATGTTTGTGTGTGTATGTGTGTGTATTTAATATCCAATGATGAAAATGGTCATATATTAAGACTGGTCAGTTTTTTGCAATAAAAAGTTTTAAGACATGACCACTTTCTTCATTTTTGTATTTAATATTCTCCATTGTTTTTTGTTGTTGTTGTTGTTGTTTTTTTGGCACAAAACATGACCATATGACCATGACTTTCTTCATTGTTCTTAGTGCAGTAAATGTTTATTAATAAATGATCAATTTCTTCATTGGTCCATTTTTGGCACCAAAAACAAAGAAAGTTCTCATATATTATTACAAAAAAGGACCAAAAATTACCATATGACCATTTTCTTCATTGTTTTTGATGCCTGAAAATGGACTGATTATGAAAATTGTCATATTTTAAGACTGGCCAGTTTTTTGCAATAAAAAGTCTTAATACAGTATATGACCATTTTCTTCATTTACGTATTTAATATTCTTCATTCGTTATTTTTTATGTTTCGGCACCAAAAATGACCATATGACCACTTTCTTCATTGATTTTGGTGCAATAAATGTCCATTAATAAATGATCAATTTTTTCACTGGTCCATTTTCGGCACCAATAACTAAGAAAATTGTCATATATTAAGACCAGTTTTAAAAATGACCATATGACCATGTTCTTCACTGTTTTTGGTGCCTGAAAATGGACGAATGATGAAAACGGTCATATATTATTATCTCTTTTTTTTATCTCTTTGTTTTAATATATGTCCATTTTCTTCGCTTTTGTATTTAATTTATCAGCGTTTTATTTGTTTTTGTTTTGTTTTTTGGCACAAAAAATGACCATATGTCCGCCCTCTTTATTGTTTTTGGTGCAATAAATGTCCATTAATAAATGATATTTTTTTTCATTGGTGCATTTTTGGCACCAAAAACAAAGAAAGTTGCCATATATTAAGACTATTTTTGACTATTTAAGACTATTTTTTTTTAAAATGGACCAACGATGAAAATTGTCATATTTTAAAACTGGTCAGTTTTTTGCAATAAAAAGTCTTATTATGTGACCATTTTCTTTTCATTTTTGTATTTAAAATTCTTCATTGTTGTTTTTTTCCTTTTTTGGTACCAAAAATGACCATATAAAAATTTTCATTGTTTTTAGTGCAATAAATGTCCATTAATAAATGATCAATTTCCGTTTTTGGCACCAACAACAAAGAAAATTGTCATATATTAAGACCAGTTTTAAAAATGACCATATGACCATTTTCTTCATTGTTTTTGGTGCCTGAAAATGGACCAATGATGAAAATTGTCATATTTTAAGGCAGTTTTTTGCAATAAATTCTCTTTCTTAATTTTTGTATTTAATATTCTTCTTCTTCTTTTTTTTGGCACTAAACATGAACATTTGACAACTTCCTTCATTGTTTTTAGTGCAATAAATGTCCATTAATAAATTATCATTTTCTTCACTTGGTCCATTTTTGGCACCAAAAACAATAAAGACAACTGTCATATATTCCTTTGTTTATTATTTTTGGGCCACCAAAAACAGCCTTGATATATGGCCATTTACTTTTGTTTTCGGTGTCAAAAATCAAAAATTGAATAATGAAGAAAAAGATCATAATTATGACCAATTAAACCCTCTGAATTAAACAAAATTAAACTCTCTGAACCTTCCAAATAAAATGGAACATGCTTTTTTTTTTTTTTTAATTGGAGCAGGGCCAAGCCCCATGCACATAAGCAACAGGTCAAAACACCAATAAAATCTGTGTATAAATCAGAATAATAGCACGTGGAAAGCATCGTCCCCTGCAAGCAGCGGGCCAGATTACCTCACTCCTATAATAGCTTTCCCCCATCCCACTAAAGTACTTTCCAATGGATATCATATTTTAACCCCCCCACCCCAAGAGTAAGGTGAAAATCCTCTTCCTCTTTCTCTCAAACAGGTTCTTCATGGCTGGTGCTAATGTAAACGTCCATAATGCTGAATGATGACAGCTGACTGTCCGGCAGATGTACAGATCACTTACACACACACACACACACAAAATATCTCCTCTTTGTAGTTAGTACACTAAACCTGTCACTCTTCACTGCCTTCATATTGGCTGTAATTGAGACATACCCACATTTTAGGTGTACTAAAACCTCTCTGCAGCTAAAATTTGTGGATTACAATGCAAATATCAGTCCATCTGGTTTGTGTGATGTTGTGATACCCATATTATTTGCAATAACTTGACACATACAGCAATGAAATACGATTTCTGGATGCATGAAAGGGTCCAAGTATGTATTGGTGGATAAATGTATGGATGCATTTATAAATGTATTGCTGCATTTATGGATTCATGTTTACCAAAAATCTCACTAAATTTAACTAAAATTAACTGCATACTGATTACTGGTGAGTTTTCACTAGAAAACACAAATTTGTTGATAATCACAAGCAAAACAATGAAAATGAACTTACTCTGATTGTTAATGTAATCCCTGCAGTCATCTATTTTTAAACATTCTTCTGTCTTGTTAGTAATATAATAAGTTAAGTTGTAATTGGATGGCTGGAGCACACATTTATGTCTTAGAGCTCCCATGAACAGCTGCAGACCGACCAATGCAAAGACGCTTAGGCAAAAAAGGGTCAAGATCATCACATCTGACAGCTTCTTCACTGACTGGATCAGAGCTCCAACGATTGTTTTCAGCCCTGTGCAAAACAGAATAAACCTTGTCACTTTACACTGATTTGATCAGGGTCCAAAAATCACTTAAACTAAATATTTTATTCTGATTATGAAATAGAATTACTGAACAGTTGTTTTCATGTATATTTATGACAAACAGCACAGGTCATTTTGACAATGACGTTGCATATGCGAGAGTCTTGATGCAAGAAGACTCCTTTGTATATATTTTATATATATATATATATATATATATATATATATATATATATATATATATTTTTTTTTTAATTTTTAAGGGTTCAAGCGCATAGTGCTGAAATCCTATTGGAATTGTTGAAGTGGCCAAAGATCAGCATCTCCATGTAAAACTAATTGGGCAGACCAAACTGTAAGTCGCAGGGACTTGAAACTTGGAGGGATGCTAGTACTCACACCATTCTACAATGTCACCAATGCTCGCACCAGATGGCCTGACGGGGGCGCCACCGTGTTCAAAAGTAGAAAATCGCTCATGACTCCTTAAAGGAGAAGTCCACTTCCAGAACAACAATTCACAAATAATTTACTCACCCCCTTGTCATCCAAGATGTTAATGCCTTTCTGTCTTCAGTCGTGAAGAAATTATGGTTTTAAGGAAAACATTTCAGGATTTTTCTCCATATAATGGACGTCATTGGTGCCCCGAGTTTAAACTTCCAAAATGTAGTTTAAATGCAGCTTCAAATGGCTCTAAACGATCCCAGTCGAGGAAGAAGGGTCTTATCTAGCAAAACGATCCGCCATTTTTTTCAGAAAATAAAAATTTGTATACTTTTTAAGCATAAAAGCTTGAGTAGCACAGGCTATGGGAAGCGTGTTCACGACGCTACGTACTATTGAATCACGTCGAAAGGTCACGTGGAATGTAGGCGGAACTACAGACCCAGTGTTTACAATGCGAACGCGCAAAGACTAAGAAAGTGCAAGTAAGTCAAACGCTGTTTACAAACAAAAAGGTACAACGATGTCGGACGATTCTGAAGTTGTAGAAGAAAATAAGATGGAGTTTTTCGCCATACCTTTTTGAGCCAGAGTACACTGACGATGAACTTAGACGTGATTCGTAGTAGCGATGGGAAGTTCGGATTATTTCACCGACTCTGACCTTTGAGTCTCGTTCAGCAAAATTAACGAAGCGGTTTTTGAGTAATTTTGTTCATTTCGTTAATTTTAGCAAAATATAATTAAAATGTTAAGTGTTTTATTTCCCTAACACATCTACTGCTTACACAAACGTTGATCACATTACAAACAAGACAAAACTATAATGCTATAAGAAACAGAAAAGATTAATTCATTGTTTACCTGGGTCTTGAGTCTATGATTAGCTCACCTCACCTCTTATCTGACAAGTTTTTGGGTTTGAGTCGTTCATTCATCACGTGACAGCCCCTATAAGATGAACGAATGACTCGAAAAACCCGAAGACTTGAAACAGGTGAACTAATTCCAGTACAGAACCTAACAGGATGTTGCGCATGCATGACTGAACGAATCACTCCCCGAGATGACTCGTTTTTCCCGAGTCACATTAAAGATTCGTTTAAAATTAACGAATTGTTCAGGAACGACCCATCACTAATTCACTGCATCATGGACACGCATCCCAGAGCCTGTGCTGGATAAGCTTTTGTGCTTAAAATGTATACAAATTTTTATTTTGCGAAAAAAATGACAGATCATTTTGCTAGATAAGACCCTTCTTATCTAAGACCCTTCACTTACAGCAGAAGTGAGTATAAGGTTTTTTTTTTTTATGAATCTCTGTAATCACCTTTCCTATTAACGTGCTGGTTAGCAAGTTTCGAGCTAAATGCGGTTAAAGTAAACAATCTCTCAGAGCACAGCTCGTCACTTTACAGAGAGAAGAAAGGGGCGGGGCGAGCAGAGCTCATTTGCATTTAAAGGACCAATCCATCAGAATGACTTGATTTTTGCAGAGCTCATTTTGGCAAGGTAAAAAGGGTGTTGTTTTACACAACCATTGAGAATTTTTAACCAAAGTATATTATAGACTTTTCATTAAGACCCTACAGAATCATATCAACTTGTGTGAAAAGGGCATCCGATGACCCCTTTAAAGCATTGATTTAGGTGGTTACAGGCTGGCTAATAATATGTTATGCCTTACAGCGCTTGAACCCCGGTAATTGCTGCTTTCAGCTAGTTTTATGATTTGATTCACAAATGACACTTACATCATCAAGGGTCAGGCTGTTTTCTTACAATTCAACTTAAATCGTATAACACAGCGGTTTGTAATAAAATGTATTACATTCATTTTGGACCCTGAATGGATTTATATACAGTACATTCACATAACTACTGCTCATAACAATTGTACAGTGACTACATGAAGACATGCAAGACGGCTACAGTACAAACGTAAAACTCATGACAAAAGGAGAGGAGAAACAAAAACAGCAACACTCGCCCCAAAACAAATCTTGTTCTGATTTCATTCTGACAGCACCCATTCACTGCAAAGGACCTATTGGTGAGCATGTGTTCAAATCTGTTCAGATGAAGACTCACCAAAAAAACTACATCTACATCTTGATTGACCAGAGGGTGAATACATTTTCAGCAGATTTAAATTTTTGGGTGAACTTGCTTTTGTAGTATTTTTTATTACTGATTTAAGTCTTGTGAACACACATAAACAAATCGGTTCTCAAGTTGCAAATGACTGCATTTTATAAAGTTGCTGCATTGATTTAAACTGATAAAGTTCAATATATGTGAGTTTTTGACCTAAAATTTACTTTTTTTGTGTTCAACCATTAAACTAAAAATCAAAGAACACCTAAAAAAGAAAACTGGATAATTGTTTGAACAAAAAAAAAAAATAGAGAAGAACATGACATGCCTAAAAAAAAACGTGTCACCATCTGTGACCCTGACCTTTGCCCTAACTCTCACCTGGGATGACCGATATAGTTTTCAGGGCTCGAAGAACTCTGAACGCTCGCAGGGCGGACACACTACCCAGATCCACAAACTCTGTTACATATCTGAAACATGGAGGGTGGGAAAATCAAACATTGCCAGACATACAACAAACAGGAAGGTCCAGACACAGGGTTCCAGTCGGGTTCAAAAGTCACACAGAGGTCACACACCTAGACGTGTTCTCGGCTTACCTGGAATTACTGAAATAGTTTTCAAAGCTCTGAGTACCCTGAATGTGCGGAGAGCTGATACATTGCCTATCTTTATAAACTCTGTAACAAACCTGTGGGACCAAATGCACAGATACAAATAAAGCTGATGGCAATGGCCTTCATTTTATGGAGTAATTATCAGTTGAAGGAGAAGTCCACTTACAAAACAAAGATTCACATATAATTTACTCACCCCCTTGTCGTCCAAGATGCTCATGTCTTTCCTTCTTCAGTCGTAAAGAAATTATATTTTTTTATTTTTCTGCATTTTTCTCCATATAAATGGACGGCTATGGTTTGAACTTCCAAAATGCAGTTTAAATGAGGCTTCAAACGATCCCAAATGCGGTTGTAAACGATCCCAGCCGAGAAAGAAGGGTCTTATCTAGAGAAACAATCTGTTATTTTCATAAAAATAATACAATTTATATATTTTTTAATGTCAAACGCTCATCTTGTCTTACTCTGCCTAGACTGTTTTTGTTCCGGTTCATGACTCCCATCTCATGTTCTCCCTCAACTTCAAAATCGCCCTATATCGCTGTTTTACCTTTTTTGTTAAGGGTGTTTGATCTTCTTTGCATGTTTACTTTGCAAAGACTGTGTCTGTACTTCTGCAGCGATGTAGGATGATTTTGAAATGATTTTTGAAGTTTAGGGAGAAAATACGATGGGACTTTTTCGACATACCCTAACTGTCTTGAACCAGAATACACAGAGTTTAAGGAGAGCAAGACAAGACAAGAATTTGAGATTAAAAAGTATTTAAATTGTATTTTTTTTTAATGAAAATAACCAATCGTTTCGCTAGATAAGACCCTTCTTACTCGGCTGGGATCGTTTGAAGCCGCATTTAAACTGCATTTGGGAAGTTCAAAATCGGGGCACCATATCAGTCCATTATATGAAGAAAAATCCTGAAATGTTTTCCACAAAAAACATCATTTCTTTACGACTGAAGAAAGAAAGACATGAACATCTTGGATGACAAGGGGGTGAAATACATCATGTGTGAATCTTTGTTTTGGAAGTGGACTTCTCCTTTAAGGATGCATAAGTTAAGATTATATCTGCTTCGTAAAAAAAGAATTTAAGTTCACTTAGAATTAAAATGAAAAAAAAAAAAAACTGTTTAAGAAAAATAGAATTTAAAAAATTAAAATTAGAATTTAAAATTTGTTTGTTTTTTCCATAAAGTAATAGTATTTTAATAAGTGCATGAGCATATAAAAAAAATAATATATTTAATATTTAATAATACATCTTAATTTAAAATGAAATGTATAAAATCAATTGCCTTTTTGCTTTAATATGGGCTGGCAATGCAATCAGCCTTCCTCTGTGATTAACTAGACAAATATGCCAAGTTTTTGAGATGTCTTCGCAAAGAAACACAAGTTTTTGAACCCCAACAACATTTTGTTTTTTGAACTCACATTTTACTCTAAACGTATAAAGTATCAATTCAATAATTTCATAACATATTTCAAACGTTAGAAATAGAAACCAATAATACACTATTAGCAACACCAAACAGAACTGCAAAAAAATTATTCCCAAATTTCTACTGGTCCTTTTGGTCATCATTTTTTGACATATAATACCATGAAAAAAAAAGTAGGCTGGTAATTTAATCAGCAAGTAATGGTGAAAAGTGAAAATTGGTGTTTCATTTAAAAAAGGAGTCAGATAAGTGGAAGGGATGAGTTGAAAAGCAAGAAGTCCTGGTGATGTCAGCCAAAAAGAAAACTGGTTTTAAAGACAAAGTAACTATATTTAAATGAATGATTATCAATTATAAAATTGCTATAATTTTTAGAGATGAATCATCCGCAATAAGACATTACATAATTATAAAATAAATAATTACACTCTTCACTTTTAAGCAATGATAATAAATGGATTCTAATCATTTATAGCAGCGTAGCTGAGGTAAATAGCAGATTTGTCATACTTACGCCATGACTATGACCATAAAATCCAACCAGTTCCATGGGTCTCTAAGGAACGTAAAATTTCCCACACAGAATCCCCTGGCAATGATCTTTATGAGCGCTTCAAAGGTGTATATCCCAGTGAAGGCATATCTGTTAAACACAAGATCCTCAGTTACTGCATTGAGCAAATATGGTGAATTTTTTTTACACTATATGCTTGAAAAGCAACAAAGAAATCAACTCACTCTACATTCTTGGCCCATTCTGGAGGTTGTGAGTAGACCATGAAAGCGCAGTTTGCCAGTATAGTGAACATTATAAACATACTGAACAATGTGGAAGCTGCAGTTAAGGAAACTTAGTGACAGGACTCAAAAGGTTTTTTTTAAAAAAGAAATAATTACTTTAATCCATCAAGGACACATTAAATAGATCAAAAGTTATAGTGCAGACATTTATAATATTACAAAATCAATGCAATTCTATTCATTATAGAATCCTGCAAAAAATGCATCATGGTTTTCACACAAATAATAAGCAGCTTAAATGTTTTCAACACTGATAATATAATAAAATGTTTCCTGAGCAGCAAATCAGCATATTAGAATGATTTCTGAAGGATCATGTGACACTAAAGACTGGAGTAATGATGCTAAAAATTCAGCTTTGCATCACAGGAATAAATTTTATTTTAACATATATCCACATAGAAAACTGTTATTTTAAATTGTAATAACATTTCACAATTTTTACTGTATTTTTAATTAAATAAATGTAGCCTTGGTGAGCAGAAGAGACTTCTTTCAAAAACATGAACAAATCTTACTGAATTACACATTACTTGAAATATCATTTTACTGCAGTGTGGAGTAAAAGGAGGTTTAAAGGGTTTAAAGTGAAATAATAATCTATTTAAAATAGATTTTTTAAAAAAGAAATTAATACTTTTAGCCATCAAGGACACATTAAATAGATCAAACGTTATAGTGCAGCCATTTATAATATTACAACAAAGAAAGGCAGTTCTTTTGAACTTTCTATTCATTTAAGAATCCTGCAAAAATGCATCATGGTTTCCACACAAATAATAAGCAGCTCAACTGTTTTGAACATTAATAATAATGTTTCTTGAGCAGCAAATCAGCATATTAGAATGATTTCTGAAGGATTATGTGACACTGAAGACTGGAGTAATGATGTTAAAAATTCAGCTTTGCATTACAGGAATAAATTATATTTTAAAATATATTCACATAGAAGACTGTTATTTTAAATTGTAATAATATTTCTAAATTTTTACTGCATTTTTAATTAAATAAATGCAGCCTTGGTGAGTAGAAGAGACTTCTTTCAAAAACATGAACAAATCTTACTGAATTACACATCACTTGAAATAATATTTTACTGCGGTCAGTGCAGTGTGGAGTAAAAGAGGCTTAAAGGGTTTAAAGTAATTTGATTATGTATTTAAAATTGATTTTTTGACTATTGATTGAATCATATAGCAGTTCTCAACTGGTTTTGCTTTAGGATCAGATTTTGCATTGGACATCAAGACATCAAGCCATAGTTTCAGGCTCTCAGCTGCTAATAATTGAATCACACAAAGCATTTTGGTCATTTTCTTTGACCTTTTGTAGTTCTGTTAATGGTTTCTGAGACCAACATGTCCATTTGACATCTAATTTGATTCATCATGGTTATTTTCATTTAATTATGTCCATTTATTACCAAATCAATCACTCATTTTTGGGTCGCAAACTACCAATTGAAAGCCACCGGGTTAAACTGTAAAAACATAAGAGCCATCCATCACAGCAAGACAGTCGCCTTCTGCATGATTCAGCAGTTGAGAAGGATATGAATGTACCAAAATCTTAATTGATATTCTCCTCAGAGGGTTGAAGGGACTGAAGATGTACAAGGCAGGAGCAGCGTTGAAACGGCTGATTGTCTTTTTTTTGTTCACTACTATAAAAGTCTAAACAAGAGGGAGATGAAAAAGATGAATGCATTAAAGTTGGACGAAACAGTCAGCAAAATATGTAAATCAAAAAATAAACAAATAAATAAAATTATGTGTGTATATATATATATATATATAAAATAAAAAAGTAAATAAAATTATATATAATCAATTTCTATAATTAATTATAAAATTATATAATATAAATAATTATAATTAATCATATAATTATATAATATAATTAATTTGATTATTGAATATTTTTATTTTATTTTAATTCAATTGATTTTACATGTTTCAAATTTTAAAAACATTTATAATGTATAATGTCAAGATTTAAATACGATTTTGAATCCCAGTTTTCATGGTGATGCTTTAGACCCCTTGCAATTAGGGCTGTGACGGTGGCAGATTTTTCCACCGCAGTGGTAATGGACCAACTACTGTTGATGGCGCGGTGTTGAAATATATATATATATATATATATATTTGTTTGTTAAATTAAGGTTTTTGCTGTTTAAAGTAACGACCTAGTGGCCAGAGGCAATTTTGCCTTCTCAAATCATCACGACTTGCCTAAAATAAAATCTTCAAGCATATCACAATGTTATTTTAAACGTTTAACTTAGATAAATGCACGCTATTATGCGCATACAATCGTTTGTTGGAGAGTGGAAGCTAAATGTGCTTTGCAGGACACGATGGCGCCAGCGCAATCACTTGCAAAAAAATTAAAACACGCCATAATCTTTGCTAATAAAGGTAAGCGTAATATATCATCCGGAACTATAAAGAGTGCAATATTATTTGCATGCACTCTCAATATCAACAAAATGTTGTGCTTTTGTAAAAATAAAGAAAATAAATAAGATGCACTTTCTGATGTTTTGGCGTTGAATAGGAGCGCTGCACAAAAATGAAACGAAACTCAGCGAATACTTGCCTTACAGTCAGGATAAATATATCTATAGAAAGCTTTAAATTATTACTTTACTACTTTAAAACAAACAAATTCTAATCAAAAACAAAAACTCTTTCATTATAAACTCCGTAGAGATGCATTTCTCTCTAAAGGCACGCCCAATGAGCAGATGGAGAGTCAGGATCGTCGTCTTTGCGACACTGGTTCAGAAAACACTAGTTTATTAATAATTCATTCATTATTTCCTCCCCAACACATTTCATGGATTGGCTGAGATATATAAATCCGAACTCACTGTCTGATTGCTGTAGAACTGGTCCAGGTCCTCCAGTGGCGTGGACACCAGTCCTCTGGGAACGTCTCCGTATATGAAGGGCAGACTTTTCCCGGCCTCCAGGCCGCTGTTGGGTTTCTTCTTACATCCATCGTCTTTATTTCTCTCCTGCTTATCCTTGGACTTCCTGGCATTCTCCTCAGCGATCCGGCTCTCGATGGCCTTAAGAGATTCACGGGTGAACTTACGGAAACTTTTAGGTCCTGGTGGAGTAAACGAATGCGCCATTTTCTCATCCTGAACCTTCAGAGTGATTCGCTACACGTCTGCATGAGAAACAACTGGCAGAACCACAGAGAAAGAGAGAAAGAGTGAGTCATTAAATGTGATCGGTAACTGTATGGTTAGCTTTCTATCAAATCCTTCCGGAACCACAAAGACAAAAAGCATCCTATAAGTGATGGACACGCCTTGTCATACTCAAAACCATCAGAGTTATCAACAGAGCTCACGAGGAATCAGGTTATGTATGCTGCACAAATAAATACTTTGCAGTCCTACCTGAGTTGGTGGGGTTTATGTAATTCAACTAGAGCATGGTACAAGCAATATCTCATGGGTTTGATTCACAGAAAATACTCATCCTAGAGCTGCATGATTAATCAATAAAAGATCTTGATTCATACGTTTAAACGTGTTTCTAAAACGTTCCGGCCCTTGATTCTGATTGGTTAAAATTTGTTTACGCCTATGCGTTGCTCGGCAACCACTTTGTTGCAACCACAACTGTTTCTTTTTTTTTTAAAGTTATACTTTTGGGCTTTTGTTACTTTATTATTCAGATAGGACAGTGGAGAGATGACAGGAAGGTATTAGGTAGAGAGAAGGGAGCGGGATTGGCAAAGGATCTTGAGGTGGGAGCGCCGTGAGCGCAGTTGCGTTGTATATAGCTGCGTCCGAAAGCTCTAAAATGCTGCCTTCGGAGGCAGCATTCCAAGGCAGGAAGGCATCAAGGAACGTCCGAATCCAAATTCTGCTTCACTTCCTGTATCCTTTGCTGCCTTTGATATCCCACAATCCTGTGCATGTGCATCATATAGGCTATATAAATAAAGATATTCTGGTGAAATTAAACGTGTTACTTTATATAATAGATGAGATCTTGACCATGATATACTTTATGAATACTAATAATGTAAAAAGCATAATAAATAATATTGTACTGTAATAATAGCATTTTATAAAAATGTTAAAAGGTTTCAAATGAGTAGTAAATAAGAATAATATTTACAATATACTACCAATAATAATGAAATAGCCTAATAACAATGATCTGTTCTACAATAATACTTGCAACAGTGCTTTTATTTTGTAAGCAAAAAATGCCATTCTCTGCCATCTTTTCTGATGCACAGACCTTCAGTGACAATGACATTGAGGTCTTTATGTATTATTAAAGGGGTGCTATTATGCTTTTTCACTTTTTGAATTTTAGTCAGTGTGTGGTGTGTATTATTGGACATTAAAAAGATATGCAAAGTTACAAATCTCAAAGTCCACTCCAAAGGGAGATATTTTGTTTTTTAAAAAATGTCTTTCCAAGAACTACAACGAATGGCTCCTTTAGATTACAACGTTTGTTTTTTTGCATGCAATGATGTCACAACGCGGTCCATTAGAATATCAGTAAATTATATCCCGCCTATGGAAATTCGAATTGTTTGGGGGGGGTGTAGCGGCGAGGTGGGGGATTTCCCTAACTTTAGCGATGCAGTGCAGCGGGTATAAACACAAGCTTTGACTAAAGTGGCCACTTTAGAGCAGTAATGCGCCGCAGACGTGTGCAGTACAGGGGGTCAAAACACATGCCAAAGCCATGATCTACTCCGGTCGCCGCGTCGGAGCCGTAACGCGCCGTGTGCAGTGTGTGGTAAGAGATTCATTCATCATACAGTGTAGATAGCCTCACATATAACGTGAGTGTTTTTTAAAATGCATAAACTTGCACTAGAGTAGGCTTATGCTTGAGCTGGTTTTGGGCAATGAAACTAAGTATGTCAAATAATTAAATAAATTAGTACAATAATATCATGTACCTGCGATCTCGCAGGCTGAGGATGGGACTTAACACTACTGTAGTGTATTATTTTCTCACCATCCATGCATCCTAGGTGTATATGACTTGCTTCTTTCAGGCGAAAGCAATCAGAGTCTAATAAAGTCTAATAAAGTGCATCCATCCATAATACAAAGTGCCTCACACGGCTCAGGGGGGTTAATAAAGGCCTCCTGTAGTGAATCGATGCGTTTTTGTAAGAAAAATATCCATATTTAAAACGTAAGATTCACTATTAAAAAAAAATCTCTTCTAATAGGTGTTCAGTGGACAACCCTCAACATAAGAGCTCCCGAGAGTGATAAGCCAACTCTGCACTTTGTTGAGGGGAGACCACATTTCACTCCAGGAACCAAACCGGCAAAGACCACATGCTCAATCAGGCAGGAGAACCTGCTACAACAGTGGAGCCACACATGAAAAACACAGCCAGACAGAGGTCCTGGGGAATTTCCTCTGTAATACTAAGAATCATTATCAGATATCATTTCCTAATTGCATTTACCATATCATAATTTGTCTTCGGTCATTAAGAGGAGACATCATTTCCTTGAGATATCAGACTTCACAAGTCACACTGGAAAGAAAAGGATGCAGAATCCTAGTTGGAAAACAGCAATGTTCAAAAATGATCTACACATACAGTTACCTGACGTTTTTTTTGCATTGAGGCCATAGAATAACCATTTTGGGGAAGAACCTTTCCGTGAAAAGTTCTTAAAAAAACATTTGTGACCCTGGATCACAAAATCAGTCATAAGTGTCATTTTTTTTAAAACTGAAGTTTATGCATTATGAATAAAGAAGCTTTCCATTGATGTATGGTTTCTTAGGATATGACAATATTTGGCCGAGACACACTGGAATCTGGGGTGCAAAAAAAAATAAAAAATCTAAATATTGAGAAAATCATCTTTAAAGCTGTCCAAATTAAGTTCTTAGAAATGCATATTGCTAATCAAAAATTACATTTTGATACATTTACAGTAGGAAATTTACAAAATATCTTCAAGGAACATAATCTTTACATAATAACCTAATGATTTTTGGCATAAAAGAAAAATCGACAATTTTGACTCATACAATGTATTTTTGGCTATTGCTGCAAATATACCCGTGCTACTTATGATGGGTTTTGTGGTCTTCAAGGTTTCAAAAGGTTTTTGCAGCACAATCCCATTGAAGAACCAGTTTTGGTTCTCCAAAGAATCAAATAAAGAATCAAAATGAAAAATCTAAAGAAGCCTTTTCTACTTTAAAAACCTTTTTTGGGAAGATTCTATGGATGTTAAAGGTTCTCTGTGGAACTATAGATGTCGATAAATGACTTTTAAGTAGGGATGTGACGAGATCTCGTAGCACCAGTCGGATCTCGCGAGATCTCGTGAGGAAATCCTTGTAAAACATTTTGCAGTGTTTACATTAGAGCTGCACGATTAATACTTAAAAAATCGAGACACTGACTCCTCCATGTTTTTTTTTTTGTTTAAATGAATATATGTTTTTAAAAGACTTAAGCAATGAACAGTTTGTCAGAACCACTAGTAAATGATGTTATTTTGTTTAGTTTTCTAATCTTTTTTTCTCCAGAATCGTGATCTCCAATTTATTAAAAACAACTGGGATTCTCAATTTATCCAGAATCATGAAGCTCTTGTATAAATGTTGTTTATTACTGCATATAATTCATTAAAATGGAAGTTTAATTTCATAGTTCAAAATGCACCTACATTTTTTTGCATTTTGTCTTTTTCAGTTGAATAAAATACTATTTTCCCTATATATTTAATCACTGAGGATTTCTTAAGAAAAGTTAAAAAATCTCGTCTCGTCTCGTTCTCGTGAACTCAGTCTCGTGTCTCGTCTCGTCTCGTGGGAAAAGAGTCTTGTCACACCCCTACTTTTAAGAGTGTAAGATGTGAGATTTCGAGTTCTTGGCCTTTTTCAATTTATCCTGCATGTTCTCACAAAGACAAAAGCACAACAGACACATTCTGTCTTGCAATCTGCTCACCCAACTTAATGAACAAAATCCCATGAATTATTCCACTTGGAATCTCTCATTTATCTTCCAGAATCCTCACTCACGTCTCTCTCCTGGTCTATTTTTACGGGAGCCTTTAAAAATTAATTCTCTTCATTTTTCTTTCCTTCCAATCCCTATTAGTATCCATTTCTGTGCAAAAGATTGTGAAGTAGGTATTGGGAAATGCTATACAATATATTTATCTGTTAAAATGACAAAAAGCTATTTAAATTATAATTCATGCCAATTTTTCTTGGTTAACGCAATCTTTCAGTTGAGTTTCATACAATATACTATGCTTAAAATCAGTTGTGTAGAATTCCAAATAATTTGTCAAAAATGGCATAAAAACAACTGAAGAAACAAGTCCTGCACTTTATGTCTACGTTTTTTGACACCTGCACTAAATGTCATTTTATTAGATTAAAAAAAAGAAAGTAAATGGCATCTGGAAATAAACGTGCCACGTTTTTAAAATTCATTTAAAATTTTATTTTTTTTTGACCCAAAAGCCCTTTTCTATATTATTTCTCAAAAATTACATAAAAGTATTTTTAGTAATTAGGGCTGGGTATCGAGTTCGATACTTTTTAGGCACCGACCGAAATGCCTCGGTCGCATAGAGTATCGAAAAACCTCTTGTCTTTCGGTGCCAAACTTCGATACCTAAGGGGTTAATCTCGTCAATGTCAGTGCGCCAATAAGCCTGCAGCACTAGGGGTGTTCGACTAGAAGTGGCGCCGCGCAGATCGGCGGCTTTCACACTGAACCCGGAATGCGCAGCCCTTCAGAGCACAGCGGCAAAAGTTTAACTAATTTGAACTTTGAGCGCGGCTTAAGCGCGCGCGCAACAAACCAGAAGACATATCTGTCCATACGTTACGTGAAAGTGTGCGTTACGTGATCATATGTTGCTACATAAGACAATAAATAAGATTTCCCTTTTACTCAAAACTCATTTTAAACCACCACCAGCGAGTGTTTGCACTAGCTTCCGTTTATTGTTGTTGAAATATGTTACGTCCTCTTAGTCAGAACAGCGATTGCAGAAGAGAGAAGGCATATTACGCTATACATACAGGCAGACAGCAAATTAGTGAAAAATTAATAGAAATTATGATTCTGTCTGAGGTATGCATTTTAAAACAAACATGCAATAGTGTGAATGTAGCCTAACAGATGTCCAAACTGAAAACTTTTTGAGTTTTTATCTTCACTGATTTATTGTGTTGGATATATTTTGTTCCTTTGTGCAGTGGCTCAGGAGTCTTTGAATCTGTATAAACGTCAAAAAAAAAAATATTTTGAGATAATCCAATCTTGTTAAAATTGATTTAATAAAATTGGTATCGAAAAAAGTATCGTTCGGGAACCGGTATCGAAGTCAAGGTATCGGTATCGGCATTGATATCGAAAATGTTTGAACGATACCCAGCCCTATTAGTAATACAAATGAAAATACTGTACGATTAGCCAAACAACCACCAACTACAAAAAACATGTCAGCAATATCAACTGGGCTAAAAGCATTAGCAATGCTTAAATCTTGTGTGAATTGTACAGTAAGGTTTTATTTTTTCCTTTTCCTTTTATTCCAAAGCCATAAGGAGCAGCTGCTTACCAGTGATCATCACCCATTTCAAGGCACTTTGCAACATACTGCGATTTCAACCAATATACTCCCTCTACATCGCTTGGGACACGACATTTTGACAAATGATTAATTTTCAATTTTAGTGTGCTTTCAGTAACGGCAGGGATGCACTGGGACTAAAAACAGCCTGGGACCTCTGTAAGCCTACTACAAACTACAGCCCGCTGTATTATCTAGTTCATATTTATTGATTTTTGTAGTGTTTTGATATGTCTGAAATAGCGGTTTTGACATTGCAAAGGCAGCACTATCAAATGGAACAGCAAACAATAAATCTCTATATAGTGAATGTTACACGTTTAGATAGTAAAGACAAATCTGTGTTGGTTCTGGAAGCATTTTTCCCATTGATTAGGGATCTTTGTTAAAGCATTATAAGCCACAAACCAGTCCAACAAACTTTGAGGAGAATCACATTACAAACTTTAATTTGAAGCAAAAAGACATTTGAAAACTGGACGAAAAGTCAAAAGTACAAGACTGTATACTAAATGACTTTAATGGCCATTTTCCCATTTTTCTTTGAAAGGACAGTGGAGATGAGACAGGAAGTGAGTGGGAGTGAGGGGTTGGATCGGGTCCACGAGGATTCAATCTCGGGACACCTAAGGTGCAACTGCACCACATGTTGGCGCACTACCCACTACCCATATTTACTGAGTAATCCACTATTTTGTAGTGGGGTCAAAATGAGCCAAATTGCAGGAGGTTAAAAATTACCTTAGAAAGATGGCAGCATCATTATGTCATTTGTACACCGAGATTAGCACATCTATTAGTAAAATCTGTTGACTTTAGCAATCTTACAGTATATGTCAATGGCCAATGTGCATTTTCCTATTTTTGAATGGTCACCACTAGCATATAATGCAACAGAGATTGATAGAATCAACAGATTTTGCTAACAGACGTCTGTGTACAAATAATATAATGATGCTGCTACATTTCTGTAGATGTATTTTGGATCCGAATTTCAGATAAAAATGGTCATTTTGACATTTCTTCATAAATACTGGATTACTTAGGAAATATACATCAGTGGCTTTCTTCTTCATCTATGTATTTCTTTTACCAGATAAAATATACCAAATACACCTTGCAGAATCTGCAAAATGTTAATTATTTTACCAAAATTAGAGGGATCATACAAAGTGCATGTTGTTTTTACATAAACGATATTTACATATAGTTCATAAGAGAAAATAATAGTTGAATTTATAAAAGTTACCCCGTTCAAAAGTTTACATACAATTAATTCTTAATACTATGTTGTTACCTGAATGATCCACAGCTGTGTTTTTTTTTGTTTAGTGATAATTGTTCCCAAAAAATTATTTGGTTTTCCAGCATTTTTGTGTATTTGAACCCTTTCAAATAATGACTGTATGATTTTGAGATCCATCTTTTCACACTGAGGACAACTGAGGGACAGCTGTTACAGAAGGTTCGAACAGAACAGAATGAAGATGTGTATTTTTCTTATTTTGCCTAAATATATATATATATATTTTTTTTTTTCATTTAGTACTGCCCTTTAGAGGCTACAGAAGTTAGTTACATGTTTCCCAGAGGACAAAATAAGTTAAATTTACCTTAACCTTCAAATTCAAGAAGTTTTCAACCCCTTATTGAATCAATTTTCCTTCTGGAGCATCAGTAAGTGTTTGAACCATCAGTATTAAAATAAAAAAAAAAATAACATGCATTTTGTTTGATCCCTCTTATTTTGGTAAAATAAATAACATTTTGCAGATTCTGCAAGATGTAAACTTTTCATTTCAACTGTAGTGTTCCCAAAAAGTATACAGATATGCTTACACTAAAAAGTATAAATTTCACTGCATTAGATAAAACTCAAATCTAAGCACATGGCTAAATGTTCACCAAAAAAGCATGAAATAACAATACATTTTGTCTTTATTTTGAACAATATCCCTGTTTTATCCTTTAGTGAAATGTATTGCTGCTTAAATAAATCTGTGTGGCTTTAATATTTTGTTACGTAATACAGAGACATTATAGACAACGTTTCGCCAGATTCTGAAGATTTCGCCAGAGCTCTAAAACAGACCTGTCTGACAAAGTTAAGAACACAGTCTCCCTTTAAAATCTTATTTTTGTATCTAAATTTGATTTCAACAGGTTTGTAAGTCAACCGGCGCACCTGATCCCAACCAAGAAGGGTTTGCATCAGACACCATCTTCAGCAGCACTCTACAGACGTAATAAATCCAGATTATTATCTGCAGGTAGTACATTATGTCCTCTGAGAGATCAACAGGTTGTTGACCACATCTGTACTCCCAGCAGACTCGGTATTCATTTTAATTAGAGGTTGAGTAGCTGACTGACAGGCCCAGTCATCCAAACACGAGCCAAAATAAACTTCAAACAGAGCCACGAGTCAACATCTAAACGATGGCTGAGGTTACTACAAATTACACATGATATTCATCACACGATTACCATCGACAACAGCAACCTGACTCTTGTTCAAAGCCTCTAATCTCTCCTCATGACATATTGACTCCTCTGGAAGACAAATACACCTGACAACGGACACTGGGGTCGGCACACCAAATGCCAGCTGATCTGCTCTTTATCAGTCTGTAGAAGGTTTCTCTGCTCTCAAGTTGTGCTATTCTAGAACTCAATAGAAATTTGACAGGGCAGCAAGAAAAACAAAGAAAAAATCTGCACATTAAACTGTAATGTTAAGACAGATTTTATTATTATTATTATTATTAATCTTATCTTGTCTGATATTATAACTGAAACTATATTGTCTACATAAATGAAAAATAATACAATAAAAACTAAAAAAAAAATTGTATGATACAGTATCATGGAATCACTTGTATGATATAATTTGGGTTTCACATTCACAACATTATAATACAAAACATATTAACAAAGCAAATAAATAAAATATATTTTACAGAGTCCCATTTTGGTGTCTGCATCAAATAAAATTCACAAAAGTGATTTTATATTTAAAAAACTTATATAAATATTTAGGGCTGGCAAACCATTAATCGCATACAAAATAAAAGTTTAAGTTTGCCTAATATATGTGTGTACTGTGTGTAATTATTATGTATATATAAATACAAGCACATTCATGTATATATTTAAGAAATATTTACGAGTATATGTATTTATTATAATTTTTGTATAGAATTTATATTATATATATATAAATAAAAATATTTTGTACGTAAATAACATATTTCTATTAATTTGTGTGTATTTATATAAAATAATAATTACATACAGTACACACACGTATATTAGGCAAACTCAAAATTGTATTTTGTATGCGATTAATCGTGATTAATCGTTTGCCAGCCCTATAAATATTATAGAAATACTTTATATTTTAATAAAAAATATTAAATGCAAGTAAAGTGTCTACTTTAATGTTTCAAATAACTTTTGTTATTATAAAAACAAAAAAAACTAAATCTAAATATGGGTAAAATAATTTCCATTGTCCATAATATAGATATATTTATGTAAACATGGAACAACATACCTATACTTATTAAAATATATCAAATGAAATCTGATCATACTAAATGTTATTATATCTTAAATTATTAAATACCTAGTGGTTTGAAGGATATTGGCAAAGACTGGTAAAGATTTAAAAAGAATTCATTAGTATTTAGAGCTTAATAGCTAATTAAAGCTGGAACACAGTCCTGGTTTGTTTGTCAGGAGATCACTAATACACAGAAGAACAGAAAGAAAAACTAAGGTTTGTATTGAAAATGATCCTAAGCAATGCGAGCGGCTGTTGACATTCCTGTCTGAATTAACAATTTGGTTTACATTATGCAAAACTCCCCACCTCTCTGTTTGTCACCACACTGTCCAAAACAGACTACGTTTTTTCACCAAAAAGTAAAGCCACAACCACAAAGAGTTTCAAGCAGAGCCATCATGTCAGGCACTTCAAGTGTTTCCAATTGCCTTGTGAGGAAAAATATTAAGTTTCCCAAGTGTGGATATAAGCTGGAGTGAAATCAAAAACCTCCAAGAGCACTTAGCAAAACGCCTCTGAATCACATGCTCGGTAATGGATCTAACAGCCCATATTCGTTGATACCTCCTGTCAGATTATAATGCTTTTTAATACTGATACTGTGAATAGAAGAGAACAGACTGATCATCAGTGAAAAACAACTATTTCAATCTTCAATCGCTGTTCCTCAGAAAAACCTTCAGGTCCCACAAATTCTTTGGTTTTTCAGCATTTTCGTGTATTTACAACAATTACTGTATGATTTTGAGATCCATCTATTCACGCTGAGGACAACAAACGGACTTTATTTATTTATTACAGAAGGTTCAAACGCTCACTGATGCTCCAGAAGGAAAAGCGATGCATTAAGAGTTGGGGGATGAAAACTTTTGGAATTTGAAGATCAGGGTAAATTCAACTTATTTTGTCTACTGGAAAGCACGTATCTTCTGTAGCTTTTGAAGGGAAGTACTACATGAAAAAAAAAATATTTAGGCAAATTAAGAAAAATGTACACATCTTCATTCTGTTCAAAAGTTTACACCCCTGGCTTTTAACGCATTGTTTTTCCTTCTGGAGCATCAGTGAGTGTTTGAACCTTCTGTAACAGTTGCATATGAGTCCCTCAGTTGTCCTCAGTGTGAAAAGATGGATCTCAAAAGCATACAGTCCTTGTTGGAAAGGGTTCAAATACACCAAAATGCTGAAAAACCAAATAATTTGTGGGACCTAAAGGATTTTTTTAAGCATAGTTTAAGTGGTCAGGACAAACAGGGGACTCATGAACAACTATCACTAAAACAAACAAACAAACAACAACAAAAAAAAACAGCTGTGGATCATTCAGGTAACAACAAAGTATTAAGAATCAAGTGTATGTAAACTTTTGAGCAGGGTCATTTTTATAAATTTAATTATTATTTTCTCTTATGGTCTATATGTAAACATCTTTTATGTGAAATATCTTATGCAGGTCAGTATTAAATAAAAAACAACATGCATTTTGTATGAACCCTGTTATTTTGGTAAAATAATTAACATTTTGCAGATCCTGTACTTTTGACCTCAATTGTGCATTGTTACATTTTTTATTTAAAATAACTTTTTAAAAATGTCAGAACTTTCTGTTCACCAGACTTTGAAAAAAATGTGTTACGGTTTCCACAAAAGCCTCACAACTGTTTTCAACACTGATAATAATAATACATGTTTCTTGAGCAGCAAATCAGCATATTAGAATTATTTCTGAAAGAAGGGACACTGAAGACTTGAAGATAACTCAGTGAATAGTATATCAAATTAATATTCAAATTAAAATATATCAAATTACAGAATTAAAATGACATGTGTTGTCACAGTCTTTTGCTAACTTCCGCCAGATTTAGCCGTTATGATTGACAGGCGCTCCGTCTCTTCACAAAGTCGAAAGCACTAGCTATTTAAGAGAACTTTGTGTAAATACTAGGAACATTTTCTGTGTATTATTCCATACAAAAAAAATCATAAATTACTCTAAAAAACTCCTGATTTGTAGTCCATTATAATGTAAGCGCCATTTCTTTCATCTTATGTAACTGGTGAAGAAACCCTTCATATTATGATTGTCTGCCTGTCTGTGTAGAAATAACCTTACCTGATTTAATTTAAATGGGCGCCTTCTAGACGGTTGTGTTCAGCTGAGGTGGGCGGAACAGAAGAACCTGCCTTCTTTTATTAAATTTAATCTGTATGAAGCGGTTTATGAGGCGATTTTGGTGGTTTACGATGTACTCGCGCGATAAATGATTTCATTCGTGATCAAATCTTTCTAAAATCTTTTCTTCATAAATATCCACTGTTTACTCTTTATTAAACTGTCGTTATATGCGTTAAATAAACTTCCTATGCTGAGGCATCGCAGCAATGCAATTCGCTAACGATTCGTTCTTTTGAATCGAATCCTTTAATGAACTGATTCACTAATCGGAATCGCAAATCGGAAATTCACGAGTCAGAGTCGTTTTCGAATCAACAAATAAACGATTTATATCCAAATTGTAATAAGTCTAGAACCGGTGACTGAAATGATAGTAAAAGCCTTTTCCATTTAAGAAAATTTAACTGATGGGTCAGAAGTTTGTTTACGCCTTGTATGTAATTTGTTTTATTGACTCATAAACCAATGCACTACAACATAATTTAACAAAACATGCGTAGATGGAAAATATGTAGATACATTTTATTTTATGTAAATTGATTTTATTTGAATTGTTTTGAATTTTTGTTTAGTATGAGCCGAATCGGATCTAAAACATACTGAGCGTGAACACTGGAGTTACAATATACCATTTATAAAGAACATTATTATTGTTTTTTTAATTTATTTATACCCATACATTTGCTTTCATATGGTTTCATTGAACTCGATGGCACGTCAGCGACAACGTGGTGAAGAAATTACGTGAGCTATTTAGAATGAACTGTTCAAAAGAACCGATTCCGAATCGAACTGACGTAGTTCATTGCCAAAGTCAAATTAAACGCGCTTTAGCAGTCTAATACAAAAAATACAACTTCGTGCGAGCTAAATGAACTATTTTTATCCTGTGGCATCATCTCTTCCACCACAGATTCAAGAATCAATCACTGGAAAAGTGGATTTCCAGGGCGTCAACCAGGGTTAGGACAGTTGACATGTCTTTCAAAAAAAAGCCCACGGCGGAAAAATAAAAACAAACAGAAGACGATCGCTTATTTTCAAGATCATAGGCGATTTAACATCGCACTAATCAAATCCATTAGAAGTATTATAAAATGCGCTACGGTAAATTAAAGCACAAAACCTGTGGCGCAGTCTAGACCAGTGCTGACATTTATAAATGGATGTCGGAAAACCAAACAAATCAATGTACAGATATGTAAATAACTTTTTTCTTTTGCATACGATGCTGTTATGACAACAATGACTTACTGTATGCAATACAGAAACAGAAAAGTAGCCTATCACAGACTACTAAACTATTTGAATCACTGAAAAAAAATAAAAAAATAAAACAAGCAAGCTGTCAACTGAATGGGAAAATAATCTAAAAACAAAGCATGCTAATAACTTCTGCTACTGTATAATAACAATCAAGACTACCAGATTTCCTTGTTAAACATAACTCTTTTATGCACCAGACATGGTCTTGTTATTTGAATTTAATTATAACCCGAAGCATTTTTATTGACCATAAATTTTTATAGCCTTCATCAGCACTTTATGATCAACTCACCATCTTCCAGAAAAAATCAGGGAATATCTGCCAACATGAGGGGAAAATTAATCCTCAGCGTCCAGGAGCAAAACTTGATTCAGTCATCCAAGGTGGAGGAAAACATACAGTGTGGCCAACTTTACCCAAGTAAGTAAACTCCAAGGGATTTTCGGCGAGAAAAAAAATCACAGAAGACTGTGATCAAAAAAGAGCGAAGTGCCTGAGATCACAGAGATGAGCGCTTCCGGTTAATCATTAGACCCAGAGCGAAATCACCAATCCTACTATGCCTGAGGATGGGCTTATGAATATTAAGTACGCCATGCCAACGTTGTCTTGTCCGCCTTCGCTTAGTAACTTCTGGGTTCATGAATATTAATTAGAATGCGGTGACGTTGCATCTTAACCGTCCAATGGAGAACGTTCTCTCATGAATGTTAGAACCTTGACCTTCGACATAGTAGGAGTTCTAAATTTTCAGAACTTGACAGACGCTGACGCCAAAAAGACTAAGAGGTGACGATGACCACGTCATGTCGTTTTCACTATGATTTAATTTTGCAATTTATTTTTATAATGGCGTTTTGTTTGCCCCACCCCTTGTCTTTAACTTATAATACGCACATTTTGACAAAAACAAAATAGAGTAGAATAAAATAAAATAGTATGTTTTCTTTATTTTCTCTCTATGTAAACTGCTAGATTTTAGTTGACAGTGTATTGTCAAAAAGACGAGGTAAAAAGACAAATTCAAAGACAGGTTTGTCACCTTATCATATGATTTCTGTAATAAAACATCAGTACTGTAAAATATCAACACGGTTACCATGATAGTGTAAATAAATGAAATGTATTCTTATGAAGCACCTTGTAGTTTAAATATTATAAGAATGTACTTTAAAATCATCCTTGCAAAATGTATATATTAATAGACCTTTGTGTAACTTACTACAAACTTTTTGAATTGAGTTCATAAAAACGTCATAGTTGAGTAAAGCAAGTGTGTAGGTTTAATCATTTTCCAGTATCTTCCAGCGCACATTATTAGTTCAAAACTTCACTAAAAAGTTTAGACGAGGACTGTGAAGCCTAATGGCGCCACCTAGTGTGTTAAACATCACATTAACAGTTTTGGTTTAATTAATAAAAACATTTATGTTAGTCAGTCAGAAAGAAAGAAAAAAAAAATCATAAAATAAAATTTTTTTGTTCACTCATCCATTATAGTCCTAAAAAAAGGCTAAAAAATGCTAACAAAAACAATAAATTAAAATAAATTGATATTTATCTTCCGGAATAATTTAATCTCAAAGCATTTAACCAGAAGTAGTCGAATGAATGAATAAATAAATAAATTAACAAATAACATTTATGTCAGAAAGAAAGAAAGAAAATAAAAAACAAAACTAAACTAAACTAAATAAAATATTGGCCGCCACTATTAGCTGTTTTTCTTTCACTATTTGGTCCACTCATCCATTATAATCCTAAAAAATAAACTAAAATTAAATTAAATTAAATTAAATTAAATTAAATTAAATTAAATTAAATTAACGTAATAATTTCAACTTAAAGCATTTAACCAGAAGCAGTCGAATAAATAAATAAATATATAAAAAATAAAATTAAAACTTTGTCAGTCAGTCTGAAAGAAAGAAAGAAAATAGAAAAATAAAATAAAATAAAATAAAATAAAGTAAAATAAAATAAAATACAATTAAATTAAATTAAATTAAAAATAGTGGCTGCCAGAAAGTGTTTTGGCTGTTTTTCTTTTACTATTTGAAAAAAAAAAAAGCTAAAAAAGGCTTTAAAAAAATGCAAAAAAAAAAGATATTTATCTTCAGGAATAATTTCAGTCAGTCAAAAAGAAGGAAAGAAAATATAAAATAAAATTAAATAGTGGCTGCTAAGTGTTTTGGCTTTTTCTGTCACTATTTGGTCCACTCATTCATTAAAATCCTTAATAAAAAAAAAGCTAAAAAAAAAAGGCTAAAATATATATATATATTTATCTTCAGGAATAAAACTGATGTACCTAAATTGTGCATTGTTATGTTTCTCATTTAGGAAAATTGTGGACACTTCAAGGATCATCCAACTGTCATGGGATCGGGTCGTTGCTCAGCAGCACTAGACAATCTGCAGGACACAAAGATCTGTCCAGTAGACAAAAACACTGTGTCCCAATGTGTTTGTGTGTCTTTTTAAACTACAGCACATATGGCATATGGCTAGAGCTTGTTTGCATCCCTGTTTGTGTCCTTATAGACCTGATGTTCATCATTAACAGCTATCTATCTATCTATCTATCTATCTATCTATATGTCTATTCTATGTGCATTTTCTGTAATTCCATTTGTATTTAGTTCAGTTGCTTGCCACTATTTCCCAATAAATTGAGACTGTTGAGCAAATCATCCAGCAGCTATAATACGGTTTAACAGGCTTTGTGTGTCAAACACAGATTAAGCTCTTCATGTAGAAACAGCTTTTCAAGTAGCCTCCAGCCAATGCTTAAACGCAGCAAGGGGCATATTTTTATTCTGTGGGCGGACTGAACGAATCAGGTGGAGCACTTTCACTGACATGGGGAACATCCATCTAGTGCAGCAGGATATCTCAGAAGGGTTGTTTTTAATGGAGAACCACAGAAGAGGGAAAAGCAGCACAGTTCAACAAGTGAGTTTGCATGTGTTTTGATGAGTATTCATGAGTAATCATAAGTCTGAGATATACTGGACATCCTGATGTGAGTTTTTGTCTTTACAGATGGAGGGCGACAGGAATTATTTGTTGTCTTCACATAAGGACATGGAGAAAAGTGGAACTAGTTCAGTGTCCTCAGCCTCGTTTAATTTCATCAATTCCATTATAGGATCTGGAATTATAGGTAATATTTTGTTGTCAATGCTCCTGGGCAATATTAGATAAAAGTTTGGACACACTAAACCAAATATATATGCAAATTGTATGTGTAAATTTTGTTACAAAACTATTATTATTATTAAAGTTAAGTAGTTAAAGTGGATGTTGAGGGAAAAGCATCATCAAGTGTACATGTGAACTCCTTTAATAAGTATTTCGTGAAGTTGGTTTAGAGAATGTCAAGTTTATTATAGAAAATATAGTGTAAAATAAATTTGTTTAATACTTTTTTTTGGTCATAATACATAATTCCCATACTTTCATTTCTGTAATTTTATAGTTTTGATGACTATATATAAACTCTTGGCTTACAATGCATATATATTTTTTTTATTGTTCTTTAATTACTTAATTTAATTTAATTTAATTTAATTTTATTTTATTTTATTTTATATCATTTTATTTTATTAAGAAAGGATAGTTAAAGAACAATATAGTCCATAAAATATATGTACAGAAAATGAAGTCTATTCGAGTCAAAGCAAGCTTGATGATGTTTGCCTGCTATCATGTTCATTAGTTTCTTATTAGTCACATTTGTGCGTATTTTAGTAGGTCAGTAGATATGAGAACTGGCTTAGATTCCACGCGGTGCAGGATCATATGACTGCAGAACAGCCTCAGTCAGTTCACATGCTTTTGCTGCAGGAAAAACAAGAAACCATGTTTTTCTTGAATAGGAATAGGAATTTCCATAATTGGACAGCAATAGATTTTTATTTATGCATTCTTGTCAGTAGCTACGTTTGTGCTCCATCACCTGCCTGATCAAAAAAAAAGGTTGGTCAGCAAATCTTTCCCTGTAGGGGTGACTGAGTTTAGTTGTCACATTTTTATATATTTCAAGTCCTCCGCATGTCTTATTTCTTTGTTAAATTCATCTAGGTTTGCCATATTCCTTAAGTCAGGCTGGTCTCCCAATGGGTCTCCTGCTGCTTATTCTGGTTGCCTTCATCACAGGTATGCGCTGCAAATGTGCATGAGCTGTTAACTATACTATTTGTTAGAATACTTGCATGCATTGGTTAGAAAAGATAGCCTAGAATAAAGTTTAGGTGACAGTTTGCATAAAAATTTAATTATATAGAAAAATATGGCATACAGTTGAGGTCAAAAGTTTATATACATCTTGCAGAATAAGAGGGATCATACTAAATGCATGTTTACATATAGTCCACAAGAGAAAATAATAGTTGAATTAATAAAAATGACCCTGTTAAAAAGTTTACATACGCTTGATTCATAATACTGCTTTGTTACTTGAATGATCCACAGCTGTGTTTTTTTGTTTAGTGAGAGTTGTTCATGAGTACCTTGTTTGTCTAGAACATTTAACTGTTCTTCTGAAAAATCCTTTAGGTCCCACAAATTCTTTGTTTTTTCAGTGTTTTTGTGACTGTGTGATTTTGAGATCCATCTTTTTACACTGAGGACAACTGAGGGACTCATATGCAACTATTACAGAAGATTCAAACACTCACTGATGCTTCAGAGGAACAAAAAACATGCATTAAAAGTGAAAACTTTTTGAATTTGATTATCAGGGTAAATTTACCTTATTTTGTATGGGAAACATGTAAGTAGCTTCTGAAGGCCAGTACTAAATTAAAAAATATGATATTTAGGCAAAATAAGAAAAAATGCACACATCTTTATTCTGTTCAAAAGTTTTCACCCCCCGGCTCTTAATGCATTGTGTTTCCTTCTGAAGCATCAGTGAGCATTTGAACCTTCTGTAAGAGTTGCATATGAGTCCCTCAGTTGTCTTCAGTGTGAAAAAATGGATCTCAGAATCATACAGTCATTGTTGGAAAGGGTTCAAATACACAAAAATGCTGAAAAAACCACAGAATTTGTGGGACCTGAAGGATTTTTCTGAAGAACAGCGGGCAGTTTAACTGTTCAGGACAAACGAGGGACCCATGAACTATCACAAAACAAAACAAAAAAAGGCTGTGGATCATTCAGGTAATAACACAGTATTAAGAATCAAGTGTATGTCAACTTTTGAACAAGATCATTTTTATAAATTCAACTATTATTTTCTCCTGTGGACTATGTCTAAAAATATTTTATGTGAAATATCTTATTCAGCTCAGTACTAAATAAAAAATAACATGCATTTTGTATGATCCCTCTTATTTTGGTAAAATAATTAACATTTTGCCGATTCCGCAAGGTGTATGTAAACTTTTGACCTCAACTGTATATTGGACAACTTTTTGAAATATATCACCATAAATATATTTTGTAATGCTTCCCTCACTATAAAAAGGCAGCTCAGATATTCCACCCAGCATTTGCATTTGTTTCACAGATGAAAATGGGATCTAAATTACATGTTGTTACATGTCATTTTTAAGTGAAATACATCTTTAACATAAATAGCACTGCTGTGATAACCAGTGCATGAAGTATTTTACACAATACTGTGTAAATACTGTGTAAGAGAAATGCATTGTTTTTCCTTTCTGCAGATTACTCCATTATCCTGCTGGTCAGAGGAGGAAATATGTCTGGGACTCACAGTTATCAGTCTTTGGTTCAAAGCACATTCGGCCAGATAGGATATTTGATCGTATCAGCTCTACAGTTTCTGTACCCATTCATTGGTAAGCACAGACATCTGCTTTCTGTCCTAATAACATTTTTGAACTTATACTATAAGGTGAAGTGAGATTTAAAGAATAGATCTCTTTTTTTGCCTTTATTGTGTCCCATATAGCAATGATCAGCTACAACATCATCACAGGTGACACGCTCACCAAAGTATTTATGAGGATCCAAGGAGGTGAGTTGGTTATTATTACATGTATTTTTATTTATTTACTGTTTGTCTCAGAGGTCTACTTAAAATGATAGCAAAAAAATCATAATTTAGCATAGTTATGACTATTTTCATCCATCTTTCTGATTCCTTTTTGCTGCTGTGCCTTTAAGACTTTGAATTCATTAATGGCATTATAGCATCTGAATCTGCCTTATAATTTTTCTGAACACCACATAGGAATGAATGCTATGCAGACGTGGATGATTCTGTGTTAGTCTATGGATTTTAGAGCAACAGTTTTTCTGCTCTGTAGGAAGTTCTAAAAATTACAGGAGTTTTAAAAATTACAGTGTGTTTTTATAGTACAATAAATGCATGATTTGAATAATTTAAATTCTTTAATCTTAGGTCTAAATGTCATATTCTCTCCTTTTTCTTTGTGAACATAGTAGAAATCTGACATTTGTACTCTTTGATTTTCCAGTTGGTCCCGGAAACATTCTCACAGAGAGACATTTTGTAATTCTGATGTCCACTGTTCTGTTTACACTCCCGCTGTCTCTCTACAGAGATATAGCAAAGCTGGGAAAGGTTGAGTATTATCAACTTCTACCAATTTTCTGCTGTTTTTTCTCCAATATCTTACTGAGTACCAGCTATAGAGTTTTGTCCTCTGTAGAGGACATTAGTTTTTAGCAATTTCTCTGAGACCTTACGTGTCACCATTTTAAGTTTGGATGTCCTGTCAAAGCATATTCAGGGGTTTTCAGAGATACCAAATGTTAGTTTGAATGTTTTGAAGGCAATACAGTCTGTCAGAGATAGACAGATAGATAGATAGAAATAGATGATAGATAAAACATGTTGTTAGCATGTTGCTAGCATGTTTCTAGCATGATTACCATATTGTTAGCATGTTAATAGCATGATTAACAAGTTACTAGCATGTTACTGGCATGCTTTTAACATGATTAACATGTTGGGATGCTGGTTAGGTAGGTTTTGATGCTGGTTTACACTGGTCCTTAGCTGGTTCATGCTGGTCCTTGACCAGCAACATGACCAGCAAAAACCAGCAAAGGACTAGCTTAAACCAGCTAAGGACCAGCATAAACCAGCAAAGGACCAGCTTAAACCAGCATCAAAACCTACCTAACCAGCATTCCAGCATCAAAACATACCTACCAGCATATGCTGGTTTTTTCACCAGGGTAGCATGTTGCTAGCATGATCAGCATGTTGTAAACAAGTTTCTATCATGGTTAGCAAATTACTAGCATGTTGCTAGTCTATTTCTAATATGATTAGCTTGTCGTTAGCATATTACTGGCATGATTAGCAAGTTACTAGCATGTTGCTAGCATGATTCTAGCATGATTAGCATGTTGTTAACATGATTCTAGCATGATTAGCATGTTGCTAGCATGTTTTTATCATGATTAGCATGCTGTTAGCATGTTTCTAGCATGGTTTGCAAGTTACTAGCATGTTTAAAAAATATATTAAGAAAATCGCCTTTAAAGTTGCCCAAATGAAGTTCATAGCAATGCATATTACTAATCAAAAATTAAGTTTTGATATATTTACGGTAGGAAATTTACAAAATATCTTCATGGAACATGATCTTTCTTAATATCCTAATGATTTTTGTCAAAAAAGAAAAATCGATAAATTTGACCCATCCGATGTATTTTTGGCTATTGCTACAAATATACCCGTGCAACATAAGGTTTTGTGGTCCAGTGTCACAAATATCCCACTATTTTTGACATTTTATGTCTATTCATGTCTTTTTACTTTTTGAAAAACAGGACTTTTTAAAGCATAACATATGAATAAAATATCATTTTTCAAAAATTCAACTTTTCAGTTTTTTATCTTATGCTCTAAACAATGTAATGCAATAAAACAAAAATACTAAAATCACAAAACCTTTTTCCCTGGTAGTCAGGAGGATATAATCATTTGTGATCTGTGGCTAAATGGATATTTAACTCAGTAAATCTGTCATTTACTCACTGTCATGTCTTTTTAGACCTGAATCTTCTATGTTTTTCATACAACACTGACCATGTCTGATTATTCATGTTAGGCTCTAAAACAGACCAAAAAGCACAATAAATGTGAATTTGAAGCCAGGTCATAGTTGTGCTTCACATAAAAATAACATCATATGGGTTTGATGACATGGGTTTTCTAAATATTACGTATGAATAATCAAGTTCCTTCAGTCTAGTTTACGAACCATTATAAAAGTTATTCTTTTTACTGAAAAATCAGTAAAGATTTCAGTAAGGATTGAACTTGAAGGTGGATGTTTTTACAATTAAAAGGCTTTTTACTTGCGAAAAAAGTGTAAACCATCAATCAGATGACAGATGGGATGTAGTAGATTGTGTACATCAGGTATTTCAGCAGTTTATATCATGCTGATTAGATATTTGCATATCAAATATGATAATAATGAACTCTCCCTTCCTCTGTTCCAGGTATCTTTATTGTCCATGCTTTTGACTCTTGCCATCCTCATCACAGTGGTCGTGAGAGCAGCGACACTAGGACCACAGATGTATAAAATCTCTCTCTCCGTCCGTGTGCATTCATTCACACCATCCACCATATGCTGATGTTTGTCGACTGCAGCTCAGGATAATGATTTACTCTCTTAAACTCTCATTTCTAAGAAATGACCTCACCGAGCTCAGTTTACTGGGTTGAATTCATTTTTTATTTGTCTTTGCATCATATTTTTGGCCTTTGTGTACCAATGCATATAGCGACACAACGCAGTGAAACAATACGCATATATTTTGTGATGCACGATAAGGCAAACCCAGATTGAATGTGTGATTTTTCACCTGGCTGATATAAAAAAAATCAGTACAATACAGTTTCTATAGACATAAATATCACTGAGACTTGAGAATGTAGCTCTTTTGACTAAAAACTTGCTAAAAACAGGGTTTCTGCAGGTCTTAAACATTTCCTCTGTACAAATTAAGGCCTTAACAGATCTTAAATTGGAGTAGAAATATTAAATTCATAAACTCATGGCATTACATGCTGCATGCACTGCCATTTTGTCTCATATTCTAACAAAAATATCTAAACATCCATTAAAATACATTTACTTGAAATGCATAATGAACACATTAAATGAGTTTGTTTAAAACAAGAACAAATATCTGTCAGTTGGGTATTAAAACTTGTTTTCTGTGCTTAGACATTTAGATACAAATTGAAGCATTGTGAGCTCTTTAATTTATTTCTTAAATTTTCTTCAATTGCTCTTAAAAGTTTTCATAAAAAACACCCAAACCCTGTAAAAACACTAAAAAAAAAAACCCTGGCAGTGGTGTTTGCATGGGCATGCACAAACATTAAAAACAGTTATTTATAAAATTAACATTGCATCACATTTTTATTTCACCCACAGACCTGCGTCAGATGATGCATGGGTGTTTGCAAGGTGGAATGCAGTTCAGGCAGTTGCCGTCATGTCTTTCGGTGAGGTTTTACTTTCAACATATTTCAATGAAAGTAACTTTCAACTGAAACGTTGATGCATTTGATATTTTTCAGCTTTTATCTGCCACCACAAC
The DNA here is from genome assembly GCA_012976165.1 of Labeo catla. Classification (NCBI taxonomy): domain Eukaryota; kingdom Metazoa; phylum Chordata; class Actinopteri; order Cypriniformes; family Cyprinidae; genus Labeo; species Labeo catla. The sequence goes on along the minus strand of VONZ01000155.1, from coordinate 663,139 downwards.
AGCTTTATGATCTATGGGTCGCTGCAGGAACCTACACTGAGCAGCTGGTCTTTTGTCACACACATATCTGTGGGCTCAGCCGTACTGGTCAGTGCTGTCTTTGCAGCTGCAGGTTATGCCACTTTTACGGGTTATACACAAGGTAAATTACTGTACATGCTGTCACATATCACTTTGATACATCTGTGGCATAGGGTACAAAAAGCACTAAAAGAATTGCACGTTTCCCTGTTGTGTTTTTTGTCCAAGGTGATATATTTGAGAACTACTGCAGGAATGATAACTTGGCTACATTTGGTCGATTCTGCTACGGCATCAGTATAATCACCACCTACCCTCTGGAGTGCTTTGTAACCCGTGAGGTAAGATAATTGAAGCTTTTATATACAGTATGGGTCATTAGAGGCACTTTTGACTACTTGAAAGCTTGACAAAAGTTAAAACATGTTAAAACATTTATTACATCCTGAAATTAAGCTCTGATCATGGCTTTGATCAACCTTTTATATCATAACTACATTTATATAGTTCTTTACAATACTTGTTTTGATGGGAATGACAGCAGTATTGGGGACACTGATTTTTTGATATACGAAAAATAAAATTTGTAAAAATAAATACCAAATTAATTGAAAACTCTTAGTAGAGTAATTATAGTAACTGAGTAGTTACTATAGTAAAAAATGACAAAAAAACCCCAACAAAATTACTAAACTAACTAAAATTAAAACAAATTTGAAAACGTCTTCATTATTAGATGGGAATGACAGCAGTATTAAAGACAATACCAAATTAACTGAACATGCTTATCAGTGTTGATATAGTAACTGAAACTAGAATAAAAAAAAGTTACTTATATTAACAAAAAACACATTTAACTAAAGAAAAAGAAGCTAAAATAATATATATATATATATATATATATATATATATGTATATAAATACATATATATATATATATATATTATTTTAGCTAGTTTCCAAGGTAACACCTGTCCTTTTCATTTAGTAAAATAAATACAACTAAAACAAAAATAATAGAAACTATATAAACAGAGAAAAAAGAAAAAAAAAAACCCACAAATATAAAATGATATATAAAAAGTAAAATTTGTAAACATAAATACCAAATTAATTGAGTAGTCTTAGCAGAGTTATAATAGTAACTGAAACTAGAATTAAAGCCATAAAAAATGTTACTTAAAATAAAACTGAATAACTAAATAACTAAAGCAAAAAATATATATATATATATATATATATATATATATAAACTAATTTTAGAATTTTATTTACCTTCTAAATTTTATTTTAGCTAGTTTTCAAGGGAAAATTTGTCCATTTCATTTAGTAAAACTAAAAGAACTTCAATATAAACTATAAAAACATTTTTTTAAAAACGTTAAAAAAATTACAAAAGTAAAATAATTGAAACTAAAATAACAACAATTTAAACTATAAAAACATTTTTAAAAAACATTTAAAAAATGACAAAAACACAACAAAATTACTAAAACTAACTAAAATCAAAATAAACATGAAAAAAATATCTTAATCATTAGATGTGAATGACAGCACTATTGGGACAGTAATTCTTTGATACATAAAGAATAAATATTGTAAACATAAATCAACTGAATCAACTGAATGCTCTTAGAAGGTAATATTAGGTATTATAGTTAACTCTGATTTTAACACTTTTTTATTATTTATTAAAGTTAAAAGGCATTTACATTGTCAAAGTCTATAGACACTTTTTCAGAGCTTCTTCAATGACATTACAGTCATCCCAACTCTTTAATGACCATACGCAATGTTTGAATTAATTGTAAAGTGTGTCATAAGGATGTTTGTTCTAGCATTTAATTAACTTTCTTTAAAGTTGGTCATTTTCTTGGTGTTTTCTATATTGTGTCCAGGTGATCGCCAATGTGTTTTTTAAAGCCGAGCTCAGTAACACCATGCACGTCATCATTACCTTGGTGATTGTATCGGCGACGACTGCCATATCGCTCTCTTATGACTGTCTGGGTATTGTACTGGAACTTAATGTGAGTTTTCCTGTTGATTCATTAACACCAGTAAGAAAACAGAAAGTCAGTCCCATTCAGAGATGCGTGTTGTGTTGTGTTTCTGTCTCTCTTAGGGGGTTTTGAGTGCTATACCGCTCATGTTCATCTTCCCCGCCGCCTGTTTCCTCAAGCTCTCGGACAGCCGCTGGTTTCGTGGTGAAAACCTCATTCCCAGCATCATCCTGGTGGCGGGTGTTTGTGTGATGATAATCGGCTTAATCATGATGGTGCTCTTCCCTCAGGACTGTTCACACGGAGCAGAGATGTTCTACTGCAGCGTCTCCAACACCTCCGTTCCCAGCACCACTTCACCAAACAGCGTGCTGCAGTTTATAAACGCCACACAGAATGTTAGCGTTTTCTGACTGAAATTATCTTTGTTATTCACTGGAATCTTTTTATATGCTGTTTTCCAGTGATACATTTTTGAGACAGTTGTTGTATTAAAGAAATTAAATAAAAATAAGCCTACAATTGTGTTTTTTAATTATGTGAGGTAGCTTCTAGATCTATACTCTTGCTTTTATATACTCGTCCACCACTAATTTTCAGTTGACGACCATAAAAGTGTAAAAGCAAAAGGATATATATGCCTTGCACTGTCTTTTGAGCCTATAGGTCCATACAGTAGCTTTATGTAAGGAACAGATCCAAATTTATGTTATTCATTAATAATATTTAGCTGATTGTGATGTGCAAGTTTGAATATACAGAATGGAGAAAAAAATGAGGGCCTTAAATGGCCTAAATTTAAGTCTTTTTTGTATGCAAAGCTAGTGCATTGCCTCAAAATCTTGGAAAAACTGCTTATCTGTGAGTTACGTGTAGGTGTTTACTGATTTCAGTCACTATTATGTCCCAGAAGTTGAGTTTCAAAACATTTTTTCATGTTATATATTTTTCATGTTTATCATGCCTTAATCAAAAAAAACTTTTTAATTTTTTTTTTTAATCTTTTTAAACTTCAAAATTTTTAAATGCCTTTTAGGCTAAAAATCCATTATAAAAATCTGTATTTATAACATTTATTAATTAATTTATTTATATTAATTCTCTACATCATTTGCAATAACTATAAAACCTTTATATATATACACTACCAGTCAAAAGATTTTGAACAGTAAGATTTGTAAAGTTTTTTAAAGACTTCTGCTCACCAAGCCTGCACTTATTTGATCCAAAATGTGAAATATTTTTATTATTTAAAATAACTGCTTTCTATATGAATATATTTTAAAATGTAATTTATTCCTGTGTTCAAACCTAAATTTTCTGCATCATTACTCCAGTCTCCAGTGTCACATGATCCTTCAGAAATCAATTCTAATATGCTGTTTTGCTGTTCAAGAAACATTATTTATTATTATTATTACTATTATTATCAATATTTAAAACAGTTGAGTAAATTTTTTTCAGGATTTTTTATGAATAGAAAGATCAAAAGATACGCATTTATCTGAAATATACATTATACATTATACCATTCAAAAGCTTGGAGTCAGTATAATTTTTTTTTTATTTTTGGGGGAAAGAAATTCTAGAAATTAATACTTTTTCATTTAGTGAGGATGCTTTAAATTGAAGTGATAATAAAGACATTTATAATGTTACAAAAGATTTCAATTACAGATAAATGCTGTTCTTCTGAAGTTTATATTCATCAAAAAAAACTGAAAAAATTCTACTTCTATAGCTGCTTTCAACATAATAATAATAATAATAATAATAATAATAATAGTTTTTTGAGCAACAAATCAGAATATTAGAATGATTTCTGAGGATCATGTGACTGAAGTAATGATGCTAAATTTCAGCTTTGAAATCACAGGAATGTAATATTATAAAATATATTCAAATAAAAATATATATAATATATAATATATTATAAAATATATTCAAATAAAAAACAGTTATTTTAAATAGCAAAAATTTTAAATAGTAAAAATATTTCAAAATTTGAATGTTTTTGTTGTTTGTATCAAATAAATGCAGGCTTAGACAAAAACAATTAAAATCTTACTATTGTCCTATAATTTTCCACCATTTCCAATACGATTTTTTATTTTTTAAGTTTGTTTGCTTGTTTACAAAGAAACTTGATGTAATAAGACATCATGTGTGAAGAATATTTATGTGCAGTTTTTTTTAAGTTCTGCAATATAAGTAAAATCATAATTTAGTTGTATTGTATATATGTCACCACATTATGTTATCAAACTAATTTAAGCTGTATGGTAAAAATATTTACAACATTCAGAAAAAGGAAAAGAAATCCTCCCATGATGCTTTGGCTATCGCTGGACTCAATTAAATTGGTCGAACTAACGTAGTTAGTGTGGCGTGATGTAGTTAACCGGAGATGAAAACACGAGAATTGACTCGCAAACAAAATGATTTGAGACTCCTAACTGATTAAATTGAGACTTGACGTCAACCAAAAATTAGATACACACGTCTAAAGAGAAGTTTTAACTCAGAATAGCGCGATACTCCAAACGGACTTTGTCATGTAACGTTATTTTGACGCCATTTTGCTCATGTATTTGTCAAGTGCGTCACTACAGAAAACAGCTGCAATGGACCTTTCTCACATTTCCGGGTTTCTCATAGCGGAAGTCGTCATAGTTGGGTAAAATCCGAGAGCAGTGAATGGGAGAGTACCACAAATATATTTTTTGCATTCCCATTTGCTCAAATAGCAAAATAAAAACTACACAATAGTGTTTTCACGACTTTCAATCAAAGGAAAAAAATGAGCTAGACTGATATCAGCAGTCAGAAGAGAGAACAATGTCAAATTTACCGTCCCTCTCATAGACGCGCCATTAGAAACACCCTCACATAGCGTTAACTAGTTTTTTTTGTAACTTGATGAAAATGTGATATAATACAAAGTATAGTGTTATAAATGTACATACATATTTTTAAAAATCAAAATATAAAAAACTTTAAATGATTTATGATGATGATGACCGTTGAAACACGTCATCACAGACTTGTGAATAGGGTCCATAATGCTCTAAATCTGATGAAAAAATCGACGGTTGGACAAGTGCAACACACTCAAGCCACGCGTCCACTCTTTAAAATACTCGCTCGACTATGTCGTCAACTATCGTTGTAGGGAAAATATATGTGTGAATATTCTTCAGAAACACTCCTTAGATTTGTGAGGCAGCATACGACTTTTGGACGACATGAAGGTGAGTAAATAACAAAAATGTCTTCATTTTCCCTTCTCTTTTTATCTGATACTACAGCACTTCTATCACTAGGTGTCGCTATTTTCCCAGTAGTGGTCCGCCACGTCAAAAATCCTTAAAATCCTCCTCAATGGCCAAGAGAATGTACTTAAATTAGCATCACTTGACATTCTATCAACATTTTCTTAACACATCCCAATCGTATTAACATCAATAATGCTGAGTTTGATACGTTTTCCATCTGGAAGTCTCCCCTCAAACAAACAGAACTCTCTCGCCTGGCGTTACGTGGGACTTTAGCACATTCACTGCTTTGTTGACAGACTTTTCTAGTCGTGGGCGACATGTAAATTCGCATTCCACCGTCAAACCGGAGTGTCAATAGTCGATGAATCCAGTGTGAAGATGGGAGGGCTGGCAGTGACTGTAACTCATCGTGTCATGACTTGAATATGCGGGGCTGCCGTCTCCCTCTCGCTTGAATAGGAACAGAGGAGCGTCTGTTGACAGGGGCAGGACTCTGGAAAATATGGTGGGAGTTGCAGAATTTTAAGGGGGTAACGGGACAGAAGTGATGCAGGGATCTATGTGCAGTGCTTTAAGTCAGGAGAGGCGCTGCGAAACCTGCTGAAGTTGTTGTTGATGCTGTTTTGACGTATTGGCAGCGAGACTGATGACAGTTGACAGCCGCGCGAAAGTTCAAGGGCGATCAAGGTAAGTATGACGCATCATGCTCATTCAAACTATTGTGGCTTAATTATTCGTGAAAAACAGAAGGATTTATAGATAAAACATCACATTTTCTTCCTAGTGATCATCTACTGTCAAGTTTATTTGCTGTTTTGTTTAATGTTTGTTTATAAAAAATGTATGTCGAAGCGGGATTCTAACCTGTTTCGACTCGAACGCCAAATCTTACCGGCTAACGTTAATTTGTTAAAAGCTATCGTCATGTTTTAATCTGTCGTTTTGATTAAAGCAACATTTTACCACGAAACGCAATCTTGTTAAGATATTGTAGACCTGCGGAAGACTTGGATGATGATTTTGACATTTTCTTAGCGGGTTGGCTGGGTTTATAAAAATGTATGCCGAATCGGGATTCGAACTTTCGTTGTCTTGAATGCAAATCATTGCTAATTTATTAAAAACAGCTTTGTTTTTTCATTCATGGGTAGAGGTCTATTAAAGAGATGTGACCCTGGACCACAAAACCAGTCATAATTTTAGATTTATTCATCACCTGAAAGCTGAATAAATAAGATTTCCGTTGATGCATGGTTTGTTAGGATAGGATCATATTTGGCGGAGATACAGCTATTTAAAAGTCTGGAATCTGAGAGTGAAAAAAAAATCTAAATATTGAGAAAATCAATTTAAAGTTGTTCAAATGAAGTTCTTAGTAATGCATATTACAAGTTAATAATTAACTTTTGATATATTTATGATAGGAAATTTACAAAATATCTTAATGGAACGTGATCTTTACTTAATATCCTAATGATTTTTGGCATAAAAGAAAAATTGGTCATTTTGATCCATACAATGTATTTTTGGCTATTGCTACAAATATACCCGTGCTACTGAAGACTGGTTTTGTGGTCCAGGGTCACACATAGTTTATCTAAAAAAGAAATATTATAAAGCTTCAAAAGACTTGAATGATGACTTTGACAATTTCTTGATAGCAACCCAAAAAGCAGTATGTGCAGTCAAACATAATTTCTATTTCAACTATTTTGACTATTGTGAAACTGTTGGAAAATGTATGTGGAAATGGGTTTCGAGTCATGTTAGACATAGTCTAACTTGAACCTAACATATTGTCAAGCTATTGTAAGGCTTTAAGCAATAATTTTGACAGATTCTTGACGGTTGACAGCCATGCAAAGTTTGTGTGCAATTGAGCGTCATGCTTATTTAATCTGGTACAGCTTTTTTCCATGTTGAAGAAAATGAAGATGTCATTTTCCATATGACAAAATGTCAGGGTGATCGCTGGCTGTTAAGTTCATTTGCAAGTTTGTGTGGCTTCTAAAATAAAAACTGTATGTTAAAGCAGGATGTTTGTGCAAAAACCATATAATCAGGCTAACTTGATGAAATAACAAAGTAATTTGCTGTCACTGATTATGAGTTATTTCATCTAAGGCACCGGTTGAGCTAGGATTGCATGCTCCAAAAATGAATAACTAAATTAAAAAGCCTCATATTTGTGACTAAGTAAAGTGTTGACTGCCAGTAAACATCCGCCCTCCCTGGGAAAACACCTCTACACACCCTGCTGAAAAAACTGATTTGCTGGTTTAAGCTGGTTTCCAAGCTGGACCAGATTAAAAAAAATGACCGAAGCCCTTCTAAAACCAGCTGGAAGACCTGCATGCCAGCTTAGATTGGCTTAAAACCAAGATGTTTGTTTTTTCAACAAACCAGCCATGCCCTTTATTGACACTGTGGCACGTATGATGGGAAGGGATGCACCACCTTCTGCAGAACTGACTCGTCTAGTTTAACCTCTCTATCTGTCAGCACTCCCTTAAGGCAGTGCCATGAGTCAGTAGTGTTTGCTTTCTATCCTACAGTGCCAGGGATTTCAGAGCCGTGCAGGCCGGTGCAGGGATGGATGGCAACGCTCACAGCCGACCACCTGACCGAAGGTACACCGTAAGCGCTGAAATATTTACTCATTAGCTCTGGGTTTGATCTCAGAATTTCTAATTTAGTTTGTGTTGCACTCTAACTTTAAAGTTGTGGATATACATGTGTTGTAAGCTAAGCAAGTATTGCTCTGTAACTTTCATTTTATAACTTTAACAATATTATGCAGTGAAGAAAATGGGAATAAAGAGCTGAGGGAGAGTTTGGTTACATGACTTTGTAATTTTTGGTATTGTTTTTGAAAATCTTTAAAAACAGATCATAGACTTTTAATTTGATAGAATAGGTTGGAATGCTTTAAGAATGGCAAATTTGTGCCAATTTCTAACATGCACTGACGTGCTGTTGTTTTTACATCGAAATGAATGATGTCACTTCCTAGAGGATGATGTCATTAAGGAACTGGCTTTTGTTAATAAAGAGATTTTGCAGAAGGCTGACAGATACAAAGTGATGACATGGGAAGAACTATGAAAACGTTTTGTAGAAATTTCCCAGCTGTGCAGTAGGTCTAGATATATGAAGAAACTGAACTGAAAGATTGTATTGCATTGTGCAATATGCATGTGTGTTTCTTCTTTCATATTTGGATTAAAAGATTATGTGGAATGAGGAGGAACGTTAGCTAATATTTGTCATTTTTTTCCTGCAAGTTTTTCCAGTTTTCTTTAACCTGCAAGCAGTTGATTGCACATTCCAGCTCTTTGTGAAGACAAATCATAGTGATGTCTAATGTGAGGTCTGGAATAAACTATTTTACTGAAAATAAATGAATGAATGTAATGCATTGGACAGGAACAACATTTGTGTGTTCTGGGCTGTTTATGAGTGAAGATTTGGAGCTTGTGTGTCTAAATGTGTCTCTGATTGTGTGTTTGTTTACAAGACAGTCTGACTGTAATTAAAGTCTCTGTTGTCGTAGGCATTGCCTCGACCTTTGACATCGGTGCATTTCCTGCCTGCAGAGCAGAGCTGAGAAACGCTCTTGGACACATGTGGAGGTCATGGGAAATGAACTTTAGGGAGGGGAGACTCTTGCAGAAATCTTCTGCTTAATTTCTTTGCTGGGGAAATAAGGATGTAATTGCATTGCATTTCTAACTTTACTGAACAAGAGTCATCTAGCGAAGCACGGGGTCTACAGTTTTCATTTCCCTCTTAGATATGACTGGAGATTACAGAAAAATGATGATGTGATGCTTGATAATTTGACCTCAGAGGCAATTGTACTTATCTGGTGTAATAATCCATGGCTGTGGGGCAGGAATCAGAAGACTGGGAAATTTAAAATACACAAAGCAGACGCAGAACCCGGTCATTGAAAACCACATGAGGCCGATTAGCCTAGTCTATATCATGAGCGTGGAAATCTGGATGTTGAATCCTCCATATGCATTAGAGTCAAATATGATCTTTATTAATGCACTTTGGACTTTAAGACTTTGGAAATTTGTGCTCCATGGGTTCAGATTTAGCTAACGCAGGATGATGTCAGATGAGAGCGTTCCAAAGGCTGGAAGCGTTTTCTATGAAATCTGAGAGATTTTTTTTCCAGCACGTTCTCATAACTCTCTTTTTCTGCATTATTTTCTTTCTCTCTCTCGCACATACATGCACACGCGTTACGTCTCCCACGTTGGCTATGAGCACATCCCTGTGTTATTGTGATTTTAATTAGAGGCGAGTCTGATATTTTGAAGGCTTTTTATGAGATCCCTTTGAGCCTCTTGCAAACGCTCTGATTTTCCACCCAGAAATATTTGATTAGTGTTGCCCGTGGGCTTTACGAAGAGAAGCTTTTGTTGTGTTAAACAGCATGACTCTTAACCGTGCAGACGTTGTTGTGTAATTCGGGAGGAGGATTTTGGTTTCTCTGGCACTGTGGGCATCAGGCCATCAACCATCTTACTGTATGTCTGTAGTGCAACTTTATTTGTAAATCCCAAATTTTCAGCCTTTCGCCGAGTTGCACAATTCATTTGGATTGTTTTTACATTTGGGTAGGCTTTTTTGGTTCATACAGGTTCCTGCAGGTCTCTTTGTATTATTTAAGTCTGTACGGTAGATCTGGGTAAAAATGTTTATTTTATTTTATATTATTTTATTTTATTTTATTTTATTTATTTTTATTCAGTTAATGACAAAGATAAAACCATAAAAAAGCAACCATTGAAGTCTGATTCTTAAACAGACGATTTATTTTTAATGAGCAAAAAGATGAGATACTGTTTTGAATCGGTATGAAACCGTTCTAATTTTGTTTGTACTTTAAACCTGGCATGAAAATGGTTGAAGCCTGTGACAAATTGCTTGTGATTTTCCTGATTTGTTAGAAACGTCTTAAAGAACAGAAGCATCTGCTAATTGGTATAATGTAATTAAACACTAAGCAGCGAGATCATTTCTGTTTGTAAGAACATAGAAGCATAATGGACATTAGAGCTACCAAATCAAATCAAATTTGAATCAAAGTTAAATCAAACTGAATCAAGATTCCTGAATCAGGATCAAATCAAATCTGTATTGATACCCAGTCCAACTGAATCTCAGCGAATCCATATCCAGGGTTTCTGCAGGTCTTAAAATGGTCCTTAAAAGTCTCAAGTTTTCCCTTCCACAAATTAAGGCCTTAAAAAGTCTTAAATCAGGGCAGAAGGTTTTAAATTCATAAAGTAATGGCATTGCATGCACTGTGAAAAATGAATGTTTTTGTCAGCGTTATTGTCTTATATCTAAACATCCTTAAATCAAGTTTTTTTTTTGAGAAATTGAGTTTAATGCTTTAAAATAAGAGCAAATAACCCCCCCATTTGTCATTGTCATTTTTGCTATTTTGTCATTAATATTTTTACTTTTTAGAATAACTGTCTTCTATTTGAAATTTTTTGAAAGAAATTATTGAAAATACTTCTATTTAGCAAGGATGCTTTAAATGTATCGAAAGTGATGATCAACACAGTTCTAATGTTACAAAAGATTTCTATTTCGGATAAATTCTGTTCTGAACTTTCTATTCATCAAAGAAACCTGAAAAAATTCTACTCAGCTGTTTTCTAAATAATAATAATAATAATAATAATAAATGTTTTTTTGGGCAGCAAATCAGAATAGTAGAATGATTTCTAAGGGATCATGTGACTGGAAAAATTTTAAAATCACAGGAATAAATTACATTTTGAAATATATTCATATAAAAAACTGTTATTTTAAATAGTAAAAATATTTTAAAATTTTACTGCTTAAAAATCTTACTGTTTAATAACTTTTGACTGGTAGTGTATTTTTATAAACTGAATTAAAAAGTAATAGAGATCAGTTAGAAGTTGTGCTGCTAACACATTGTGTTCTCCTTAGATGTTTACATTTAGAGAACATATTGACGTATTGTGTTCTCTTCAATTTATTTCTAAATTTTCTTTAATTGGCCTTATAAAGTTCTTAAGAAGTCTTAAATTTACCATAAAACTTGCAGAAACCCTGATTTAATTCACGCAGTAATACACACCCTTATGTGTGTTTGTTGATTAAGTATTGTGGCTAATTTTCATAATGCTTCCATCTACCAGTGCAAACGCAGCACTCTCACCTCCATACAACACACTTGACAGTCGCTTTTGCAGATTTTCCCTCAAGAAAGTGCAGAAAATGTGAGCCTGCTAATAAGGTACAGTAAATACAGATGTGCCTGCACTTAGCGGTGTGCTCATATTCTGGAAGCTCAAAATGGTAAAAGAAGAGACTGACAAATGAGGGGAATTTAAGCTTGATCTCTGCAAATATGAAAGCAAGATGTGGAACTTTGCAGGTGTTGGCAGGACTCTTGTACGCTGCTGCAGTTTGGCTCCTTTCGCCCTTGACATCTGTTCTTGGAATTCCGAGTTGGACGGACGGCTACGGCGGTGTGAATAACTGTCGGAATGTTTACTCGCTTATGATGTCATCTTGTGTGATCTTCAGTCGTTTCCAAACGATCAACACAGGCACTTCTGCCTCGGTGCGGCAAGGACCAGGCCTTGACAACAAAGTGTCACCTCAGGGACGGGGGATGGAAGCACTTAAGTGTTATTGCAGATGTTTCCATTCTTTCTCACACTCTATCTTTCATTCTTCATACACTTATGTACTAATATACACACACACACATACACACACACACCACTCACACAGCTGTTCTATCCAATCCGCTGTTGAAAGCTACAGTATAAGGACAGTAATGTTATTTTGTTGGCTTGACAAAGAACCACCCAGAACACTCTACAAGCCACCTTAGATACCATCAAAACACTAGAAAAAACCATACCGGCTCTTGCATCAGCAGCAACATCATGCATGCATCGTGGTATTCTCATGAATGTGCATCAAAGACTGTATTTTTGTTTTCTTTGCGCACAAAAAGTATTTTCATAGCTTCATCAAATTAAGGTTGAACCACTGATGTCACATGGACTATTTTATTGATGTCTAATTTACTACCTTTCTGGGCCTTGAATGTGTCAGTTGCATTGCTGTCTATGCAGGGTCAGAAAGCTCTCAGATTTCATAAAAAATATTTTGATTTGTGTTTTGAAGATGAACAAAAGTCTTGCGGGTTTGGAACGACATGAAGATGAGTAGTTTATGACACAATTTTCATTTTTGGGTGAACTAGCCCTTTAAATACTTGGAATTAGATTAATTTACATTTTAAAATACTCTGAAAAGTGTTTTCTCAACATTTCAACATTGCAATTACTACTGATATATATTTTTATTTGAGATTTTAAGTTTAGAAGTCAATAATTACGTAACAGATTTGCATGTTCACGGTTCTCTGGCCTTGGTTAATGGTCACATGACATGCAGATAGGTAAAATATTGAATATTTTTTGTAAGGGTTTTATTTTAATTTTACAATTTTATGATTTAATCATTAGCTTTTCATTAAACTCACAAACCTTGTGCAATTCCTTCATGAACCCTAGTTTAAACCAACAGGGTATGAAACCTTGTTTTCCCTTTGAGTTAGGTTGCTTCCTCTGAGCCTTTCTCCGATATTTGTCCTTTATTTTAATTTAATTATAAATGGACTTTATTTTAAGAAATTTCCCAGAAAACAAGACTTCTTATGTCATCTGTGCTTCTTGATTTGAGACATCTGCACTGAAAAACCAGGCAAAAATACTTAGAAGTTATTTCCATTTTGTAGTTAAGCTATTTTTGTAAAATTAATAAAATAGTAAAAAGCTGTGCTGTTAAAATAATGTAATGTTTAACACACTTTATGTTGGTAATGGCAGCAGATGAAATATATTTTCTTTTTATCAACATGATAGATCAAGAATATCCTTTTTAAATCGATGTGTAATCTAAAAGTAGCCTGATCATATTACCTAGGGCTGGGAAAATAAATAGATGCATTGCGAGTCTAGAAATGATTCTGCATCAATTCTGAGCTTAGTTTTTAACAGCAGATGGCACTGCATGCTTTAGAAACAGCTGTGATCTGCTTGCTTCGATTTCCTTACACACTTGATCTTAAAATAATCATTCATAAAGTTCGAAAAGGCTTAAGTGAATTACAAGCGTGTTCACGGTGAGCCGTTTATCTGTACGGTGGCCATACAGATAAAAGTAATACATCATTCGAAGCTGTAAGGAGATTCTAGAGAAGATTCTACGTTCATTTGTGTGCACTCACAATGACAATGGAATTTTGTGCTTTTGTAAAATATGAAAGCAGACAGGGTGTGTCTTCTGCCGTCTCTGTGAACCTGAGCGCAAAACTTCAAAACTCTTTGTATACTTACAGACACATAAATATTTCAATAGAGAGTCAAATGTCTACTTTTAAATGAACCAGTTCAAATGGAAAACAAATATTATCATATTATGTTATCCATATGAAACATGCATACAGGCACATCACTACTGCGGAGATGACGTGTCAGCGTCACCGACTTTATCTTTTAAGATGAAAACAAAAAACATCACTAGTTTATCAGTAAATTAATAAAACATTAATGCTGCTTGGGCGCTTATTAGGCTATGTAGCCAATTAAAGGTTCATTATTATGATTTATATGGTTTATTAATAAACATGCGACTAATGCTTAAAATGAACAACTTCTAGTCGACCAGAAAAATCTTTAGTTGAGGGCAGCCCTAGTAATTTGGAATCAGTTACGGACTACAATTTGTAAGTAATTTACCCATTTACTGGCAAATACTCTGAACACCCTAGCAGCTGTCTAACAACTACTCAGAACACCATAACACTCTGCAAACCATTGGAAAAACCTGGCAAAACCCACTGAACGTTTGTCTTGGATTTTTCTTTTCTAGTTGTTTGGATTAGTGCAGAAGATCATTTAACTTTGAAGTTGTTTGCGTCTACTGAACGCTCTGCAGTTAATGAAAGGTGCCAGGATGGGTGTTTTCTTAATAGAATCAACAGGATGATTAATAACCCGGTGTTTAACATTTACAGTTTACCGTGTAAGGTTTAGGGTGGATTTAAAAGACAACTCCCATCTAAGACACTTATAGAACAATGACTAGTCTGGAAAATGTAGACATCAACAGCTTGAGGCAATTTGAAGCTAATAATGGTACTTCACGTTTAAAATCACACTAGAAAAAATACTACAAGCCATGGGATGGTTCTCATTCTCATTTTAGATGCATTTTAGTTTAGTCATAATTTATTCATCTTCATACATGTCAAGTCAAGTCAGCCTTTAGTGCTTTATACAATACAGATTGTGTCAAAGAGGCTTTGCAGTATTGAACAGGAAAATAGTGTGATGATAATGCAAGTCAAATGCATTATTAAATGCATGTCAAAACGTGTGACATAAGAATGTATTGTATTTGAATATGTGGAAGCATGCATTTGAGAATAGAGAGCTAGAGCAGAAAATTTTTTTATTTTGGTCATGATGTGATGTTAGTTGACATATTTGAATTCTTGAGTAAACTATCCTTTCAAATACAGTATTACAGTACTTGAGCTGTTGCATACTTGATAATGGCCGGACTATAGCGTCACTAAATTCTTGCTTCATTTACTCACTTGAGTAATAGGGTATCCTTTCAATGAGACGCTCTTGTGGTGACAAGCCTAGCAGAATGAACACAATGGCTCTGTTCTAAAACCTAGTGAGCTCCTTTGATGTCTACTTAGGCAGTGCCCTAACTGAAATGCAACCTTAAGGTCGATGATTTGGAACGCCACACTTCATAGGCAGCCTAAATGTGTTGTAAAAAAAATACACTACTATTCAAAAGTTTGGACTAATTTGGAAAGAAAATAATTTTTATTTACCGACTTTTGTTCAGCAAAGATGCATTAAATTGTGCCAAAAGGGACAATTAACACATTTATAATGTTACATTTGTTACAGATTTCTATTTCAAATAAATAGTTCTTATCAACTTTCTATTACACAAATATTCCTGAAAAAAAAAAATCATTATTTCCACAAAAGATTCTTTCTGAACAATCATGTGACACTTAGGACTGTAGTAATGATGCTAAAAAAAATTCAGCTTTGCAACACAATAAGATTTTACATTTTACAATGTATTCAAATAGAAATGTTGTTTTAGTCAACTCTGCTCATGGCGACCTGAGTTCAATTCCCATCTCAAGGTCCTTTGCCGATCCTGCTCCCCTCTCTACTCCCGGCTTTTTCCTGTCATTTCTCTACTGTCTTATTGCAATAAAAAGGCATAAAAAATGACATAGCCAAAATGAGGTACTGTATGCTAGAAGGCCTATTTTGCATGCATGGTCTTAAAGGTGACCTATTACGCCCCTTTTTACACCACCATACTGTCAACAACTTTTTTTTTTTTCGGTGATTTTTGCAGAGCTGATTTTGGCAAGGTAAAAAGGGTGTTGTTTTACACTACCATTGAGAATTTTTAACCAAAGTATATTATAGACTTTTCATTAAGGCCCTAAGGAATCATATCAACTTGTGGAAAATGGGCATCCGATGACCCCTTTAAGGGATTTAACCAAAATCCCATTCAAAAAACCCATTGACTTTGGGACGATGGAACCGGAAGTGCTAAAATGGTAACTCGCTTCCGGGTTTTTGACTACAAAGTGACGTTATATTACCCCCACTAGGGGTAATATGGGCGGGATCCCTCCTTATGATGACGTCAAGGTAGGGAGAATCTGGAATCGTGTGTTCAGAGAGACTAATTATAATTTATTGGGATTATAAAAAAGAGTGGGTGGATGTTTTCAGACACTGTGGCCACTCAACTGTTCAAACCTAAAAGTGATTTTTGCATAATAGGTCCTCTTTAAAATGCTGCCTACGTAGACAGCTCACTATGATTTGGAACAGAGCCAGTGTCTGTAGATGCCATAGATCTTCAGTACATACCATACGTCTTGACTCCTCCACATTCCACACATATACACACACTCTCGCTCACTCTCTCAACAGCTGTATTTAACACGCCGGCCTTCTCAACACTTCCACACGTACTCAATGCAGTGTTTCTCTCTGTGGAACATGAGAACTCCTGATTTCGCACTGCCTTTCCTGTCTGAGGAATACAAGGGCTTTATTTCTCAATGTTGTGTTTCTCAGAGCACTGAAAGAGCATGTGGCAGCACTCCAGAGAACACAGGAGAATGGAGGCTCTTTGTTTTGCTGTCAGGCCTGCAGGCAGTGACCGTAAACTGCTTTGAATGCAGCAAAAAGGAATATGCTCCAAATTGATTAGTTTGGTGTGTTAAACGTGGTTGGCGTGCCTCCGTCAGATATGCTGTCCTGTCGAGCGCTGCGTTCCAGAAGATGATGCACGTCGAGTTCCTCAAGTGTGAGACATTTGTTGGTGCAACTGGAAGCCGTCGGTGTTGCGCGTTTGTGTTTGCTAGTATGCACATGTGCTTGCTTGACACTTGCAGCCATTGGCATAAAGTAGACATTGGACAGTTGCGGTTTGCATGATGTTTGGTGTTATTAAAAGTTCTTGAATGTCTGCATTCTCTGACACTCATCTTTAGCTGAATCATTGTGTTGTTTTAGCCGGTGCAGTCCGATTCATAAACACATTAGTCTTATGAACCGATTCTTTTTAATGACCAGGCCAAAAAACTCACAACAGAACTCTGTCTTCGCTTTCAGATTGTGTCCTCACGTCATAAAAAACATGCTGAACCTGCTGTGGGAACTGAAAGAGCTCACAGTTTTCTTGAAGAAATGATCCATTGCAGACTTTTCCACTCTAAAGTTTTTTTTTTTTTCAATCTGTGTACTGTATATTACAAACTGCATAAGCTTCTAAATGTTGCTAATTTTGTATTTTTATTATTGTTTTAGTAATATTATTTTATACTGATTATTAATTTGTTGTGCGTGTCTCTCTCTGTCTGTAATATTTTTGTTGTTGTTGTTGTTATTATTAGTAGTAGTACCTAATTTTGTATTTGTTTTATGTTTATTATTTTTACTATTACTACATTTCTTTAAGGTTTATTTATTACTGTTTATATACTTATATTAATAATAAAAAGTAGTAAAAAAAAATACCAGTCTTACAATCTGATGTGACCCAGTTTGGCAAATTATTATTAATATTGTTATTATTATTATTATTATATAGTTGTTTTATTTACTTATTATTATTTTTTGGAACATCGCATTTATTTTATTAATATTGTAATTGTATATATATATATATATATATATATATATATATATTGTTGTTGTTGTTGTATTTATTGATTGATTGATTAATTAATTAATTCTTTTTTGGAACAGCATTAATAATATATCATTTTTATTATATTTTTTGTGTTAATTTATTTTTTATTATTTTATATAATAATAATAATAATATGCTTATTATTGTTATTAATATTATTATTATTATTATAATTATTATTATTATTGAACATATTTTGGAACATTTATTTAATTAATATTATTTTAAAATTATGAATATGAATATAAATTAATATAAATTTAAAAATGAAATATAAATGGTTGTTTAATTAGTTAATTATTTTTGGAACAGCATTAATAATATATAATTATATTTTTATATAATAATAATAATAATAATAATAATAATAACAACAACAATAACAGCAATAATGATGATGATGATGATTATTATTATTATTTTATTATAATAGTATTACACCTGATTTTTTTATTTGTTTCTTTACTCTTTATATACATATATTAATAATAAAAAATAGTAAAAGAATAACAGTCTTATAATCTGGTGTGACCCAGTTTGGCAGTTTATTATTATTTTTATTTATTTATTGGAACAGCATTTTAATGCGTATTATGAAAACAAATGTAACAAAGAAAGTCCAGTTTTGTCTTGTGGATGATAGACCCTACCAGCAACCTTACACCTTGGCGGTAGGGCTGCACGATTAATCGCACGATGTTGTGAGGCGCGTTTAGTCAATGAAGCCGGTACGTTGATTAGTAGTAAAGCTCCATCACGTGCGTTCAGCTGGAGCGGCAAGTAATCGAATTCGATTTTGCGCGCGATTTGGCGTAGCTTGTCAGTGCTTTACGGCTCTGTGTATTACTTGCCGCTCCATCTGAACGCACGTGATGGAGCTTTACTACTAATCAACGTACCGGCTTCATTGACTAAACGCGCCTCACAACATCGTGCGATTAATCGTGCAGCCCTACTTGGCGGTGAGATTTGCATGGGCGATCACCACATGTATTGTCTTCAGAAAATGTGATAATGTAATTTAAACCTGCTCCCACAACTACACATGATTTTTTGCTTAATATGATAAGACAAATTGTTTTTCAGCACATAAAAAATATTAAAAAATGGACTGTTTCCCCTCATAGTAATTTTTCGATGTAACATGAGAGTTATAATGTCCATCTGCCGCATTACTTAGAGATCAGAGTCTTTCAGGGACTGGATTTCAGGCCGTGGAGCTCGCCAGCTCATAATGGCTTCTATCATGAGTGTCCATCTTGTTTTAAAATCTCTGAGTTTTATTCTCAGTGTCAGGTACTTGTATCAGATTTCATTAGAAGATTGCTTTCTACACATACAGATTTATTTTTTGTACAATCTTGTGATTTCCTTCAAATTTCATTCCGATGAAGACATCCAGCAAATATCCAATGAAATATGTATGACATTTAAGGCACTTTAAATAATGCATAGTTTCCATGCAGCTTTATAATACCATAGAGAGTGTATGAAATCGCAACTGTGGCTTTTAATCTTTCTCTTTACGTTGCCAATCTTCATGCGTACCCTGAATCTCAAACACTTGACATAGTTGTATTATTAATTAAATGATCATTATTTATTTTTATAAACATTTTTACTTAATATTATTTTTTTCTTTCTTTCTTTTTTTTTTTTACATTAGTGTTATAAATATTTTAGTTTCATATTTATTTTGTTATATATTTTTTTATTTTATGAATACACTGTATTTTATGTGCATCTATGCCAAATCTTGTTCCATATTTTGGGCAATACTATATATTAATACAAATTTAAATACCATTAATGATTATTTGCTTAGTTGCATTATTATATGATATACTACTAATTATTTTAATAAAGCCATACTTTTACTTTAATGTTATATATGTTTTATTTTATTTTATTTTATTAGTACGCTGTATTTTACTTGTACCTATGCCAAATCTTGTTCCATAATTTGTGTCAAACTATATATTCATACAAATATACATACTAATTATGATTATTTGCTTAGTTGCATTATTATTTGCATTGCTGTTAATTTTTTTAGTAAATATTTTTTATTTTTTATTTTTGTTATATTTAATGTGATCATTTAATTTAATTTAATATTATTAATATACTGTATTTAATGTGTACCTATGCCAAATCTTGTTTCATAATTTGTATAATAAAATTTATTAATTCCAAATTACATACTATTAATAATTATTTGCTTAGTTGCAATTTTTGTATTACTATTAATTATTTAAATATTTTTTTACTTTAATACTATAACTATTTTAGTTTTTGTAATTTTATTTTATTTTATTTTTATACTGTATTTTGTGCACCTATGCCAAATCCTGTTCCATAATTTGTGTAATACTATATATTAATACACACTTACAGATATGAATGATTATTTGCTTGATTAGTTGCAGTATTATTAGCATTACTATTAATTATTTTATTATTTTTTATTTTTTATCTTTAATATTATAAATATTTTATTTTTGTGTTATTTTGTTATTTATTATTTATTTTAATATTTATTATTTTTTGTTTACTTTAACATTATAAATATTTTATTTTTATATTTATTTTTTTCTTGTATTTTGTTATATTTTTTGGTATTTTTTTCTTGTATTTATTTTTTATTTTATTTTATTAATATACTGTATTTTATATGTACCTTTATATGTGACAAATCTTGTTCCATAATTTGTGTAATACTATACATTAATACAAATTTAAATACTATTAATGATTATTGGCTTAGTTGCAATATTATTTGCATTACTGACTTTTAATAAATATTTTAACCTAAATATTATAAATATTTTATTTTTAGATTTATTTATTTGTTATATTTTGTTATATTTATTATTTTATTTCTTTTTGTACAATATTTGATATGTACCTATGCCAAATTTTGTTCCATAATTTGTGCAGTTCTAGTCATAAAGCACCAAGCGATAACGCAGACAAAACCTGCGAACCCAAGCGGTGATGAAGATCAATCTTGTGAAGTCTAGAATTCGGCCGCCCGGTGACTTTTGGCCGCTACTGTGCGTGTGATTGGCTAAGAGGGAAAACACTGTCTGCTGTATCTCTGGCAAGTGTGTCTCTGCAGACAATGTCCCTTTGTCTCAGAAGAAAGGATTCAGTGTAATAGTTTTAATTATGACTCCAGGGGAAATACTTCCCTCTTTTTACTTTTATGTAAATGTTGGCTCTTGAACTAATACGGGGCTCTTACAAGCTTTTTATACCCAGTATATTCCTGTATATCTCAGAAGACAACAAGGTTAGTGGATTTGAATTTCACAGTCCTCTAAGTAAGCCGAGCATTTAATTCCAGTCTACTTATCTCGTAAATGGTACAAAATATTCCTACGAGCCTGTGATCGGAACCATTTCCCCTCTGCGTTGCTTATCTAAATGCTTGGCAGATGTTTTGACCGGTCTCTGTAGAGAAGGAGATGTTTGCTCGGCCTTGACTTTTCGATATCTGGCTTCTGCGGTGGGAACGTCGAGGTCGGGACATGTGTGAACCCGGAGAGATGCGTGGGTGAAATGGTAGAGTGAGAGTTCATCAGGCAGTACATTGACCCTCTGCGTGACCTGTAGAGGATGGGGTCGTTTGCGGGTCTCGTATGGATCACCCGTTGCGTCCTGAATCCCATCTTGACCATTACGTCTCCATTGCGGCACGTTTCCCCCTTGCTCTCGTCATGGGAGAGCTGCTGCAACGTGGATCGTAAATGTGGTACGCTTCCGTTAAACGTCATTACCTTTCCTTTCTGCCTACGTCTCATTTGCTTCCTAGTGAGATGTAGTTTTTAATGTTTCCATTTGATTTTCAGATACCGTTGTTGAGCAGTGGTGTAGTTTATCACACGTGCATTATATAAATGGTATGTTTGCAATGTTCCGTAAAGTCAGTTAGGTCTCAACTGCTTTTTACGTCAGGACTGGACATAAAGTGGACACTCAGTATTGTACTTTAATGGCAACCACCAAAGATAAGGGAAAGTGTTTTCCTTTCCTTTCCTTTTATTTTATTTTATTTTATTTATTTTTTTATTACATGTTGTTGAGCCTATTTTAGCTTATTTTATTTTGTATATATTATATAATATTATATGATATTATATGAAAGTATTTTTTTTTTTTACTTTTTTAAAATTGTTTTTATTTTTATATTTTTTACTTGTTTACATACTATGCATGATTATTTGCTTAGTTGCATTATTTTCATGTAGATTATTTTTTATATTATATTATTTTTTATTTTAAATTCTTAATTTTGCATACTGTACACAATGATTTGCTTAGTTGCATTTATTAAATTATTTTTATTTTACATTATTTTCACATTTTTATTGTATTATTTTTATTAGATTTATTTATTTTTTACTTATTTGCTTACGATGCATGATTTGCTTAGTTGCATTATTTCATTAAAAAATATTTTATTTTTACTTTATATTTTCCTTTACTTATTTATTTATTTTTTACTTATTTGTTTACTATGCATGATTATTCACTTAGTTGCATTATTATTTTCATTAAGAATATTTATTTTATTTTTATTTTACATTTTCACATCTTTTATATTTTATTATTTTATTTTAATTATTTATTTTGTCACTTATTTGCTTACTGTGCATGATTGTTTGCTTAGTTGCATTATTATTTCCAATAAGATCATTTTTATATTATTTTTCATTTAAAAATAATATATTTCGATTTTGAATTTACTTACTATGCATGGTTATTTGCTTAAATTAAATAATTATATAGTTTATGTAGTTATTATATAGTTTGTGAATATGTTTTTTTTGTTTACTTTGCCTACTATGCATGATTATTTGCTAAGCTGCATTATTTTCATTAAGAGTATTTATTTGTTTTATTGTTTTCATTTTACATTATTACTTTCTTTAAAATTATAATTTTTATTCTTCTGATTTTACATTATAATTTTTTTTTATATATTTTCAAAATTTAGTTTTAATTTAATTAAGATAAATTTTTTTAGTTTAAGATTATT
The DNA here is from genome assembly GCA_012976165.1 of Labeo catla. NCBI lineage: Eukaryota > Metazoa > Chordata > Actinopteri > Cypriniformes > Cyprinidae > Labeo > Labeo catla. The sequence goes on along the minus strand of VONZ01000155.1, from coordinate 640,451 downwards.
TCTTTTTATTTTAGATAATTAAATATTTAATTTCTATCTTATATCTTATTTACTTATTGCTTACTCTGCATAATTGCTTTGCTCGGTTACATTGCAGTGATTTTTTTTTTTAGTTCACCAGAGACAAAAGTCATTAGCTGGTTTTGATGCAATGGTTAGCAGTTATTTTAATGCAAAAAGTGTAATATAAATATGCAATATGTATATATATGGTATAATACTGCACCTAAATAACATGAGTAAATACACGTATTCCCTATCTTATGGTATTATTTGGCGTAACTGAAATGGAATCAATACTCAAATTTCTATCAAACTAACTAAATTCTGCTGAAATTGACATTTCTATAAGGTTCAACCAGTTCATCGCCCACTGCATTTCCATCATAGACTACTTAATTATAACGTGAGTGAATTCACTTAAACAGTGTAGACGTGGTGTCAGTCTGTGTAGAAGGGAAAACTGTTTGTTTTGCTTGAAATAATAGGGCATGCAAAGAGGAAGTGATTCACATATAGAGTCACTGTGTTATTTTCTCCTCTCTCCTTCCCCCAATCTCATCTCTCTTCCTCTATCTTCCCATCCCACAATGCTTTGGGAGTAATGGCCTTTCCAGGCCTTCTCTAAACAGCTTATGTTTACTGTGAACGACCTCTCTTACCATATTACCAGCTGTGGTCCTGGATCTGTGTTTTGTCTGTCCACAGGGAATATGCCCGTCAAACAACCCTCTCCAACTGAACTTCCTTTGCCTCACATCCCGCCTACTTTTTGCTTGATGTTCAAGGGGATGCGTGAATTGATAAAATGCAGACCGTGAATGCAATTAGGGTTTCTGTGGGCCTTAAAAAAAAGTCTTAATTCACCCTTCCACAAGTTAAGGCCTTAAAAGTTATTAAATCAGAACACTGCTAAATAATCAATCAATCAATCAATCAATCAATCAAATAATAATAAATAAATGATATAAAATAAATTTTAAAAAGTGTCTTAATTCACACTTCCACACATTAAGGCCTTAAAAGCTATTAAATCAGACCACTGCAAAAAAAACAAAAACAAAAAAAAAACATAATATAAAATAATAATATAATAATACTTCATGTAAAATAATAATGTAATACTTATTAAATAAATAATGTATTATATAAAAAATAAAAATAAATAAATTATATAAAATAAATAAAAAAGTTTCTTATTTTACCCTTCCACAAATGAAGGCTTTAAAAGTTACTAAATCAGAGTACTGCAAAATAAATAAATAATTCTAAATAAATAAATAAATGTAAAAATATATATAATAAATAAATTAATTGTCTTACTTCACCTTTCCACAATTTAAAACTTTAAAAGTTATTAAATCAGAACACTGCAAAAATAAATAAATAACATAGAATAAATAAATTAATAATGCTTACTTACTGAATAAATAAGTGATTTATTATAAATAAACAATAAAATAAAATAAAAAATAAAAATAAATAAATAATGTAAAAGAAACTTAAAGTGTCTTAATTCACCCTTCCACAAATTAAGGCCTTAAAAGGTATTAAATCAAAACACTGCCAAAATAAATAAATAAATAATAATATAAAATAAATAAAATAATAATACTACATAAGTAAGTAAATAAATAAACAAAGAAATAAAAATACAATAAAAATAAACTAATTTTATAACATAAAATAATAATGCTATTTAATAAATAACATGTATATAAATAAATAAATAATATAAAATAAATAAAATAATACTATGTAAATAAGCAAATTATTTAAAATAAAATAGTAATTCTATTAAATAAATGATATAAAGTAAAATAATACTAAATGAGTAAATGTGTTAAAATTAAAAAATAAATAAAAATGAAAATCAATATATATAAAATAATTTATTATAAATAAAAAAATGAAAGTAAATAATATCAAATAAATAAAATAATAATAAATAAATAAATAGATTTATTATCTATAAATAAATAAACAAATAATACAAAATAAAATAAATGGATATAAAATAAATTTAAAGAAAAAAATTAAATTCATTTCCTGAGCCTATTGGCAAATATTTGTTCTTATTTTTAATCCTAAAGTCTCTTAATTTTTGTCAATTTCTTATAAAATATAACTTATCTTTTGTCAGTTTGCTTCTCAAGTAAAAGTACCTTGAGTTATGAATCTTTAGACATTTGCACTGGAAAACAAGAAAAAAATACTGATGAAGAACATCACATTTTTGCAGTAGTAAAAGTTATTTCCATATTTTAGTGGCTGGGAGCAGAGCTGTTTAAACCAGAAGTCTTTTATTTATTTATTATTTATTATAAAATGAATTGGAAAAGTAATGTAGATTTGTTGGAAGTTGTATTTTCAAACTTTAAAGCATTGCTAATACAATACAATAAAATATTTACATTTAGAAACCATACTGACGTATTGTAAAGTTTTAAACTTACCTTCATAAAACCTGCAGAAGCCCTGTGCTTTGCATTTCGCGTTGAATAAAAATTGTCTATCAAATGCATTAATGCGAAAGCAATGTCAAGTGTAAAATCCGGGCACTGAAACTAAATTTCCTCCACATTTAATCTCATTTATAAGAAACAATTGAGATATTAAAGAGACCTTGCTGGTGGTTTGTCTTTCCACCAGCTTTCACTTTGCAAGCGTAACCCGCATAATGCTTTCATTCATGGTCATCACACCTTTTCAGCAGATCTGCAGGGAGAAGCTGTCAGCGGTGAGCATTTTTAGCATTCCCACTGTTTTTATAAGGGCAAAGGAAAACTGGCAAGATCGACATCTCGCTCCGACGAGGTCTGTGGGTGCTGGAAAGCCATTTAAAAAAGAGAAAGAAAATCTCTCTCGTGGTCGGGCCCCGCCGCTCTCCCTCATTGTGAGTGTGAGGAAACTGCAGAATCGTGGTAAACTGTGATCTGAAGGTCAGTGGCTCTTCCTGCCTTTGACGCGCCGCTTCAGTGGAGCATGCCGAATAAACGTTTCCACTGGCCAAACAATGATTGTGACTTCTTCTGAGGCAGGATGGAGTTGTTTTCGGCAGACTCAGGATTATGGATCAGGTTCGAGCATGCATATGCTGCGTGACTGATGCAGTAATCTCTTAAAGCATATGATTGGAATTTTTGGGGCCTCACCCTTTGTCCACTTTCCATAACTGATTATTTCAGGCAGTAGGGCACTTTTAACCTCCTTGCATTTAAGTTCCCTCCTGCTGTTGAAAAGCAAACTTTGATGAAGAACAATGCAATGTTTCAGTCTCCTACTTGTCTTTGGACCCTGAGACCTGGAGTCACTACAGGACTGATAAATGTATTAATGCAGCATAGCTAGAGATCACTTGTATTCTTGTTGTAAATCTTCATATTGCCTGGCCCTAAAACGTGCTCTATGGTAAAGCACTAAGGCATTATAAACATAATGTTATGACTTTCTTAAAAGCTGCTTTTGACACATTATTGTAGTAAAATAACACTAAAACGAATAAAACCTGTTTTTGTTATTTACATTTATTCATTTAGCACACACTTTTATCCAAAGCGACTTACAAATGAGGTAATAAATGTTACCTGAAATAAAATATAAGGATGTATTGTTTCAGCTAGTTGCCAAGGCAGCATTTCTAATTTTAATGTAATGTAATTTATTTTATTATTTTATTTTGTTTTATTTTCTTCTCTAGTTTAATGTTCGTAAGCCCATTTTTATTTTAGCTTATTTTGTCCATTATATATAAATTGTTTATGTTATTATATAAATATAATTTTTTTAAATGTTTTTATTTTTCATGAATTTTTTATTGTTTTATTTTACTTGTTTACTGCTATGCATGATTATTTCCTTATTTGTATTATTATTGGCAAACAATGTTTTTTCTTTCTTTTTTATATTTAAAATTATTTAAACTCTGCATTTACTTACTATACATGATTATTTACTTTGTTTCATTATTATTTTCATTAAGATTATTTATTTTAGTTATTTTGTTATAATAGTCATTTCATTTTGTTATTTTGTATATTTTATTTTAATTTTATTTACTTGTTATGCATGGTTATTTGCAACAAGGTGCTTTTTATATTGTTTTTATTTGTCATTTAAAATTATTTACTTTTTATTTAAACTTAATTTAATAATAACTAAATATGAAATAAAAGTCATAGAATTATATTAAAAAAATGCCAAACACACAACAAAATTACTAAAACGTTGAAATGAAAATGGAAAATATAACTCAAAATATTAATGAAAACTATTGTGGTTTCTCATCGATGCTTAAATAAGACAAATAAATTTGTTTTGAGTTTAATGCAGTAAATGAAAATGTACTCTTTTATTTTATTTTATTTTATTTTTGGGAATCTAGGATTTACATATTTTTTTATTTTTTTATTTTTGCCTATGTTTCGTGTATTTTAAAGTCATATGCTAGCTTTGTATGAAAACCAAAGTGAAGCTTAAACATTTAATTCACCTAAAAATTATATTTCTGTCATCATTTACTCTCATTGTATTCCAAACCTGCATGACCGACTTCCTTCTGTGGTAGAAAATGACTGTTTTTTTTGTTCATACAATGAAAATCAGTAGGGGCCAATGTTGTTCTTCAAAATATTGTTGTCATTGCAGAAGAAAGCAAGTCGTACAAGTTTGAAACAACATGAAGGTGAGTAAATGATGACACAATTTAAATGTTTTGGTGAACTATCCCTTTCAGTCATTGTTTATTAATTCACTGAGCTCTTACATGGTCAATCTCCATTACACCTTGACATTTAAAAGAAAAAAGCAATGAAAAGCGATGCACAATATATTGGTAGCATATTGATTATCAATTGTGCATTTTATTGTTGCATATTTATTAGATATTTAATATTGTATGCTTATTTCCCATGTTTTTACATTTAGATCACCTTTGCGATCATGTAATGGTCACTTAAAATTGATAACACATTAATAATTTAATCAGTTTCATTTAACTGTTAAATATAATCTTAGCTAATAACAAAACAAATACAAATTTGTATTTGTACTTTCAAATGCATTGAAACTTATTTACTTGAAATAGTGTAGTATTTTAATATAGTTTTAAGCCATAAAATACAAAAAATATATATATTGGTAATTATAAATAAAATACATTTTATTTATAATTGAATTTTATTTATAAAATAGTAAATTAAATGGATTAATTAACTAGTAAGTAAATACAAATATTGATTATATTAACTATTTTAATATCTGTAAAGTATGAGATTTCACAACTTCATACACACTGTTATCATCATTTTAACTGATCAAAATAAGTTAATAAATTTTCAACTTAAATTTATATGTTGTACAAGATTTCAGATCGTTTTTTTAAGTCAGTTTAAAGTCAGTCGAAAAGAAATGAAATAAAATTGAAAAAAATATAAAATAAAAACTAACTCAAAATATTAAACTATTGTAGTATCTCATTGATACTTAAATAAGACATAAGTACAAATAAATTTGTCTGGACTGAAATGCAGTAAATGAAAACCCAGTCATTATTTATATTATTAAATAAATTATAAATGTAAATAAATAAATAAATGTATTAATTATAAATAAATAAAACAAATAATCAATCTAAAATAAAATAATAATAAATACATTACAAATAAATAAATAAATAAAAACAAATTGTATAAATAAATAAAATAATAATGCGAAATAAAGTATTTAGTTTGCCTGTATTTAAATTATTTACATTATTAAATAAATTATAAATGTAAATAAATAAATGTATTAATTATAAATAAATAAAACAAATAAACAATATAAAATAAAATATTAATAAATAAATACATTTATTATAAATAAATGAATAGTATAAATAAATAAAATAATAATCCTAAATAAATAAAATATTTAGTTTGCCTATATTTAAAGCTTCTAAAGACGTATACTAGCTTTGTATGAAAACCAAGCTGAAGATTAAACATTATTTAAATTTATTGTACTGGAAAATTTAAGGCAGCAACTTTATTTTTTTTTACAGTGCAGAGTTTTTTAGTAAATAACAACCTACAATTATGGTTTGTTCAAGGTGTTTTTCTGTCAACTTAAGATAGTTAAGACTGTTTGCACGACCAATGACAGACAAGCGAGTGTTCAGGAAACGTGTTTAATCATTGTTTTGGCAATTCTGTTTAGTGACACTAGTGGTGCAGAAATGACAGACTTCACTTTTAAACCTGAGGTTCACGACTCCCCGTTAAGCTTCGATAAGTTGCAACAGCTTTTCTTCATCACATAACCACAACTGTGCTTGTGAAAGCCCATTTGGAGCCGAAAACTGACAGCTGGGCCGGCGCACAATTGTTTGGAATATGGTGCCAGTTTATCTCATTAAGTGAAATCTGGAGATTTAGTGAAACAATCTGCTTCTTCCTACGCAACAGTCTGGTTTGGCGTCACTGCGAGCTTCTGTTTGCGAACGGGTCTCATGATAAAGAGATGAATCCGGTAGACAGACCACATGAATCACAGCTGTGTGTTGGGAGACGATGATGGTTCGCTTCTCATTATTACGCTGTCTTCATCTGGACACTTCGTGAGCTTCCTGCACCTGATGAAATGCAGATTCCTTGGCATCTGAAATTCCCACACTTGCTTCACTCACATTAGAGAAATAAAGGCCCACGAATGCATTACAGAATTCTTGCAAAAGCATGTTTGTGAAGTCATGACATGAGTCTAATAAAAGCCTGTTTTTTTTTAATAGATCCTCATTGCATCAGAATTCCTGGAAAAGGTCACGTGTTTTCTCCACAGTATGAACAACTGATACTCAATCAATCATTTTCCTTCGGCCACCAATTGAATCGGTTCTTATCGGCTCAGAGCGTGTTGAAGCTGATGTGGTGTCTCGAGAGATCACATAATTAGGTCCATCTTTGAAGGAAAAGCTCAGATAATAACAAGATCACAGGCGATGGAAAAGAGCGGTGCTGTTTTTCTTCTAGCAGGTTTAATTGAACCTCTGGGCCCTGACATGCCTGAGCAAGAATGTGAGTGAATACTTTTGTATTACGCGGCTGCTCTTGTTGCACAATGATCTTTGGGTTTGTTTTAAACAGATGAAAGGTGCATTGCACTGGACTTTGAATGTGAAATTGCTTAGAATCCTTCCATCTATCTATCTATCTGTCTATCTATCTATCTATCTGTCTATCTATCTATCTATCTATCTATCCATCTATCCATCTATCCATGTCATTGAATATATGATATACATTATTTATAAATATACTAGGGGGTTAGTATATATAAATATACTTGAATGCTTGAATCTGATTGGCTGATGAACATTCTAAGGTGTGCAGTTATTTTCAGGAGAAACCCACAGATAAAGTAGTTCCAGGCAGGTCTTGACCGCATTACATGTTCGTATCACTTTGCCAAATGATTTCAGTTATTTCAAAGGTCCTTACAGCCTACAACAGCATAAGAACCAATACACTGACCAAGCAAATATGTCACCCTGGACCACGAAACCGGTCATAAGGGTCAATTTTTTTGTTCGAATAGGACAATATTTGGCCGAGATACAACTATTTGAGAATCTGTAATCTGAGGATGCAAAAAAATAAAAATATTAAGGAAATTGCCTTGAAGTTGTCCAATGAAGTTCTTAGCAATGCATATTACTAATCAAAAATTAGGTATGATATATGGTAGGAAATTTACAAAATATCTTCATGGAACATGATCTTTACTTAATATCCTAATGATTTTGGTCATAAAAGAAAAATCGATAATTTTGACCCACACAATGTATTTTTGGCTATTGCTATAAATATACCCATGCTACTTAAGGCTGGTTTTGTGGTCCGGGGTCACATATAGTAAATAAAATAAAAACAAGAAATTATTCCAAGTTTTTGCCACAAAAATTACCTTTTACAATGTCCAGAAAGCACATACTCTCACATACACTCTCTCTCATAAAGTGCACACAGAATCTCGATAATCTCGAAATTGTCGTGGTCACATGATGATATGATACGATAGATTTTTTAAATGTTCTAAAAATAAAAGGTCTTTAAAAGAGAAGTTCACTTCCAGAACAAAAATGTATAGATAATTTACTCACCCCCTTGTCATCCAAGATGTTCATGTCTTACTTTCTTCGATCGTAAAAAATTGTTTTTTGAGGCAAACATTTCAGGATTTTTCTCCATATGGTGGACTTCTATGGTGCTTGTGACTTTGAACTTCCAAAATGCAGTTTAAATGTGGCTTCAAAGGGTTCTAAACGATCTCAACCGAGGAAGAAGAGGCTTATCTAGTGAATCTTTTTTTTTTTTTTTAATTTACAATTTATATACTTTTTAACCTCAAATGCTTGTCTTGTCTAGCTCTGAGTCCCCTTTAAAGTTCAGGTACAAGTCAATTCACTGACTTTTTTTTCTGACTTAAGTGTTCTTAGGAAATTAGTTGGAGCTCTTAATTTTGATCTCTCAAAGTGCATTAGAAGAATTTAACTTTAAAATGTACAATTTTTTTTATTTTTTTTTTCAAAGTTTTTATTTGTCTTTTTTTTAAAATATTGCAATAAATATTGTATCAAAGACTTCATATTATCGTATCGTGAGATTTTGATATAAAAACAGTGCTGTTCTTGAAGAAAATAAACTTACAGTTTCGCTATTAGTAGAAACGCCTCTACCAAACTCTGTTGAGAAATGCACAGGCTCAGGTACTTTCTGTCCAATAACTTAATTACTGCATTAGTCTGCTATCAATTACTCAAGCCTCTGTTACTAGATCTAAAATGATGTTTTAGAATTAGCAACAGAGGTGTGGTATGAGATATGTAAGAAATTAATTCTACTTGCAAGACCAAACCCTGACAAAGGGCTAAACCTGATGAAACACAACATCTGAACAATATTTGAGGTGTGGTAACTATAGTATAAGTGGAATAATTGGCTCCGGACCTGTTGAATTATTAGAAAATAATGCACACCCGAGGTGTAACCACCTCAGGTGTGCATTATCACCTAATAATTCAACAGCCGGTCATACATTATTTCTTATGTAAATTGTTTGATTGTGATTATTGTTATATATATATATAATATATATATATATATATATATATATATATTTGATTATTGTGATTATTTTAATTATTTGATTATTATATCATACAATTTTATCTCTCTCTCTCTCTCTCTCTCTCTATATATATATATATATAAATACACACACACACACACAGTGCGTGCATAATTATGCAAGTTGATATTCTGATATTTTTTTTTTCCCAAGCACATTTTACCCATTCCAGACCACATCAGTCTTAATATCTTAATTATTTAATCATTTAGAAGTGATATACAATGAAATCCATAAAGGTTCGAAGTGGAAAAACTCATGTTCAGGTGTGCATAATTAGTAAGAAGGTTTTCTTCTACAGATCAAATTCATGATTAAATGCTTATGAAAAAGATATATATAAAGCTTTACATGATCTAGCCTGTATTTGCATTGCAGTAAAAGATTACTCTTTTATTGGTGAAATGCATTTTTGTCAAACCTGAAATTTGGTACGCACTGCATTTTTATTGTGATGGACAGGAATGATTAAGGTCTGTTTTGAGGGCGTGAAAACAGTTGAATCATTCTGAAATTAAGTAGAAATGCAGGGAACTGGGAGCCGCCCTTTAGAAATTACCATTAATTATCAACAAATGCCTTCATCTGCAGCAAACGTTGTTTTCTTACATTTTTTTCTCACAACTTTTTTTTTACTATTTCCATTGAAAAAAGTGTGCTCTAGCATGCATGCTTGCGTCATGGTTTGATAAGAGAAAAGCAAACATAGCTGAAAGTGATAAGACTTGATTGCATTAGTGTAGCGCTATCAGTGCAGTTTCAGTGGGTTTTACCCACCAGCCCTTGAGTTCACAAAAAGCTGATTACACGTCTGTGGCCATGATCAGCTGCTTGGCTTCACTTCAGTATACACACACGCACGCTTTCATCACAGGGGTTTCTCTGACAAGCCCATTGAGAGCCTGTGATGTCATCAAATGGGCGTGGCCTTAAGGTAGGCCTGCCACTTTTGGAGACAAACTCTCTCAAGTTGTGTCTCACTCGTTCTCTGAGTGACTGTGTGGATCAATGGGACATGTGAGGTGTCTAAAAAGAGTATTTTTACACCGTAGCGCAGGAGGTAAGAGACAATCTAAGTTTGATGAATGAATGTCTTTGTCTTGTACCTGTAGGGCAGGTAACTATAATGCAGAGCCTCTTGTTTGTGCATGTTCATATGACTTGGCGCGCAATATGTTAGCTTATTTTGTCTAGTTGTGAAACCAGTCTCATGACCGTACGTTATACGTTTGTTTGTTTTTACCTGGAAAAAATAAGTAACTCTACTTGTATATCACTGAGTGCTACTGATGTGTTCGTCCATGCAACTAGAAGTTTACAAAGCACTAAAGATAAACAGCATTGTTCCTAAAATATCCCGGGTGGAGTCCGTTACGGAGCAGGAAGGTGCCTTTTGGATATTGTTCCGCTCTTCAAACCCACCTTTCCCCAAAGGGCCAATACTGGCAGGCGCCTGTCACCTACACAATGCCCTGAATTGGACGTGACCACGCTGCGAAGTCCCCGCTCGTTTGTCCCAGATTCTCCCAAAACATTCTCAGTTAGTGTGATCCTTCAGATAATGAAATTCCATGCAGCGCCGCAACTGTCGCTCCTCGCACGGCAGCTGCAATAATGCGAGCCGGAATGCGTGGAATTTGTCGATCCCCCCCGAACGACTTCTAGATATTGTTGTTTCTCAGTGTTTTATGTGTTGTGAAGATTTCTGGTGACCCCAGATAGCCGCACTCTCTCTCTGTCTCTCCAAGCACTTTAATAATGCAAGTGGTCTTTGCTGAGTAAGTCATGTAAACATTAATTAGGCTACTGTAGCCACCCACAGGACCACACAGCCTTTATTAAAGCTGATGGAAATGGGCGGCAGACACGTTACGCTTGGTTAGCCCATAATATTCACACAGGGCACATTGCCTCTGTGTTTCAATTCTGAACGGTAGGAAGTCGTAAACCTGTGAAGGTAAAACTGTTTCTCTGTTCTCTCTCTTTTTCTCTCTGTCTCTTTCTCACTCACCTGATGAATAGTTGACAATGATTAAAGGGCTACTGTAAATGATGTAATTAATGCTTATTTAAGGTTTAAATGGGTGTTAACAATGTTACTGTTCAAGTGAATTAGGGTTGGGTTTTTTATTTATTTATAAGGCTACATTTGTTTAATCAAAAAACAGGGAAACCATTATACTGTGAAATATTAAGATTTTAAATATCTGTTTTGTCATTTAATATACTTAGAAAGTGTAATAAAAAGGCAGATATTATTTATCACCAATTTACACAAGTTTATTTATTCATTTAGTTTATTTTAATGGTGTTCATACTGTTTTATATAGATTTTTTTAGCCTTTTAATGGTATTAAACGCATTGCTATATATATATATATATATATATATATATATATATATATTACAATGTTTCTATAGCAATATATAGATTTTTTGGCCTTTTAATGGTATTAAATACATTGCAATTAATGTGTTTATTACCCACAAAGTTTTGTAAAGCTGCTTTTAATCGATGTGTATTTTAAAAAGCGCTATAATTAAAAATAAAGAGGCGTTATACAAGGGCTGTCCAGAAAGTATCCAGCCATGTAATATGAAAAATAGAGACATTTATTGAAGAAGATACAAGAAACATTGTACATAGGACAATGACACCTCAGTCCTTTTCAAAGGTGATTTTCGTTTTGGGAGAAGCCAGAAGTCGCAGGGCGCCAAATCTGGGCTGTAGGGTGGTTGAGTCACCTGGGTGATTTGTTGTTTTGCCCAAAAACTCTGCACGAGACTTGTTGCTTGGGTGGACTGTTGTTGTGATGAAGCTGCCAATCGCCAGTTGCTCAAAGCTGCGCCGGTTATTGTCGTATTGCTTCTTACATCTCATATTTTTCATATTACATGGCTGGATTCTTTCCGGCTGATTATTACAGTAAATATTACACTGATTTCTTCGGGAAACTCAAAGGATTAGTTCACTTTGAGAATTAATCATTTACTCACCTCTGTGTCATCCAAGATGTTCATGTCTGTCTTTCTTTAGTCGAAAAGAAATTAAGGCTTTTGAGGAAAACTTTCCAGGATTTTTCTCCATAAAGTGGACTTAAGTGGGAGCCAGTGGGTTGAAGGTCCAAATTGCAGTGTCAGTGCAGCTTCAAAGAGCTCTACAATATCCCAGCTGAGGAATGAGGATCTAGTGAAAACGGTGATTTTATAAAAAAAAGATAAAAATGTATATACTTCTCACCACAAGTGCTCACCTTGGACCAGCCCCGAGCTAGTGCAAGATGATCATTTGTGGTATATAAATTATTATTATTATGTAGAGCCCTTTAAAGCTGTATTGAACCACAGTTTGGACCTTGAAGTCCACTATATGGATAAAATTCCTGGAGTGTCTTCATCAAAAACCTTAATTCTTTTTAACTGAAGAAAGAAAGACTTGAACATCTTGGATGACATGGGGGTGAGTAAATTATCAGGACATTTTTATTCTGGATGTGAACTTTTCCTTTAAGTTTCCCGAAGACAGAAAGTAACGTGATTATGAGAGCATATGATGGAGATGGTGCTCTTAAATCACTATAATATTACCAGGGCATTATTCACATTTTACCAGCAATATCACCCCAGATATAGTAGATATGATGTTACGCAACCAGAAACCGCACCAGGTCCAGGTTTTTTTTAAGTGATGTTTGTGAACAGCGCTACAACCATAATGGTCTGTTAAACATTATGTAATGAATAACGACAAATGTGACAGTAAAATAAGTAAAACTTATTTTGAAATGATCAGATTTCACAGCATTTTAATCACATGTCCTGTCATATAGATACAGTATGTACAGTGTAATGTAGCAATGTAGTTGCTGTGCATTTGTTGGTAAATAGTATTTTCATGTATATATTAAAGGATAAGTTCACTTCCAGAACAAAAATTTACAGAAAATTTGCTCACTCCCTTGTCATCCAAGATGTTCATGTCTTTCTTTCTTCAGTTGTTGAGATTTTCATTATTCCCATGCATTGTTTGGCACAACTATTTTAGCATTACAGTTGTATTTTTCACAGAGTAAAGTTGATTTATTCACATTTTAAGGCAGATCAGTGGGGGGATGGGTGGTCTGTGCTGGTATGTCAAATATTCCAGAAATGAGCCTTACGGCCTAAGTTTACTGATGTCTTTGACGGTGTAATGTTGTTGTTGTGCGTGTTGAGTCATTGCTGTGATAGTGCAGATTACCCAGTGTTAGGATCTCTGTGTCCCGTACGCTAAATGCACGGCTGCCAGCTTTGAAGTTTCACCTTGCTCGTCTTGAGAAGACAGAAAATAGCTGCACGTTATTCAGATTTTTTTTCCTCCCACAGCAGGTGTTTTGAATATAAGAGAGTTGAGGTATAATCTGCAGTGTTCACATGTGACCCAATGACATTGTGGGTTTGGCTTATTAATGAATTAAATTATGTCTGCAAACATTCAGTGAGACATTAGTCATGTTACTTCACTCTGCTGGCCATTAAGCATTTTTCTTGAAATGACATCATGATGTTAACCCGACTTAATTGAGTACAGTTGCTTTCTCCAGCAGATTGTGAGGCTGTTTACATTATATATGGTGTAATCGTATCCAGCAGCTTCACAACATTTGTCATAGTAATGATATACTGTAGCTGTTGTGCATATATATAATGTTTCTTGTGCAGCAAATCAGCATATTAGAAGATTTCTAATATGAAGAAGGGTCATGTGACACTGGAGACTGGAGTAATGATGCTGAAATTTCAGCGTTGCATCACATGAATAAATTACATTTTATGATATATTTAAATAGAAAATAGTTATTTTAAATTGTAATAATATTTCACAGTTTTTATGTTTTTACTATAATTTTGGTCCAATAAATGCAGCTTTGGTGAGCATCAGAGTTGTCTTTCAACAGTCTGTTGAAAATCAGCTTGATATTGGTTGAAAATCAACTTGTAATTTAGATTTTAAAGTCAGATGCACCAAAAGATCTGATTTTTGCTGCTTGTGTGAGCAAATCATATGTTTGTATATGTGTTTGTGTGAGAACTCTAGTTTATTGAGGATGTGTGGCTCTGTTTAATAATAGCTATCTGTGCCGATGATGAATGAGTTTAGATCTCGAGTGATGCGTCAGAGGAAGAGGCCTCCGACATTCAAGCTCCAACACGCCTGGTGTGTCATTCACTGCTCGGAGATGCTGATAGGTTGTGGTCAAAATGTCTCACAGGGATCAGCCTCTCCTAGTCTTATCTAAACCCAAACATACGCAGAACTCCTTAAAACACTTCCCACAAAAGTAGAAACATACATCATTCACAAACTTCTACACAGTCTCCACCTGCTTGCATGTTCCTCTGTTAAACATTTGACCTATTTGGTAATGCTCTCAGCTTCACAACTATGTTTAACACATTGTACAATGTTTAAATCCGTTTGTGACCTGTGTCAACAGGTTAGCTTTTGTCTTTGCAGCCAGTTGCATGTTTGCAATCCTCTCATGTCAACAAAAGTCAAACAATGCATCCTGTTAGATGCTTCCGTGAAGCTCTTTCTTATTCAAATTCAGCTGACTGCAAAAACGCTGCCACGTGTATCCCTTTCATCTCAGCATTGTACAGTCTGACTTCCCTTGACTAGAATAAATGCATCACATATCTGGAATTTTCAGATTTGAAAAGATATTTAGAAAGGTGAGATTAGGATTGGTTTAACTTCAGGATTTTACATTAAGCATATAGTGTACAAAAGTTATATTAAATGTGCAACGATATGCAAAATTATTGAGTGTTGTAGCATCCAATTGTGTTGTTATTGTAGTTTTATGCTCTGCAACTTGTAATTCACTGCAACCATGCTTATTCTCCCTAATGTCAACCCATAATTAATGGCATTTGACTCCAGTTTACTTTTATGTTGTATAGTTTTGTTTCTGTTTTTTTAAGGATGAGGGCATCTGACAACTTGTCCATATTAACTTCTGTCTAATTTGACTCATTTCTACTGTTTTTGTCAAGTCAGTTTTATTCCAAGGCAGCTTTATATGAAATCATGTTGTTGATGTTCATAAAATCTTGGAATGTGCTATATAGTAGGTTTATTGCACTTTACATTAAAGTTGGATGTACTTAGATATCTAACTTTGTATATAGACCTATGTGATAATATACACCACAGTTCAAAAGTTTTGGGATCAGTGAGATGCCAAAATTAATGTCTCTTATGCTTATCAAGACAGTTTATTTGATCAAAAAAACAGAAAAATTGTGAAATATTATTTCAATTTCTAACATTGGTTTGATATTTTAATATACTTTAAAGTATAATTTATTTCTGTGATGCAGCGCTGAATTTTCATCAGCCATTTCTCCAGTCTTCAGTGTCACATGATCCTTCAGAAATCATTCTGCTGATTTATTATCAGTGTTGAAACTGTTGTGCTGCTTTAAGAGTTTTTGGGGAAACTGAGATACTTTTTTCTTTAATTCTTTAATGAATAAAAAGTTAAAAAGAACAGCATTTATTCAAAATAGAAATCTTTTCTAAGAATACAAGTCTACTATCACTTTTTATCCATTTAACACATCCTTGGTGAATAAAAGTATTAATTTCTTAAAAAAAAGAATGAAAAAATGTACTGACCTTAAACATTTGAATAGTAGTGTATATTGTAATTTTTATTTTGAATGTTATTTTGAAAATTAAGCTTTGCTTACATGAATAAATTATATTTTGAAGTATATAAAAACAGAAACAGTTATTTTAAATTGCAATAATATTTCACAAAATTAGTTTTTTCTGTATTTTTAATCAAATAGATACAGCCTTGATGAGCATAAGAAACTTGTTTAAACATTTACAACATTTTTATTTTGAATAAACACTGTTCTTTTATTTATCAAGGAATCCTGAAATCCATCACAGGTCCCAAAAAATATTAAGCATCACAACTGTTTCCAATACTGATTATAAATCAGCATATTAGAATGATTTCTGAAGGATCATGTGACACTGAAGACTGGAATGATAATGCTGAAAATTCAGCTTTGCTTCACAGGAATAAATTACATTTTAAAGTATATTAAAATAGAAAACTGTTATTTTAAATCACAATAATATTTCACAAAATTACCTTTTTTTCTGTATTTTTGACCAAAAATATACAGCCTTAAAACATTAAAAATCTTACAGATCCCTAACTTTTGAACGACAGTGTGCTTCACGTTTTGTGACAATATCAGTCACGCAGCCAAGATCTGGTATATTTTATGTATTGCTCTGACATAAGTGTGTGTATTATATGCTGATAAAGCTGGATGTACTGTATTTTCAACTTTTAAATATATAGCTTGGCCATTATATTTACCTATAAAGTGTATTTTAGGAGACTATGCATTGCAGGAATGACTGGGGGTTTGATAAAACTGTTATGGTTAAAGAGGCAGACAGTTGTGAAACCTTGAAATATCAGCGTTGTACATGCTGTGTCTGGGTGGATATTTGCGCAGGTGTGTGCATGTGAGTTTGTCGACTGGTCTGACCCTTCAAGGCCTCTGGCTCTAAGTTTTGTTTGTAATTATCCCATTAAAATCCTGTTTTTTCTTGAGCAATACATGCAATTTCACTATGGGCAGTGCTTACAATGCACCATTATGTTATTTTGTTTTGATCATGGATAATTAATTAAATTGAATTAATTTTATAAATTTTATTGTTTTATTAATTTTATAAATTATTTTATAAATTTTAATTTTTTATTAATTTTATTGTGTTTACTTTGGCCTGCCATAGCCACCTCAAACATAACACACTATGCTAATGCACACATTTCAGGGGCTTTCCCAACTTCCTGCGTAATGTTTACGCTCTGCTCTTCAGGCCTGGACTATTCCTGACCGTCCTCAGGGAATCTTGTATGTCAAATAAAAATCAGGTAATTGACATAAAATATTATCAGCTGTTGAGAGACATTTGTGAACTCTCTTAGTACTTTAGCAGATGGTTGCTTGGGATTTATTGTGTCTTTGATGCCCACTTTTAAACGCAGAGTTGTTTTGTAGAACAGAACGTTCAGTCGTTTTCCCATCTCTCTGGAGTCATTATATTTGGATTAATCTGACATTCAAACAAACCCTTCAGCTTCATAGTGCATAATACGGCATGATGTGTTCAATGCCCTGTAACCTAAAAATGACCACACTGAGCAACAACAGTGTTTTTGGATAGTGTTGTATAGTGCTAGCCAAAAGACCTAATAAGATTTAAAGGAGTTATATCATGAGGAGTCAAATGTTCCTTGATGTCTTTTCCTCTCAGTCCAAAAAGCAGTCAATCAAAATAAAGCTTAAAAAACAACAGATTTTTAAATCCGAAACGTCAGTCTGACTTGGTCACACTTGACCACATTTACACGTCATTGACCTTATTTGGCTCGTCCAGTCACGGTGAGGTAATGCGGAGGAAGTAGGATACTATTATTCTTAAACAATAAAGATATTAATCAAGAGTTACATTCCTGGGTCTGTGTTATTATTGAGTCTGTGCTTTAGTGGCATGTCTCAACATGCATTATTTGTTATATATCTAGACTTTGAAGACATGCACTGTCAGAAAAACATTGTAGCTTTAAGGGTACCCTTAAAATGTCAACTTTGTACCTTATTTACCCCTATAAAAAGGTTAAAAAAGGATCAAAGTAGTGCCTTAAGTAAGAAATTCAAGATGTGGATAAGTTTGTTTCCTCATATTTGGAGAAATTTAGCATCATATCACTTGCTCACTAATGGATCCTCTGCAGTGAATGGGTGCCATCAGAATGAGAGTCCAAACAGCTGATAAAAACATCTAAACAGCTTGTGAAGTGAAAAGCTGAATGTTTATAAACAAATCTTCAAGATGTTTTTAACTTCAAACTGTCGCTTCCTAAAATATACATTATTCCTCTATCTATAATATTGCGTTCTCTAGTGAAAAAGTGGTCTCTTTTGAATCAAGAGAGAAGTATGCACAGAAAACAGTGCAAAACAACAAATATGTCAGTGGATTTTGATGTAAGAGGACAACAGGAGATGGACTTTTTCACTGAAGGAAGCGTTATTATGGATTATGGCTTTTAGCCATAACAGTTTGACGTTAAAGCGTCTTATTGATTTATTTGTTTCTTACAAACACGCAGCTTTTCACTTAACAAGAGGTTAATTAATGGACTGGAGTGGTGTGGATTACTTGTGGATTATTGTTATCAGCTGTTTGGACTTATTCTGACGGCACCCATTCACTGCAGGGGATCCACTGGTAAGCAAGTGATGTTATGCTACATTTGTCCAAATCTGTTCTGATGAAGAAGCAAACTCATCTACATTTTGGATGGCCGGAGGGTGAGTAAGTTTGTAGCAAATTTTCATTTTTTTGGGTGAACTATTCCTTCAAAGGTGACCTATTATGCGCCTTTTACAAGATGTTAAATAAGTCTCTGATGTCCCTAGAAGGTATATTTAAAGTTTTAGCTCAAAATACCTGATAGATCATTTTTTATAGATCATTAAAATTGCCACCTTTAGGGTATGAGCCAAAACGCACCATTTTTGTGTTTATCCCTTTAAATGCAAATAAGCTGGAGCTCCCGCCCCTTTTTCAGAAGAGGGCTGAGCTTCAAGAGCAGCAACAACAAAACAAGACAATCTTGCACACTGAAAAGTAGCAGTGTTCAGCCTTATATGTTCGAACCAGAATCGGTTTAAAAGTCAGTCATCTGATTGTACTGTGCATAATAAATGCATGCTTATGAATTACACAGACGGGGAGCATGGCGCGATTAAAAATAACGACATAGCTGGTCTCATGGTCTCATCGTGTGCTATCACAAACTTTATAAGTCCCACTTGTGATTATGAGCTCGACTTTGCATTGCTTTCATATGCAGTTTTTAACTACCATATTCCTGTTTACTATCATTCTGGTAGCACATGAAAATACCATCAGTGAAAACAGGCAGAGACAATGGTAGCTTAAGCAACATTAGCCTTATAGAGTGCCAAAAAGTGATGTCAGAAAGGCAATTGCGCGTGATACTTGCTTTGTCTGGAGCTGACATTCATGCACAAAGTGTTGGTATTGATTAGGGATGGGCGATATGGGCTTAAAAATGATCACAATAATTTCTGGTATTTATTGCGATAGCGATTTCAATGATGATAATTCAGGGAAATCCTGTTTCTTTAAAGAAAAGTATTATCTTTCCTATTTTTACCCAAAATAGGGTGTTGTGAGCAGTACGGAGTATACACATGATGTAATGACTGTTTAACTCACTGGAATGTGAATTAAATTATTTGTACTTTCTGTACTGGAAGCTCCTAACATTAAAACGAATTTCTTGTTTGTGAAACACACTTGGCAATAAAGCTCTTTCTGATTCGGAAGCCGGAGGGCGCCCTTGTGCAGAAACTCCACATATGCTTTATAGCAGAAGTAATAGTACTGAAATGCTTCAGGAATCTCTAATCCAGTTATCGCTGTAGCTAAATAAAATACAGATGAATTTTAACTGAGGAAACTTGAAGACAGTAAACATACGATTGCTACAATATATGGTTTGTCTGTGTTCTTCAAGCAATCTTGGGTATTTTAATAAAGATAAAGTATACATATAATGCAATGCTAATCGACATAGCCTTTATAATACTATAAAATAGTATGATTTCAGCCTCATTCTGTGATATGAAACCACGGTCAATCACAAAATGTTGTTTTAAACACTTGACTATGTTATGAAGTTAATTTGGAGAAAAAGCATGCCAATAAATGATATCTTTGTTGGACAACAGATTTGTAAATGGGCTCAAACACATGCAAAACTACATCACACGCTTGCTACTAGTGCAGTTAATGTCATTTTGTCACACTGCACAGTTTTGATCAAACCAGTTCCAGATTGGAACATCTCATTTAGCTATATACTAGTTTCACGTCTGCCTTCAGCATGTCACTCCACGCTGTCACACACAGAAATTTGTCAACAGCCAGACTTATCCCTAAATATCCCTAAATATCCCTAGGGACTTTTTTTTCCCCCAGGGACATTTCCTTTTAAAATGAAATTTAACCACAGTGTCCTCACAGCATAATATGCACCCTTTAGAAGTAGATATGGTATAAAGTTGTCATTTTAAGGTTATTGCCCTAGTGACAAGCTGTTGTTTTCCTAAACACAACATTTTTGCACGTTTTTGTATGTGCTGTTGTTGAAGGATAGGGTTAAAATTGATATTGGATGTGACGGCAGACCTGCAGGTTTTTTCATATGCAAAGAGGATTTTACATAGTAGTTTTAAAGTCACAGTAGCCAATAAAGAGTTTGTTTAAAGGCCTGAAACATACTCACAAATGCATGCAAATGCAAACTGGTGTTACATTGTGTTCCAAAATGTGGCAGACCGCAAATCATAATGCAGTGCAAGTATCTGTTGCATTCTCAGTATTGCACTCTATAGCATGCATTAGTGTTTGCAGTCTTCTTGATTCTATGGTGTATGGTTTTTACTGTTTAGGCTGAATATTAGCGTCTGGGTTTTAGAATGTTTCTGGCCTATGGATAAGGTGTAGAATGGAAAATGATCACTATAATGAATGCAAACAGTACTAATGGACCCCAAAGAGAGACAGAAACTGTGACTGCATTCAGCATCAAAACTGAGACGGTGACTTTGTTTCTCAACACTTGCTGCATTTCAAGAGACCAGCATCGTGCTCCTCCTCCTCGGCTTCCTCAGAGTTTCATCCTCGTCTGCTGGAATGAATGAATCACATCACTCTTGTGTCTTGTGACTTGTGTGTAAAGTGCATCCAAGCCCTCTCATTAAATAGCTGCTTATTTGAGTGGAGAAGAATGACTGTCTTTTAGGCATCATCATGCAACGTTTTCACTGCAATTACGGCGTTTTCCCAGAAAACTAAAGCTGCTTGTTTGTCATTTACAGTTAAAATTGTTAAAGCAAACCACTGTTCTAATGCAAATAATGCAGTGTGAGAACAGACCTGCGGAGTTGGAGGATGCAACTGAACTCTGGTTCACACCAAGCAATCAAAATGTGTGTAAACAGACGGATGATTTAGTATTGTCTGTATTAGAGCAGATGTTTTGAGCACAGCAGGTGAGATTGATTAACTGAGCTCGTGTAAAGTCATGTCTGATCTTTAGTCTGCTGTCTTTCGAAGCCCTCAAGCAGCTATTTTCTACATTCACTAACAGGCATACGAGTAAAGCTAGTATGTACTTGAATGGGGAAAGAATGTAGATCTGTTTCTCAAGATTCAGTTTTAGCAGCAGAATGACAACATTTGTATTATTTTAAGGTTTACTCTAATGTTTACATTGAAAATATGCTTTTGACTCATTGTTTTTGACATATCATGGAGTAGGCACTTATTTAAAGGGACAGTACACCTAAATATGAACAACTTTAATTATTTGCTCACCCTTATGTTGTTCCCACGTTGTATGCTGTTATTTTTGCTGATATTTTAATTTTTGGGTGATCTATTTCTTTAAATTTCTTTATTTGTTTTAACAGGAGATCATCGAAAAACAAAGCTCCTCCTCCTCCTCCTGTCCTGAAAGGCCTGGATGCTTCACTGTTGAGCCACAAACTCCCGGCGTACCCTCACCCTGCCATGGACCAGAAGGAGAACCTGCTGGAGCAGGACCTCACTCTTATCGTGGTCCTTCCTGGAGGGGTGGAGAAGACCACGGTCGTCCATGGCAGGTGAGAGCTTTGTTGGTTGTGTTTTAGGTAGAGCTGGACATGTAAACCGCATGCTTGCAGGCAACTTGGTGAAGATGCTGCAGCTTGATATGTTCAATACTTTGTATTTGTGGTTGCCATGAGTCTTTCATTTTTAATGAATTAATTGATTTTAAATTGAAGACCATAATTTCATAAATAGCACAAAAATGCACAAAAATGTTGTAATTATCCAAGTAGTTTTAATTAGTTTTACTTTTAATTTTTTTTATATTTTATTTATTTTTCAGGTTTAATAATTTTAGTATGTCTTTTAATATTTTCGTTAATATTTGTTGTTTTAAGTACACTACCAGTCAAAAGTTTTTGAACAGTAAGATTTTTATTATTATTATTTATTTTTATTTTTTTTTTTTGGAAAAATTATAGAAAGGAATACTTTTATATAGCAAGGATGCTTTAAAATTTAATAAATTTAAATAAAAGACATTTATAATGTTACAACAGATTTCTAATTCAGATAAATGTTGTTCTTCTGAATTTTTTATTCATCAAAGAAACCTGAAAAAATTCTACTCAGCTGTTTTCAACATAATAATAATAATAATTAATGTTTTTTGAGCAGCAAATCAGAATATTAGAATGATTTCTGAAGGATCATGTGACTGGAGTAATGATGCTAAAAATTCAGCTTTGAAATCACAGGAATAAAATGCATTTTAAAATATGTTCAGATAGAAAGCAGTTATTTTAAATAGTAAAAATATTTCAAAATTTTACTGTTTTTGCTGTACTTTGGATCAAATAAATGCAGGTTTGGTGAGCAGAACAGACCTCTTTAAAAAGATTAAAAATTAAAAATAAAACTTTTGACTGGTAGTGTATTTCTATCTGGCTTTGTTTTTATTTCAGATTTAATTTTAAATTAAATTCAGCTTAAACTTATTTTTTAGTTGACAAGGCAACTTTTTTTTATCTGATATTTTCATTTTGTTTGTTTTAGCTTTATTACAATTACTGAAAAATTACCGGATTTTTTTTTTGTTTTAGATTTAGTTATCAATAACAACACTGTCACTCATTAGCAAAAAAATGTTTAAAAAATTGCATCAATTTATTTCTCCAAAATACTTATGTTTTTATGTGCCGTTGTTATTTTTTTAAACCAAAAATATAACTAATATATTTTAAATGAATGTAACTAAGAAAACATTTAAACAACAAAGCCCTGTTCTCTGCAGACAGCACTAAAACAATTTGTAGAAGCCGTGGAGAAACATTGGAGTTTCCCTTCATCTTGAATTAATAATTGCCAGATATTTTAGACAAATAGCATTGAAAGCAAATCAGAATATACAGATGTGCTTGAGGAATTTCTTGGCAATTCTTTAAACACAAGCCCGGACATTTGTGGCCCTTGCAATACTTTTTATTAGAACACAACACTGTGGCGACATTAAAGGCTCATTTTAGAATATGTAATATAAGTCTCTGGTGGCCCCAGAATGGGTCTATGAAGTTTCAGCTCAAAATACCCCACAGATCTTTTATTACAGCTTATCAGATTTGCCCTTCTTTATGTGCCGTTTTCATGTGTGTATCTTTAAATGCAAATGAGCTGCTGCTCCCTGCCCCTTTATCCAGAATAGGCCTGTGCCTTTACAGCTCGTACCTCAGAGACTCTGTCAAGAACATCTCTTTGGTTTTGATTATTGTGTCTATTGTGCTAAATCATGTGTTTTAAACCATATTAGTTTAAACTTCTGATATATGGTTTTCTGAGCGCACTCACTGAGCGGCTGTTTCATGACATCTGAGTACTAAACTAAGTTCTCTTTCATGTCCTATTGCGCTTAAACTGTCAAATAAGATTATGTTAAAAACAAATGAGTTACAAAAACAGTCAGTTATGTCTGTGAAGGTAAACAGCTGGGAAAGAAATCACGTTTATATTAGATCTGTGTGGCAGCGGTGTAATATACAGTAAATAAATCAATAAATCCACTGATTTCTTGTCTCCTCTGAGGCTGGGACTCGAAATAGTGTTAGTATTTATAATAATAATAATAATACTTTTACTATTACAATTGTTTTGTATTATTATATATTTAATATTAAAATTATTTACTTTTATGTAATATTATTATTAATAATAATTTATTTTGTCTAAAATTAGAACACTTAGCACTTTTTATAGCACTTGAATACAGAAAAAGTAAACTTTTCATGAGATGTCCCCTTTAACAAATGATGACTCTTCATGTAATAATTTTATTTGTTTCTAAAATTAGTTATAATTGTTATGAGTTTATTATTATTATTATTATTATTATTGATAATAATAATAATAGTATTTTTTACTATTATAATTCTTTATTTTATATTATAATTATTATAAATAATTATAACATTTCTTTATTGTTGTTATTATTATTATATATTTAATATTACAAATATTTTATGTAATAATAATAATAATAATAATAATAATAGTAATTAATAATATTAATAGTAATATCAATAATATTATTTCTAAAATTAATTATAGTTATATATGCTTTTATTACTATTATTATTATTAATAATAATAATAATACATTTCCTGTTATCATTATTTTATATTGTTGTTTAATATTGTTTTTTTTTACTTTTTAATAATAATAATAATAATAATAATAATAGTTTTATAATTCTTTTTCTAAAATTAATTCTGTTACTCGAAATAGTCAGAACAGAATAGTTAGCACTTTTTATAGCACTTAAATACAGAAAGTCAAATTTTCATGTTCAAAGAAAGTTCAATTTTCACAAATGACCACTCTTCATGTAATAATAATAATTGTATTTTTTTAATTAATTGTAATTATTTAATTATTATTATTTTAATAATAATAATAATAATAATAATAATAATAACAACAACAATTTGTTACTATTATAATTATTTATTTTATATTATAATTATTATCAATAATTATAATAACATTTCTTTATTATTATTATTATTATATTTAATATTAAAATTATTTTTATGTAATAATAATAATAATAATTATTATTATTATTATTATTATTATTATTTCTAAAATTAATTATAGTTATGATTTTATTATTAATAATGATAAGAAGAATAATACATTTACTATTATAATTATTTTATATTGTTATATATTTAATATGATTTTTGTTTTACTTTTATGTAGTAATAATAATAATAATAATAATTTTTTTTTTCTAAAATTTATTGTAATTGTTACTCGAAATAGTCAGAACAGAACAGTTAGCACTTTTCAAAGCACCTAAATACAGAACAAGTCAAATGTTTATGATATGTCCGCTTTAACAAATGACCACTCTTCACGTCTCTTCTGATCTTTTAAATCTTGTCCGTTCAGAGAGGTTATGATGATGTAATTATGTTGCCTTAAAACTATTTTGAACATGGTATTACGCCCCGTGTCTAGGGTACGTTAAGGGCATAATAAAAGAACGGTTGTGGTGCTGGATTCCCAAAATCACTCCGGTCAGGGACCAAACAAGCACACCAATTTATACAAAAATTGTGATGTTTATTAAAGATTGGACATGAAACATAAAGAGCATCTCTTCGGGGTGGCCACAGGCCAACATAACAAACAAAAGGAACCTAAAAAGAAAAAAGAGAAACTAAGTAACCTAATTACATTGAAAAAAAAATAAAATACAGCCAGCTTACCTAACTGCCTAACCAAAAACAAAACCCAACAGATTCACACAAAAGAAAAAGGCAGGACACCCCTTTGCTCTGTTTCACGAAGTGTGCTATGTCTGTAGCAAGGAGTAAAAGCTAACTTTTACTACAAAACACTGGTGTTAACATTAGTTTGGCCGCCGGCCGGAGGAGGAATCCAGGAGCTCCGAACTCGAACACGTCCGCACCAACAATGAGCTCGCCGGCTGCTTGCAACCGGCTTCCTTAAAAAAGACCCCGCCTTAATCGAGCGACCAATAACACGCCAACACCCCAACGTCATTCAACCTATGGGAAAAAAAGAAAGAATAGAAGCAACACAGTGCAATGCAGGGAAATATCAAAAAGAAACGATCATTCTCATAACAATGGTGCATGTTTGGCAGGTCAGAATAAACATTGTAAAAGTTACAGTTTGAGCATAAGTGCATGAAAACGCTTGTTTACTCGCAGCTGTGTTCATTTCTGCAGCCCTAACAACCTGAACTGTTACGGATGCATGATTATCGTAACTTTATTCAAGAATTCTCATTTTTACGGAACTTTATTTTTAATGAATGCTGTACACTTCTTCATAGAAGGCGTTAATCTCTGTGCTGAGCTGTATGTGAGATCATGAAGCTTCTCAAATGATTGCTGTTATGAAACTAATCAGATGATTGCTGCGGTGAGTCAGCTGGGTGGGGCAGCGTGTTTCTCAAAGCTTCTGCAACAAATCAGGCTTAGTTTGGGTACAAGGAATGAGATGACGTTAGAGTAATTCGGCATCTTCGTACACTGTTTGTGATTATCATAAAACACTAGATCAATTTCAGCGGATCATTTGCTCGAATGACCTGCTGTGCTCTCTGTGCTGTGCTTAGTGACATTTTCTGTCCCTAACAATTCATCTCAACTGTTGAAGGTGTGCCAGAAGGACGTTTTTTAAGTGGTATTTATTTAATGATTGGCCAGATAGCATTGCTTTCATATTTTGCTCCAGTAATGCATTACCCCCTTGCAATAATTAGAAATTATAAATTTAATAACAACAACAGCAGCAGCAGAAACAACAACAAAATAATAATAATAATGCATTTACTATTATAATTATTTACTTTTATTTAATAATAAAATGATAGTGATAATAGTGATTTTATTATTATTATTACTATTATTATTATTATTATTATAAATAATCATAACATATTTGTTGTTATTATTATTATTATTATCTTTATTATATTTACTATTATAATTATTTTATTATTATTATTATTATTGTTGTTGTTGTTGTGGTTGTTGTTATTGTTGTTGTTATATTTAATATTATAATTATTTATTTGATATAATAATAATAACAATAATATTTTAATTATAATAGTTATGGTTTTAATAATAATAATAATAATAATACATTTACTATTATCGTTATTTTTATATTTTTATTGTTGTTGTTGTATTTAATACTATAATTGTTTACTTTTATATATTAAAATAATAATAGTGATTATTATTATTATTATTATTATTTATTTATTATTTTTAATTTTATTGTTGTTGTTATATTTAATATAATTATTTATTTTATATAATACTACTACTAATAATAATTTAATTGTAATAGTTATGGTTTTAATACTACTACTACTAATAATAATACATTTACTATTATAGTTATTTTTATATTATTGTTGTTGTTGTTGTTATATTTAATACTATAATTATTTACTTTTATGTGATAAAAATAATAATAGTGATTATTATTATTATTATTATTATTATTAAATTAATTGTATTTGTTATGATTTTATTAATATAATAATAATAATAATAATAAATTAAAATATTTATTTTATCTATTCTTTTATTTCATATGATTGTTATTATTATTATTAGTAGTAGTAGTGCTAGTAAATATTTTAATTATTATTATTAATCAATTAATCAATGTATATTATTATTACATATCAGTAACAGCAATAATTTATTGATATTATTATTATTATTATTATTATTCATAGTAGTAGTCCAGAAAAATAAATACAATGTAATAATTTGTTTTATTTTATCAGATTACAAATAAATATTTTTCTTTCAGAAATTGGACTGCGTGGTTGGGCTTTGACATTGTGTTGCTAGAGTAAAATTTCTTTTTCCTGGCACAAACTTGATCTCAGATTTCAGACAATCTGTCATCACAATTTAATCATCGTTTTATTCTGTTCTTTGATCCCGAACACCTGTAAATGAAACCTGATTTTCCTAAGCTTTGCATTATTGCCCCTTTATTACCCCTTTCATGCTAAAACCGAAACCAAATTCAATATAGAAGGATTAATAATCAAATTCTTCGCCTGCTTTTCTAAATATGTGCCACCCAAACTCACTGGCCTCCTTCTCTTCGGGATTAAATGATTGGCTGTGTGTTTCCAAAGGCTTCTCAGATCCTAGAATTCCAAAAGCAGCTGGAAAGCTTTGTGTCATAATCTGTCTCGAAAGGATTTTCCACACTTTCAGTATGCAGTGTGTTGAGCGTAAATGGCGTGGTGTTCCCTGAAGCCTGTGGGAGTCAATGGATAAGAAACCACATTGGACGTGAACCTCATTGTTCTTTCATGCTTTGTGGTTAAAATGTAGTGCAATATTGCGGGAACAGTTTATGCAGAAATGAAAATTCTGTCATTATTTCCAACTTATTTACAACAAACCGCTCTGCTTATCCTTGGAATACTAAAAGAATTTAGGAAGAAAGGCGTGCACAGTTTGTTCTGAATTTCTCTTTTGTGTTCATACTCTATTGCAGTTGTCATGAACACTTAAAAAGCAATTAAGTGAAAAACGGTTAGAGCTTGTTTCCTTGACGTGCTTTGGAACCCCCTGCAGCAAAATGTCATTTATGCAAATCCTAAATGCTTGTGTTGTTAACTTTGACATTTGCAAACTCCCCACAGTCACATGTTTCCTGAGGCTTTGCCTTCACAAAATATAATGGAAAAGATCTTTCACAGATTCAGATGATTGTGTCCTAATAGAAAAGTTGACCCAAAAATGGCATTTTTGTCTATTGTATTTCTTCAGAAACACAAAATGAGATGGTAACAAAACAGCGACAGCTATTCAGTTTGTTCTGCTTTTCCGCATTTTTTAGCAAGCCCATGATGGACCTGCTGGTCATGCTTTGTGCAAAGTACCACCTGAACCCGTCCGGCCATACAATAGAGCTCATCACCACCAACAGGAACCATGTGAAGTTCAAACCCAACGCTCCCATCGGAGCATTAGAGGCTGAGAAGATCCTGCTGAAACCCAAAGGCATGGAAGATAAAAGTAAAAAGACAGGACCACAGATGCCTGAGGTATTCTCATGTACAGTTCACTTAAATATGAATTCAACAGAGTTGAAGTCAAGTTGCATTTATTTATATAGCACTATATACAACACAGACTGTATCAAAGCAGCTTCACAGTAAAAAAAAAAAAAACAGGAAAAATTTATTTTCTTCTTCTTATTATTATTTAAAGTAATGAATAAATAAATTAAAGCACTAGTAAAACTAGTATTATTTAAATAAATAAATAAATAAATATGAATATTGCAGAAAATACAAAATATTTAATTGTACACAGTACACATACTATATACTTCAGCATTATTATTATTATTATTATTATGTAATTTGCTTAATATAATAGAAATAATAAATATAAAAAAATATTTACTGAAAAGACAAAAATAACATATTATTATTATTATTATTATTATTTAAAGAAATGAATAAATTTAAAACATATTTACTGAAAATACAAAACTAACATACTTATTATTATTATTATTATTTAAAGAAATGAATAAACATAAAACATATTTACTGAAAATACAAAAGTACACTATTTTAAAAATATGTACTTTTATAATTATTATTATTATTTAAAGAAATTAATAAATATGAAAAATTATTTACAAAAAATACAAAAATAAAATTGTGCGCAGTACACATACTATATATTTCAGAAATATTATTATTATTATTATTATTATTTAAAGAAATTAATAAATATAAAACATATTTACTAAAAATACAAAAGTACATTATTTAAAAAATATGTACTTTTATTATTATTATTATTATTATTATAATAATAAAGAAATATATATACACACAATACAAATACTATGTTCTTCAGCAACAGTAAAAATATTTTTATCGTTTTATTTAAAGAAATACATGTTTTTATTATTTACAGAAAATACAAGCATAAAAAACAAAAAATATTGTATTGGTATGTTATTCTGAGCTAGAAACATGTATTTAGAAACTAAATATGATCCATTTGGATTCTGACATTAAGATGAAACGTTTCTATAAATCTTAAATAAAAGTGTTGTGTCATTTTCATATTCATATTTGTTCAGTTAGTCATGAGTAAAAGCAGATCTGCTGCTCCACACCCTGTGAGATGAGCCTGAAGTATATCTAGATGACTCCAATCACTGGAGCATGGCTGTACTATAATAACAATCCGCATCATAACGAATGACAAACAGTATCACATTACATCAAAATAAAAAGCATAAAAGCACGACACCCCTGTTCCAAAAGTGTTCTGCCATCTACTGCCTACACAGGGCAGCATCCTACAGAAACGGCACCTCGTAAGTGACCGATTTGAACTAGGCTGAGGTGCATTATACAAATAGTGTTTCTCATGTGAAGTGCACTAGAGATTTAATGGACAGTTAATTGTAGTCGAGTCTGGCATAAGCATTTTACAAAGCAAACAACATGTTATTCTAACAAACATAAAAATGCATAGCATACACAGGTAGTAGATATTTTTATTTTAAAAAAGTAGATAAATATTAATAAATATTTTATTATATTATTATATGTTTTGGATATTTATTAATGTGACTTTAATATTATATTATTCAATTTTTATTTTTGTGGCGTGAAATAATTATAACCAGTGTTATTTTAGTGTGTGTGTATATCTGTGTCTATATCTATATATTTTTTAAATTTTAATTTTAGTGTCATTTTTACTAGTTTTTATGTGTGCCTTTTTCATTTTTATTAGTTTTTGTTCTTTTTTAAACAGTCTATTTAGGTTTCATTTATTTTTATTTCAGTTTAGTTTTAATGCAGTATTAGTTTTATTTATTTCAAGTTAGTAATTTTAATGCTTCAACTAACATTTTTCAATTTGTTTGAATTTAGATTTGTTTATTTTCTCAGTCTTTCATGTTATTTTTTTAAAATTTAGCAATAATTTATTAATAATTGTTTGTTGTTGTTATTATTATTATATATGAAATGCATTTTTTAATATACATTTTTCATATTTTCATCATATATTTTTTAATTAGTTTAATTTCTATTTTTTCAGTTTTTTCATGTAATTTTAATAAAATATTTTTATTTTCTAATAATAACAATACTTTATTAATATATTTTTTTGTTTAATAATAATAATAATAATATCATTGTATGTAGTATTTACATATTTAATATATGGTTTTATATTTTCATATATTTATTTTATATATATTTCCTGTTTTCATTTAGATTTTAGTTACATTTTTATGTATGCCTTTGTCATTTGTATTAGTTTTTGTACTTTTTTAACAGTACTATTTAGGTTTCATTTATTTATTTTTCCAGTTTTATTGCAGTATTAGTTTTATTTATTTCCAGTTAGTAATTTTAATGCTTTAACTTCAACTTACTTTTTTTTTTTTTTTTTCAGTTTGTTTCATGTAATGTAAAAAATATTTACTGAAAATACAAAAATAAAATTATTGTGCACAGTACACATACTGTATACTTTAGCAATAGTAAAATATTATTTTTGTTATTATTATTATTATTATTTAAAGAAATTAATAAATATGAAAATGTATTTACCAAAAAAGACCAAAATAAAATTATTGTGAGCTGTACACATACTATATACTTCAGAAATAGTATTATTATTATTATTGTTGTTGTTGTTTTTGTTGTTGTTGTTGTTATTTTAAGAAGTTATTTTAAGAAATTAATAAATATTTACTGAAAATACAAGAATAAAAGTGTTGTGCACAATACACATACTGTGTACTTCAGCAATAATAAAAATATTTTTATCATTATTATTTTCAAAAAAATATTTTAGATTTTTTTTTATTTCAGTGTTTCGTGTAACATTTCTATTTTTTATTTTCTAATACTAACAATAATTTATTAATAAGAATTAAGAGTTTTATTTGTCTTATTATAATAATATTATTATTATTATTATTAAATATGTAATATTTATATGTGTAATATATTCTTTAATTTTTTAATGTATTTATTTTATATATCTTTTTTTTTTATTTCAGCTTTATATCAATTTAAAAAAAAATTAATTACATTTTTATGTGTAACCCTGGATAACGTGTTGCACTGCATCTTGGGATTGTCTTCTTCACAAAGGTTGCATGTGATGGATTTTATCCAAAGTTAGTTGTCTTAAAAGACGTCCTTCAGTGCCTTTTGCATCAGCCTTTATTCAATATCAGAAATGCACCAGTGATCCAGTAAAATGCTCTGTACATGGTCGTCTCACTAGTTTTTTAAACAGAACCAAACACGATCTTGCCGTACTCTTTACCTTTCATCTCTTCTCTCTCCCAGGCAACTGTCCGATTAGTGATCAACTACAAGAAAACCCAGAAAACTATTCTCAGGGTGAGTCCTCGGGTTCCTCTACGAGAACTGCTCCCAGCGATCTGTGAGAAATGTGAATTCGACCTGCACACCACAGTTTTGTTACAAAACGTCCACTCAGAAGACACTTTGGACCTGAGCGGCTCCCTCAATGACTTTGGCCTGAGGGAAGTGTATGCGAGAGACACCAAAGGTCAGAACTGTGTGTTTATGCTAAGTACATTAAAATGACTCATATGAAATCATGCAGGACCGGTTTTCAGAAGGTCACATTGAGACACTCTGCAAAACATTTTGACTTTACTCTGGGGTTTGTGATTTTTCCTGCAGTTATAAGCCCTGTGAGTCCTATTAGTCCAGTAAGTCTGCCTCCATCTCCAACTCACTCAGGTAAATGATCTTAAATATATCACATCTTCCATTTTATAAGAAAAATAATCAGCTTTTTTTTTTTTTTGCACAATTTAATATAACTTATACATGCAACTATATAACAATAATAGTGACTTTAAAAATAAACATTCAAATAAATAAATGAATAAATACAATTAATAATAATAATAATTGTTTTTTTTTAATTAATACATTTTAAAGTTATGTTATTATTAGAAAAATTTGTTTTTTTTGCACAATTTGATATACATGTAACTGAATAATAATAGTGACTTTCAAACATACATTTTTAAGTAAATAAATTATATATATATATATATATATATATATATATATATAATTTATGTAATTATTAGAAAAATTGCTTTTTTGCACAATTTGATATACATGTAACTAAATAATAATAGTAACATTCAAATAAATAAATAAATAATACAAATAATATATAATAATCATTTATTATTATTATTAATAATAATAATTGTTTCTTTTATAATAATAATTGTTCATTTATTTAATTAGTTAATTAATTTATTAGTAATTAAGTTTTCATTGTTAGAAAAATAATCAATTTTGTGCAGTTTGATATAACTTATACTTAAAACAAAATAATAATAGTGACTTTTAGATAAATTAACTTAAATAAATAAATACAGTAAATAATAATAATAATAACAATAATAATAATAATACTTTTTTATTAATTATTTAATTTATTAAGTTATTACATGAAGGTGTCATTATTTATTAACCCTGATGTCATTCCAGTTGTTTTTCCCTAAAAAGGTATTATTATATTTTAATTTTATTATTATTATTATTATCATTATTATTTATTTATTGTTGTAATTACTTAATTTTTTAAAGTTATGTCATTATTAGAAAAATAATCAGCACAATTTGATATAACTTACACATGTAACTAAATAATAATAATAATGACTTTCAAATAAATAAATAAATAATAATTAAAATAATTAATTATTATTGTTATTATTATTATTAATTGTTTTTTAAATTAATCATTTTAAATTAATAATTTATTTTAATGTTATGTCATTTTTAGAAAAATAATAAGCTTTTTCTGCACAATTTGATATAACTTATATATGCAACTAAATAATAATAGTGACTTTCAAATAAATTTCCAAATAAATAAATACAATTAATAATAACAATGACAATAATAATAATAATGATAATAATAATAATAATAATAATATAATACTTATTATTATTAATAATAATAATATTAATATTGTTGTTATTATTATTGTTGTTATAATAATAATTATTATTATTTTTAAATATTCAGATTTTTTGCACAATTTGATGTAACCTATACATGTAACTAAATAATAATAGTGACTTTCAAATAAATAAACTTTCAAATAAATGAATACAATTAATAATAATAATAATAATTTTTGATTAATTCTTTAATTCATTAAGTTATTACGTTGTCATTATTTATTAACCCTT
This sequence comes from Labeo catla, assembly GCA_012976165.1. Taxonomy (NCBI): domain Eukaryota; kingdom Metazoa; phylum Chordata; class Actinopteri; order Cypriniformes; family Cyprinidae; genus Labeo; species Labeo catla. Next base: position 606,242 of record VONZ01000155.1, on the reverse strand, counting down.
ATGTCATTCGTGTTTTTTTTTTTAGACTGAAAAGGAATTATTTCTTAATATATTGTTCATTTTTGCATGAATTTCCTTTAAATAAGAAATTAAGGATGTCTAACTAAGCTAAACTTCACTGTATTGAATCACAGAAATATTTTATCATGGGAAACAGAAAATCCAGAAGGAGAAAGATAAGAGGCGATTCAGCTTATTTCGGAAAGGAAGTAAGAAGCAGTCTGAACAGGTGAGTTATGAAATCCATTATGTCTATAACAGAAAACGATAACATGCTTTGAGATTTTCTGGTGATATTAGGATAAGGTGAAAGGCATGTGTGTTTTCTTTTCTTTGTAAACATTCCCTGCTCATATTTGTTTTATGCAAATGGTTAAAGACTTTGCTTACTTGTGATTGGCTCATCGGTGCCACTGATTGGGAGTGTGCTGATTTGCAATTGGCTGTCTGTCGTTAAAGTCTATGACCGTGAGTGCACCGGCATCTCCAGTGCACAGGAAGCAGAGACCGGTCAGCATGAGTTCCTTCAGCGCGCATTCATCGATTACATACGATTCCAACACCATGCCCTCCGACATGCCAAAGAAAAGACGAGCTCCGTTGCCGCCGAGCATGATGTCACAGAGCATGCCTACCAACCTCGCTGATCACCACACGCATCCTGATGGCAACCAGGTATGTAGCGCTGTTCTGGGATTCAGTTAATATTTACTAACTTGCCACGAATATGCACTGGAGTCCAAAAGTCTGAGAGCACAGTGATTTCTTTCATGTAAATGAAGTTTTTGGACTTTTAGAAAGCACAGAATAGTGTTTTGCATAAAATGAGGAAGGATTTTTCACTATTCCTAAGACAATATTCATATACGCTTGTGTTCTCCAGCATGTTCAGGTGTTTTCTGGGTCAAAATGGTGGTAGTTTACTTACGTTCATTGTCATCTGCAAACATGAAGCTCATTTATTACATAATTGAAACTAAACTTCACATAATTGAAAGTTTGGTTTAGTTTAGTTTAGTTTATTTTGGTATTACATATATAAAACAAATAATAGAAAATAAAGTATATGCCATGACATTCAGATATTGAGTGTGGGTAAAGTCTCCAAACACGATTTGGTGCCACTGTAAAGACGCCTTCATTATTTTGTAGAAAAAAAACAAACAAACAAAAAACTAGACAAACTATATTTTGTTCTTTATAAAAATCAGTTTATTTTATTTTATTTTATTATTTTATTATTATATATTATTTGTTTTTAATTTTTTACATTTTAAAAACTATAGAAAATGAAATGTATGTCATGACATTCAGACATTTTTAATTGTGGTTTAACACAATTTGTTTCCACAATTTGTTTCCACTGTACATGTCTTCATTATTTTAAAATTCTTAAAAAAAAAAAAAAGAAAACTAGAAAACTATATTTAATTCGTTATAAAAATCTGTTGATTTATTTATTATTATTCATTAGTTATTTTATTTTATTTTATTTTATTTATTTTTAATATAAAATATATGCAGTGACATTCAGACATTTTAACTGTGGTTTAAGTTTCCAAACATGATATGGTGCCACTGTAAATGAGCCTTCATTACTTTGAAAGTCTTTTAAAAACTGTTTATTAACTACACAAACTGTATTTCATTAGTTACAAAAATCAGTTAATTTATTTTATTTTATTTTATTTTATTTTTTATTTGTTAATTTAATTTTATTTGTATTTATTTCATATATATTTTTTAAGTTTTATATAAAACAAACTATAGAAAATAAAAAATATGCGATGACATTCAGACATTTTTCAGTGTGATTTAAGTTTCCAAACATAAAATGGTGCCACTATAAATGAGCCTTCATTATTAAAATAATAATTATAAAAAATAAATAAAATTAAAAAAAAAAACATAAGAACTATTTGTCATTCATTATCATTTTTTTATTATTTTATTTTATTTTATTTTATTTATATAAAACAAACTATAGAAAACAAAATATATGTGATGATTTGATCCCACTGTAAATGAGCCTTTATTATTTTGTCTTTACAAAAAAAACAAAACACTACATGAACTATATTTTGTTTGTTACAAAAATCAGTTATTTTATTTTGTTTTATTTTATTTATTTTACTTTGTATAAAATATATGCAATGACATTTCAGGTGTGGTTTAAATTTCCATACACGATTTGGTGTCAAGTCTTTCAAGAAAAAAAAAAAAAAAAACCCAGGCAAACGTTATTTTGTTCATTATAAAAATATTGAATGACAATGACATTCAGACATTTTTAAGTGTGGTTTAAGTTTCCAAACACTCTTTGGAGCCACTGTAAGTGAGCCCTCATTGTCATGGAAGTCTTTTAAAGTAAAAAAACAAAACAAACAAGACTTTGTAACCTGTTATTTCATGAGTTCAAAGACCAATTCTGAATCTAAGTATAAACGGCACTCTGCAAATACAATGAGCGGTTAAACCTTGCTTTCACAGTATTTGTTTTCTTTCTGCATAAACTCGGCACTGGGTTGAGTCGTTTCATCACCTTGTCATTAGGGAATGTGGTTACGTTTCCCACAGCCAAATATTTGGAATTATATGTCATATTTATTACTGTCCCCCTGCCTGCTTTCCACAGAATACGGCCCCTTTGAGCCGGGGATCCTCGACAGAGTCGTCCTTCAAGAAGTCCACCAAGAGGAAGGCCCCTCCGCCCCCCACCTCGAGCAGCGCAGCCCCTCCTGATGAAACCACACAGGACAGAGGCATGACAGGTCGGTCTGAAGACTGTGTGTAAAACAGAAACTTACAAAGAGTACACTTGTGTTCACCATCAGGGGTTTACATGGATATATTATATTATGTTATATTATATTATATATTTGTTAGTTGCATCAACAGTCATTATATATATTTTTTAAATGCAGGCTCAACTCATGAGCTAAGAAATGAGAATTTAACATCTTGGCTAATTCAAGACAGGTTTCGTGCTTGGTAATCTGTTGCCAAAAGGTTTAAAAGTAAAGGTTATTATTTAGAGTTTAGAGTATTATTTGAAGTTATTATTTCATTATTTAGAGGATTTAGAGGGCTTGAATGGGCACAGCGGCTGTACTTTGAACAGGAGAGGTGTAGGTGGGCATGTGGGGACAGGGCAGAGGGGCCAGTGTGTGTTGCCATTGACTTTCTGTAGGCTTTGTCACCACCTAGTGGTTCAGTAGACACATCACTCTATTCTCTAATTTGATCTATGTAATTTACTATCTCAGCAATGTGATTATGCTGGCTTAATAGGCACCTTCTTTAATAGATACCTGCCAGTTCTGAGGCAGCATTGTGTTATGGGAAAAAATGTATGCCAAAATGCACTCTAACAAACCCAGAATGGTAGACAGGGCAGTTATTTTATTTTATTTTATTTTATTTTATTTCTTCATTATTTAATTTAATTTAATTTAATTTAATTTAATTTTACTTAATTTAATTTAATTTAATTTAATTTTATTTTTTCATTATTTTGTTTTATTATTTATTATTTTATTTTAGTGTATTATCATTTTTTATTTTTTTTTAAAAAAGCAAACTGTAGAAACTGTAGAAAACAAAACAAAAATGCCAAAATGCACTATAACAAGCCCAGAATAATAGACAGGGCAATTATTTTATTTTATTTATTTTATTTTATTTTATTTTATTTATTATTTTGGATTTTATTATTTTGGATTTTACTATTTTATTCTATTTTTGTGTAGAGCAAACTATAGAAAACAAAACAAAAATACAGTTAATTACTGAAAAGTATCTATTAATCAAATTAATTCTGTTTTGCTCAATATTTGTGTGTTTTCTCAATATTTAAGGTTTTCTAACTAGGATTTGCAGAAAAGTTTAGAAAAGTTATCCAAAATGTAAAAATAAATAATATTGATTAAAATCAGAATATAGAAATTAAAATTAGATTAAAATAAACTAGATTCAAATAAATAAATACATAATTATCTAATGGTACATTACAGTACTATATGGAAAAATAGTAGCAAAATAATGTAGATTAAAAAGTTAGATTAAAATTAATGGAAATTAAATTAGAATAAACTAAATTCAAATAAGTAAACAAGTAAATAATTACATAAATATGTAACAGCATAGTACTATATAGCAAAATAGTAGAAAAAAGTAATAATGTAGATTTAAAAAGTTAGATTAAAATAAATTAAAATGACAAAAACTAGATTCAAATAAGTAAATAAATACAAAAATTTCTAACAGTGCAGTAGTATATAGAAAAATATATAAATATAATATAAATATAAAAATAAAAAATCTAGTTAGAAAAATAAAAATATACATATTCATTAAAAATAGTTAAAAATAAATGAAAATTAGATTTAAATAAATTAGTAAATACATAAGTATCTTATAGTGCAGTACTATAAAGAAACAGAGAAATAATGTAAATGCACTACTAGCCAAACAGTAAGATTTTTAATGTTTTTAAAGTCTCTTCTGCTCGTCAAGCCTGCATTTTGAGGTAAAATTTTGAAATATTTTTATTTTTTAAAATAACTGTTTTCTATTTGAATATCTTTTAAAATGTCATTTATTTCTGATTTCAAAGCTGAATTTTCCCAATAAGCATCATTACTCCAGTCACATGATTCTTCAGAAATCATTCTAATATTCTGATTTGCTGCTCAAAAAACATTTATTATTATTATTATGTTGAAAACAGCTGAGTGGAATTTTTTCAGGTTTCTTTGATGAATAGAAAGTTCAGAAGAACAGCATTTATTTGAAATCTTTTGTAACTTTAAAATCACTTTTAAATCACTTTTGATCAATTTAAAGCGTCCTTGCTAAATAAAAGTATTAATTTCCATAATTTAACCCCATTAGAATATGATGTTAATAAAGCATAACATTTTTGTGACATCTAACTTCTGCTGGCATCTCAGAAGGCAGCTGTCTGTGTGTTGGATGTGAGCCGTTGGGTGGTGGCTGAGCTGGTGAGAATTTACTAGATGTAACAGTGGGTTGAATGTTTGCAGCTGCATTAGTTCAACTCGTTCTCACACTCATACACACGTACGGGCACACGGTTACAAATGAGCCGCAGCTGCGGTTCGTGTTTGGGTGTAAACATAACTCTGACATTTCATCAGAGGTGTTGTGAGAGCAAACGTGATTGTGTAAGCGTTCAACCTGACAGTTTCCTGGATGAGAAATGGAATAATTCTGTTTCCAATTCCACTGAATGATTACAGCTCCCTAACGATTATTTAAGTAATCCGTGAGTGTTTTTGACCTGTTCATTTAAAGGAATCGACTCTGAGTCATTTGTGTGGGAATCATTGGTTGCACAGTATTTTTACTGCTGCATGCAATTTATTAAAGACTATTGTTTGTCTTGGGTTGTCTTTCTCTTTCATCACAATCAATCTGGACAACAAGCTCTGGAACTTTAGTAAAATGTTACTTGAAGCGGTTCATGATTGTTTCTAATTTTGGTTCTGTTGTCTGCGTTTGACTCTGAATGTGCTTTGCCACATCTTACAGCATGATATCATAGTTTAGAGTTATAAAACTCAAAGAAGTTTTAATGAGATGTCTATTTTCACTTTAATTACTGTTGTACTGAAGACTCTGTTACCAAGGTAACACACTCATGCTGCATAATTAGGCTGTTTGAACATATGATTCTGATTAAAATGTCAATCTATCTATCATCTATTTATTTATCTATCTATCTATCGTTCTATCAATCTGCCGTTCTATTGTTCTATCATTCTATCGTTCTATCTGTCGTTCTATCATTCTATAGTTCAATCATTCTGTCGTTCTATTTTTCTATCGTATTGGATTTTATTGTTGTATCGTTCTGTTGCTTTATCTGTATCTATCTGCCTGTCTGTCTGTCTGTCATTCTATCTGTCGTTCTGTTGCTCTATTGTTCTATCTATCGTTCAAATTTTTCGTTCTATCATTCTGTCGTTCTATTTTTCTTTCTATCGTATGGTTTTATTGTTGTATCGTTCTACCTATTGTTCTGTTGCTCTATCTATCTATCTATCTATCTATCTATCTATCTATCTATCGTTCTATTGTTCTATCGTTCTATTGTTCTATCATTCTATCTATCTATCTATCTGTCTATCATCTATCTATCTGTCTATCTATCTGTCGTTCTATCGTTCTATCTATCGTTCAATCTATCGTTCTATCTATCATCTATCTATTGTTCTGTCATTCTAGTGTTCTATCGTTTTATCGCTCAAACTATTTTTTTATCTGTTGTTCTATTTATTATTCTATCTGTCGTTCTGTCATTCTATCGTTCCATCTGTCGTTCTATCATTCTGTTGTTCTGTTGTTCTATTTTTCTATTATATCGTTTAATTGTTGTATCGTTCTGTCGTTCTGCTGCTCTTTATCTATCTGTCTATCTATCTATCTATCTATCTATCTATCGTTCTATCTATCTATCGTTCTATCGTTCTATCATTCTATTGTTTGTACTATTGTTCTATCTATTTTTTCTGTTTGTCTGTCTGATTAAACATGTTTAAGCATTTAAACCTTTCTCATTTATTACATAAATCACCTCTCTTTGGATCGATTTTATTCTTTTCGTTGTATTTTTAAAAGAATGCGAGAAATGACCTGGTGCCTCGTCCATAACATTCTCTACCTCTTCATCTCTTTCTTGTGTCATCTCTGCTGTCTTCCTCTCATTGACCTGACCACACTCTTTATCTGAACCATAAAATTCTGTAGAAAAACAAATGTATCTTTTCATCAAATTTCACTTTAGACCGTGTCTGAACTGGAATCAAGCGATGTAACAAAACCGGTCCTGTTGTAATCAATGAAGCATTGCACACGTTGCTATATACGGCTCACCTGCATTGCACATCTGTGGAGTAAATGCATTAAGAAAACAAATCTTCTCATGCTTTATCTCTCTGAAAGCACTCATAAAAATACAGTGTTTTCTTAAGATGTGGGTTTTCTGTGAAGTAAAAAAGTGAGATGAGTAGTGTAAGGGCTCTCTAATCAGAAGCTGAAATCTGCAGGCAGACTTTTCTTTTTGTTTGGAAATATACAAAGACGGCCTCCTGAGACCCAGTAGGGATCATTCACTCGCTTTTGTTTCTTACAAGTGTATTTTATGAATGCTTTTGCAACTTTTGCTGAGTTGCATTGTGTCACAAGGCTTTTCCCAATACAGGGTCAAATCAACACTGATAAGGTCTAATAACTTCACTGAGAGAGACTGAGAAAGTAAATAAATAAGTAGCCAAAGAAACACACAAATAAGGGCTCAGAGTGAAGCAGAGATAGAAAGAGCAGCTACAGAAGGGCTTTGAATCTAAATGTCTGAGAGAGATCACACAGACAGCTCTCTGGATGTTCCTTCATCTCCCTGGTCTCCAGAGAGGGCGATTGAAGAGCTGAATCAGGCGAAAGAAGTGAGACGTCTTAATTAACGGCACTCGCTCAGTCTGAGGAGCAGAGAATCCATATTAATGCTGCGTATGCCAGATCTCCCCTCTATCAGCTGAGAATGGGGCCCCTGCCTTAGTGTTGCTGTAGGGATACAGTGAAGAGCTCAAAGAATTAGGCTGCACTTTGTAATGTTGAAGCATTTGACTTTCTGCATTTGTCATGATTTTACACTGCAGAACCAGCGTTGGCGTCTCCTCTGGAGGAGATCAGAGAACAGGAAGAGATGACTGTGAGCGCAGAAGGTCAGGTGGCCGCTGTGGAGGAGGAGAACCTGGAGGACGACAGCAGCCTCAACCTGTCCGCCGACATCTCTCTGGACTCGGGTCGAGCTGGGATGGCAACTCCCTCTCAGGATTCAGAGATTCTGGAAGGCGGGATGGCCAGAGACAATCCATCATGTGACCTGTCCACAGATGCAGAGTATGTACAGTAGTGTTTATTTTTAGACAGTGCGCAGCTCAAAAATCTGACAGCACATTGAAAATCTTAAAAAATTGTTTATTTAACATTGTTGTAACTACCCTAGCGACAAACAAAAAAGCGTAATTAAAAACTTGTCAGAACATCTTACTATGCCTATTAGGGGTGGAACGGTACACGTATTTGCACCAAAAATCTACGGTATGGGTCTTTCGGTTAGGTATGCATGTGTACCGAACAACTAATTCGAACAATAAATGGCTTCTTATGGCGTCTTTAATGTGGCATGACAGATCGCTGTATAAAAGCCTCGGAGAGACGCTTCTGGGACGGTTCAGAAACGTGCTGGTATAAACACAAGCTTCGACTAGAGCGCCACAGACTTGTGCCGTGTAAATGGGGTCCTTTCAAATGGCAGCACAGAGTGCGAGTAAACGTGATCATTCCTTCCTCTTTACAACTAGTTTTAATGCAAAATCAACATAAATAAACATCTCATGCTTCAGGTAATCGCTCAGTCAGTGTTTCAACCACTGAAAGACGTCAACAAAACAGTTTGGAAATAAAACGTCGCGTAGCATTTTATTTACCTCAGGCAAGTCATCAGTGTCCACAGCTCGTTAGTTCACTAGAGAAATGAAGTCTAAAGAAGAGCATTTCACAAAATATTACACTAAATACTCATTATATTTTACTTTACCTGTTAGTCTTAATTATTTAACGCATGTTTAAATTAATCTGTTATGAAACATGTTAGGACAGCCACAATTTATAAGTTAATAAAAATATTTTTTTAAGTTAAGTGTTCATTATTCTATTTAAATATAAATAATAATTAAATTTAAGTTTGGGTTAAATTTTTTAATTGTAACCTTATAATGTAAAAGGACTCCCTATAGTTTAAGTTGAAAGCATAAGCTGAGGTAGTTTTTTAGGAAAATTGTAGTTATAACAATGTATTTAAAGAAAGAGCAACTTGTTCAGTAAACCACTGTTTATTTAAAAATATTAAAAAAAAAATTAATCCCCCTGCTGTACTGAAATCAAACAGTGACATTAAAACCGAGGTACGTACCGTTATATTTGTGTACCATTACACCCCTAATGTCTATTGTTGAAAAGAAAAATAAAAGATTTAAATAAAATGAAGTATATTTTTTGTTAATTAAAATAAAATAAAATATATAATGAAACTTAAAAAAAATTGTAATGTTTTAAAATATTGTAAAAATATTGAAATGTTGCCTTGCTGAGTAACTGAGTAAAATAAGTTGCATATATCACTTTTTATTTTTTTCAGTTTTTCAATTCAGTTTCAATATTTCTACAATATTTTAAAACATAACATTAAGTTTCATTATATATTTATATTTTATTGTAATTAACAAAAAATATATTTCATTTGATGTAAATCTTTTATTTTTATTTTATGTATGCACACACACACATATTGAAGCCCATTTGTGCCACTGAATAAAGCATTAAAAAAAGTAGGTTTAAAAAAAAAAGCTTTTTATCTCACAATTATGAGTTATAAAGTCAGAATTGCAGTTTTCTGACTTTTTGAAACTCACAATTTTTACTTGTTTTTTCTTACGCTTATGGGATATAAACTCAAAATTCTCTTTTTTTCTCAGAATTGCATGATACAAAGCCCAATTCTGAGAAGGGGGGGGGTTATTTTCTCAGTTTATATCTCATAATTCTGACTTAACTCACAATTGCGATTATTTCTTAGAATTGCGAGTTTAAATCTCGCATTTCTGAGTTTTTTCTCTCAATTGAAGAAAAGTCAGAATTGCGAGATGTAAACTTACAATTGTGAGAACTACCATAGACACACATATATGTATGACAGAATGGACATAAAATGACTAAAACTTACTAAAATTAAAATATATTATAATAGTATATAAATTATACTAAAATAACACAGCATAAAACCCATCCAAAACATTTTACCATTGCACAGCAGCCAGTTAGAACAACCTCGAAACACCTACAAACCTGTAAAAACAGCCTGCTTCTTTAACAACCACCCAAAACACCATTGCATTGCCTAGCAATGAGCCAGAACACCTTAGCGACATATTGCAACCAGTCAGAACATCCCAGCAACACCTATAAACCAGCAAAAACAGTCTAGCAACCAGCCAGAGCCATTAAACATTTGTCTATGTAGTTTTTAACCTTTGCATGGTTTTCACCCTTGACAGAGTACCTGAAGCCACAGTGAATGGAGAGGTAAAGTCGGACCAGGCCGCAAGCTCTCATATCTCATCAGAAGAGATAGGTAAGCTTCAACCCATGGGTGAGATCCTTCATCAACTGAGGTTTTTACTCTCTTTTACTGCACTTTATGCAATTGTTATTCATACCTACGTCATTCTTGCAGCTTAGTTTTAATAAATGCTTTGGATGAGTTCTAAAACTTACAGTAGCACAATGAACTCTTTAAGCTCAGAAGATCAAACAGGAAAATTTGATTCCTCACGACATGTTCTTTATAAAAACTCAGTTATGACACCATAAGAAAGTGGCGTTTGATGTGCAAAGGCTTGTATTTTACACTAAAACTCTAGTGACAGAATAAAAGGCTTCGGTGCATGACTTCATTTCCTCTTTCTCTAGAGCCCCTGGTGGAAAAGACAGGAGAGGCGATTCAGACGTCTGAAAGTGGCCCTGTTCTGGAGCAGGTTTCAGTAAGCGACACAGAGAAGCCTGCATCTATACCCAAGCTACAAACCTCCGAATGCGGCATTCAGACATCGCAGACGGACTTACAAGTGCAAAGCTTTGATTTGGACCAAACGGCGAAAACCATTTCCAGTACGGTCAGCTTCGCTCACACCGAGACGCAGACGCAGACTGAATCTCAGAAACCCTTTAATGAGCCATCGAGCTCATGCACTGAAGCCTCCCCGGCTCCTTCTGCGTCCTCGACGGGAATAAAAAGAGACATGGCCACTTCAACAGAAGAGCTGCGTGTTCCTGAGACGCCTTCGCCTGCGATCCAACCAACCAAGGATCTGACATCCACACCAACCGCTAAAGCAAATCCCGTACAGTATATCGTAGATGCCGAACCCAAACCCAAACCATCCAATGAGCTCACCCGTGAATACATTCCCAAAGTGGGCATGACCACCTACACCATCGTGCCTCAGAAGTCTCTCGAAAAGTTGCGTTTCTTTGAAGTAGAGTTGACTTTGGAGCCTAATGTAGACTACAAACCTGAAACAAAGACTGTCTCCAATGGTACAGCTGCTGTTAACGGCCATCAGAACGTCTTTGCGCAAACTAGTCCTTGTAGTCCTCCAGCTACCGCTTCGTCCCCTGTTGAAGGAACCGAATCTAATGTCAAAGACAAGAAAGTTCCACCAGCAACAAGACCCAAACCCGCTTCTTTCCGTCTGCCGCAGCACAAACGAACACCTGGGGATTACGTAACCTCCGCGTCCGTTCGTCGAGCGAGTGTCGGCACTAATAGTAGCAGCAGCAGTTGTTGTAGCAGTCCTGCAGCCCGGCCTAAAGAAACTGCAAGCAGCCCACAATCTGATGTTTTTCCTGCTCTAGACAGCTTTCCTCCTCCACCGCCACCGGTCCAATATGAAGATGAGGAGAATGTAAAAGCGAGCCGTGCACCTCAAACTACAGAGGTGGATGTATCTCTACACGAAGCTCCTAAATTTCCACCGTCGTCTGTATTGTCCCATCAGAAGAGTCTTCCCACTAACCCCACGCCTTCACTGAGTCTAGAGAAGCTGAGAAGCTTCGCCGCACCCAAACCGTACTCGCCCACATCGCCCTCACGCTTCGCTCAGGCTGTGTCTTCTGCCGTGAAGCGGTCACAGTCGCTTTCCCATCCTCCTCTGGGGCAGTTACCACGCACGCATCTACTCACAAAACAGAGATCCATTACAGAGTCACCCGAGCTGCCGACAAGCACTGTGAGTACAACCTAGTGAAACTTTCTTTAGTAATGGTCACCTTTTTAAATGAATTTCACGAAAACATGGCCAGATCACAACAACAGTAAGTTGCTTTTTTAGTGAATATTCTCAGAGACTGGCCCTGGTCATATATATACATATATATCACACACACACGTTTTTTTTTCTTACATTTTGTATTGTTTTTTTGTTATTTGTTTTTGTTTTAACAAAATAAAGACTAATTTTACCATTTTGCATTGCAGAATGAATTGAAAATGTATTATTTTCATGACAGTTTTAAGAAAAATATTATTATATTTTAACAAAAATTGTAACCACTTTTTGCACTGCAAAGTGACATTCTTCTTGAATTTTTTTCTTCCCAGATTTAGTGTAATGCATTTAAATGTTTTAATTTTGATTTGCATTGCAAAATTAATTTAAAATTTATTATTTTCATGAGAATTATTTTAAGAAAAAATATTATTATATATTTTAACAAAATAGACATTAACCACTTTTTGCATGTCAAAATTACAATTTTTCTTGAGAATTCAATTTTATCCACCCAGATCTAGCGTAATGCATTTAAATGTTTTACTTTTGATTTGTTTTTATAAAAAATAGACTAATTTTAACAATTTTGCATTGCAAAATAAATTAAAAATGTATTATTTTCATGACAATTATTTTAAGAAAAAATATTATAATACATTTTAACAAAATAGAGAAGATTTTAACCACTTTTTCGATTGCAAAATGACAGTTTTTCTTGAATTAATTTTTTAGTGTAATGCATTTAAATGTTTTAATTTTGATTTGTTTTTGTTTTAAAAGGATAATTTTAACAAAAATTTTAACCACTTTTGCATTGCAAAATGACATTTTTCTTGAGAATTGTTTCCTCCCAGATTTAGTGTAATGCATTTAAATGTTTTATTTTTAAATTTGCTTTTATGTTTTAACAAAATAAAGACTAATTTTAACCATTTTGCATTGCAAAATGAATTTAAAATGTATTATTTCCATGGCAATTATTTTAAGAAGAAAAAAATGATTATATATTTTAACAAAATAAAGACATTTTAAACCACTTTTTTCATTGCATAATTAATTTTTTTGAGAATTTAAATTTTAACCCCCAGTTTAAGTGTAATGTATTTAAATGTTTATTTGTTTTTGTTTTAACAAAATGAAGTTTTAACAAAAATGTTTTAACAAAATCATTTTAACCGTTTTGCATTGCAAAATTAATTGAAAATGTATTCTTTTCATGACAATTATTTAAAAAAAAAAGTATATTTTAACAAAAAGATATTTAAACACTTTTTGCATTGCAAAATGACAATTTTTCTTAAGAATTAATTTTTTTCACCCAAATTTAGTGTGATGCATTTAAATGTTTTATTTTTTATATTTGTTTTATGTTTTAACAAAATAAAGACAATTTTTAACCACTTTTTGCATTGCAAAATGAATTTGCATTGCAGAATTCGATTTTTTCCCGTCCAGATATAGTGTAATGCATTTAAATGTTTTGCTTTTGATTTGTTTTTGTGTTGTAACAAAATAAAGACTAATTTTAACAATTTTGCATTTCAAAATGGATTGAAAATGTACTATTTTCATGACAATTTTTTAAATAAAACATATTGTTATATATTTTAACAAAATTAAAGACATTTTTAAACCACATTTTGCATTGCAAAATGACAATTTGTCTGGAGAATTTAATTTGTTTCCACCCAGATTTGCTGTAATGCATTCAAATGTTTTACTTTTGCTTTGTAATTCTTATTATTTTTGGTTATAATTTACAATTGCAGTTTACAAGTGCAATTACCTACCATAAAAAATGAGGCCCCATATTGACATATTTGCTTGTAGTTGTTACTGAACTTCAGTGCGTAAAATGTTTTAGAAAAAAAAAAAATTATAATGGTTTTGTGGTGAGCCATTACTGTCACTTCCAAGTATTTGAGTACAACAAAAAGTACACTATTTTTATTATTATTTTTTTAATTTATTAAAGTTCCCCCACAATTGCAGGGGAAATGAGTTTAAAAATGTCACAGTGCAAAACGTCTTAATTTTCCTAAAATAGACTCAGTTTTCTTGGAAAGCAGAATATAGTATCTCATTTGTTTTTTTGGTTTTGAGGTAAAATATAACAAAGGCTTGTGTGCATAAGATTAAATCAAAACCTGACATTGCGTGTATGAGGCATGCATTGAGTAGGTCAGAATACCGCACGAGTGGAGACGGACCTGCGAGGTCTTTTGGGCGCTGCTGTAGCAGTGCTTGACTCACCTTTGTAGCCTCATTGTACTACAGTTGTTGTGTAAGTAAATATTCTATTGAGAAATACACCCGGTTTAAACCGGCGCTGGTAAATTAATATTGGGAGTTGGATGACACTCATTGTAATGGCAGCGTGTGTACTCAATGTATTGACGCACATGGCTCATTAATCTATGTCCCGGATTGACCTGTCTACTCGTCTTTGTTGTTGCGTCGCCGGGGTCAGCTGTGAGCATGTTCAGAGATGCAGGGCGCTGTTGTGTGCCGTCAGCGTATACAATGTATGTTTGGCCTTCATCGCCGTCAAAACAGTCTCGAGTAGAAGCTTTTGTTTGCTAATGGGTTTAAATTATTTTTAAGATCATGTGAAACATTTATGGGAAGATTCAGTCAAGTGTGGCTAAACTTTTGACTAATGGTGTATGTTAATATTGGTGCATAGAAATGAAAATGATTAAATATTAGTTTTTCCTGTTTTAATACAGAGAAAAACAGGACATACCTTGATTATTTAAATGTATTAATATATAATTATTTATTTTGTATATTACCATTTGAAAGGTTAGATTTTTAGATATTTTTTTTTTGGAACTAATTAATAAATTTAGCGTGGATGCATTAAATAGATCAAAATTGGCAGTAAAGACATTTATAATGTTATAAAAGATTTTTTATTTCAAACTTTCCATTTAGAATCCTTAAAATATCATGGTGTCCATAAAATATTAAACTTTTGAACAGTATTGAATTTGTTGAAAAATACTCTATTTCAATTTGTTTTATTGTATTATTATATTTATATATGTTTTAGTAATATAATATAATACAATATTAGTATAATATAATATAATATAATTAGGATTGCAAAAAGAAATTTTGGCAACTTTATGGGATTTTTTTAGAAATTTTTGGGAATTTTTGGAATGTTCTGCCCCTTTGCACACCAAATATAATATAACATAAAATTTGATTCGGCTATACTGCCCTCAGCCTGAACATTTTTAAAGTTAATTTGTATATTTACAGTAATGTGTATATACAGTATTTTTACACATTAAAAAAATTTTTAAAATTTTTTTTAAAAAATGTTACCGACCCCAAACAATGGAATTTGTTGAAAAATGTTTTATTGATATTTGTTATATTTTATTAAAGTAAAGAAGGTGTTTAATTAATAATATAATATAATATAATATAATATAATATACAATATATAACAATTTTATTCTGCTATATTGCCCTTGTTATTACAATATGTTAAAGTTAATTTGTACTGTATATTTACATTAATGTGGATAAGCAGTATTTTACACATTATAAAAAACTTTTAAAAATCGTACTGATCCCGAAATTTTTGAATGGGGGTGAATTTGTTAAAAAAATACTTTATTTAAATTTGTTTTATTTTATAAAAGTACAAAAAACATATTTTTAAAAAATAATTATATAATATAATATAATATAATATAAAATAATAACAATAAAGCTAGATTTATGTCTATTAGCACTAATTTGTATATTCAGTGTTTTACGTAGATGCGTGTGCCTGTATGTGTCTGTCGGTGGGGTACGGTGGAACATCTATCTGTGTCTTCTTCATGTGATTTATGAAGCAGCAGTGTCTTTTTCACTGTCCCTGCCTAGTGTGCATCATCCTCAGCCCTCAATAAGAGAGTGTGTATTGTGTGTTTTTTCCCCCCCGTGGACCACAGGTGACAGACAATGGAGAAGGACGCACAGAGAGATCGGGAGAGGCCCCATCACAAACAGCAGGCCACAGCTCCACCCGAGACGCAGCCATGGGAACATGTAAGATTGGAAACACTCAACCGTCACCAGTGAGTGAATCTAACTCTAGATCTAACCATCATTCAAGTGCTTGCAAACCCTGATAATACAGTAACCTTTTTTAAAGATCCTTTGTGTGCTTTAACACACCATTAAAGGGGACCTATTATGCAAAAATCACTTTTATAAGGTGTTTGAACAGTTGTGTGGTCGCAGTGTGTGAAACAACCAGGCTGAAGACCCGAAAAGAGGAACAGATGAACCTAATTCAATTCAATTCAATTCAAATTTATTTGTATAGCGCTTTTCACGATACATATCATTGCAAAGCAACTTTACAGCAAATTCAAATTTTTACAATTTATTTAGTAGCAGCTTACTAGTGGTGACTATGTGAAGTTGATGTATATATGGCAGAGATGTATGGTAAAGATCAATTAATGATGTAATCAAACAGACAAAGAACACTATAAATTAGTTGCAAAATTCGGTAGTGCTGTATGTTGTTTCACTAATCAATTTGTGAGTGAGTCATTTGTGCTGGAACTGCTCTGATTGATTCAGACTCGTGACTTCAGTCATTCAGCTCAAGCCAGTTACTAGCAAAAACCAGATCAAATTAAAAGAGCCATTCATTTTCGAATTTCGACATCGCTCGTAATGATTTTAAAGGAGAAGTCCACTTCCAAAACAAAGATTCATATATAATATACTCACCCCCTTGTCATCCAAGATGTTTGTGTCTTTCTTTCTTCAGTCGTAAAGAAATTATGTTTTTTGAGGAAAACATTTAAGGATTTTTCTCCATATAATGGACTGATATGGTGCCCAGATTTTGAACTTCCAAAATGCAGTTTAAATGTGACTTTAAACGATCACAGATGCTGTTGTAAATGATCCCAGCTGAGAAAGAAGGGTCTTATCTAGCGAAACGATTGGTTATTTTCATTAAACAAAAACAATTTAAATACTTTTTAATCTCAAATGCTCGTCTTGCCTTTCTCTCCCTGAGCTCTGTGTATTCTGGCTCAAGATAGTTAGGGTATGTCGAAAAGCTCCAATCGTATTTTCTCCCTCAACTTCAAAAATCATTTCAAAATCATCCTAGATCGCTGCAGAAGTACTGACCCAGTCTATGCAAAGTGAACATGCAAAGAAGATCAAACACCCTTAACAAAAAAGGTAAAACAGCGATACAGGACCATTTCGAAGTTGCTTCTGAACGTGAATTGTTTGATTTAGATCGGGAATTTGGAGTGGGTTTGTGAATCATCTTTCAGATTAGGACTTCAAAGTATGTGTCGCGAATCATTTGATTTAAATCAGAACATCGAAGCGGGTTTGCAAATCATTATTCAGATCAGAATTTCAGAGCGCAAATTGTTTGATTTAGATCGGGAATTCGGAGTGGGTTCGCGAATCATCATTCAGATCAGGACTTCAAAGTATGTATTGTGAATCATTTGAATTGATTTGGAACATTGAAGCGGGTTTGTAAATCATTATTGTGATTGGAACTTCAGATCACAATTTTTTTTTATTCAGATCGGGAATTTGGAGCGCATATATCGTGAATCATTTGATTCAGATCGGAACTTCGGAGCAGGTTCGGTGAAATGAATGATTTGCGAGATCTGTTTGAAGTAGTGAAAAAGTAGTGCTTGAAAACTCCTTGAAAGTCCTGAAATTTAATTTTAGAATGTCTGTACGAATCCTGTGTAAGTCTATTATTTCTAAAGCTACTTTTGTTTCTCTCTGTTTTCACTGATGCTGCCTTCACGTGCTACCAGAATCATCATGAATAGGAATGTGGTAGATAAAAATTGCATGTCAAAGCAATGTGAAGTCGACCACCTGAATTTGTCGAGCTCATAATCACAAGTTGGACTTATAAACTGCGCGATGGCATCGTGAGACCGACTATGCTGTTATTTTTATTGCGCCAATCTCCCTGTCTGTGTAATACAAATTTTATTATGCACAGTACAATCAGATGACTGACTTTTAAACCGATTCCAGTTTGAACATATAAGGCTGAAGACTGCTACTGAGAGTTTCTGACATTGGCAGTGCGTGAGATTGTCTTGTTTAGTTTTTGCCGGGTCTTGAAGCTCTGCCCTCTTCTGAAAAGGGGGGTGGGAGCACCAGTTCATTTGCATTTAAAGGGACAAACACAAAAACAGCGCGTTTTGGCTCATACCCTATAAGGCGCAAATTTTAACAAGCTATAAAAAAATTTTCCTTGAGTATTTTGAGCTAAAACTTCACATACACACTCTGGAGGCATCAGAGACTTATTTTACATCTTGTAAAGAGCCGCATACTAGGTTCCCTTTAATAACTACTCATCTACATTGAAACATCTGAAAAAGTCTCTAAAGTGCACTTTTTTTTTCCTCACACAGGGGTCTGAAGCATCTTCAGCACCATCTCCCACATTGAAGGGAATATCAGAAGTCTTTTATTCAGTAGAAGAATGAAATGTGTCTTTATTGATGGAATCCCAGCTTCACTCATTCTCAAACATTCTCCAGGTCATGAGAAAATCACTCATCTCCAGATTCATTATTTTTATGCATAATTTAGAACATCAGGATTTTTAGGTGTCTTGCAACTCAAACAACTCTCAGTAGTTTTTTAAGTCCAAATCTGGTCAGATCTGCACAAAGCGCTGTCTTGTGCTTTCACCTTTATGGTGTGCTTATCATGGACTTTTTTTTTGCATTTTCCTTTTTCTCCCCCTTAGTCAGACGTTTTTTTAATTAACCACAACACGACTTAAATTATTGTTAATATATAGGGCTGTCAAATGATTAATCACGATTAATTGCATACAAAATACAAGTTTGAGTTTGCCTAATATATGTCTGTGAACTGTGTGTAATTATTATGTGTATATATAAATACAAACACATTCATGTATATATTTAAGCAATATTTGCAAGTATATGTATTTATTATTTTTTTTTATTATTTATATTATATATAAGTAAATATTTTCTACATAAATAACATATTTATCTTAAATATATACATTAACTTGTGTGTATTTGTATATACATAATTACACACAGTACACACACGTATATTAGGCAAACTCAAACTTTTATTTTGTCTGCAATTAATTGCGATGTATTGTTTGACAGCCCTTTATATGTATATATATATATATATATATATATATATATCATTTTTTTGCAAAATCGAAAAAAAATATCTTAAATGTATAGTTACTACACAATATATCTAAATATTAAAAGTTATGATCTAAATATTTTTTGGGCCTTTTTGGGGAGCAGTTATTAGATTTGTTGTTTTCTGATGTGGCACAGACACATGGAGATGAATTATAGCTGTGGATTTTTTTTAATTTATTCTGCACTTGTACAATTCATGATAGTTCAGCGTTTTTTTCTTTAATATGTTACACTCTTTTCCCCTTTTAATAAATGTAACAGATTCTATTAATGTTATCATATTTTAAAATGAGTATTTTTGGTTTGCTTTGTGACGTATAAATTACATTATGAAATGTGTAAATACAGTATGCAGATGTGAAAAAAAATGCTCCGATCTATTTTAAGGCCTTTTTTGTTTAAATTATTAGGCGTAGATCTGATTTATGTAATTATTAGCCTATGGTACTTAAACTTCTTCAGTCACGCAAACCCATCCCTTCCCTTGCCAAACATTAGTACACAGTGTATCGCTGTTAATTACGGGCTGCAGGTGTAATATGTTAAAATTATAATGAGTTACGACATTGAACGTTTCTGGAGCCCACAACAACAAATGATTAATCAAAACTGTTGCTAAGACAGAAAACACTGGGCTTTTCATTCATTTTGAGGAGAAAACTGCTGTATCATATGAACTCAACTCTCCTCTCTTTTCTGTATTAAAGACTTTTAAAGTTTGCATCCTCTTTTTGTGTTGTTTTTTCAGTTTTTTTGTCATTTGGGTTTAATTGCAAATTAGTTTTTGATGCTGTGAGATGCCAAAGTGTAAAATGTCTTATTTCAAGCATGCAACACTACAAAGTAGTTTACTTTCCAAGTACAATGAACAGTTACTGCAATCTGACACTGGCTCAACTCCTGTCACCTCTATTTATTTGTGCTTCATCCAGCTGTTACAGGACACAGAGACATTCAAGTAAGAATGAGTGACTTCGGTGATGTTGGTTTGAGGAGTCTCTTCTGCTCTGTTCAGTGGAGTTTGTCGTGAATAAAGATTTAATGCAGCCGAATGGAGGAACACCAGTCTTTTACATCAGTCGGTACAACAGGGCTAAGGAAAATGTTTTGTTTTTCAAACCGTGAAGATCAAAAGACATTTGTTGAAGGAAATTAATAATGTAGCAACAGTTTGTGTTAAATATGAACGTCAAAGGAAATAAAGTAAAGACAGAGGCTCTTCTGCTCTTGCTTTACCCTGCAATTTTTTTTCTTTTCTTTTCTTTTCTCCCGCATTTTCTTTGTTTATTGTAATTTGATATTAGTTATTTTTATATTTTGTTTTCAAAGTATTTCTTTGTTCAGACTTGAGTCATTTCTTTTTTCCTACTTTTTCCTCTTCAGATCTTTCTTACAGTAATTTCTTGCATTTTCATGTAATTCTTCTCGCATCTTTATTAATTTCTTTTTTTTTGCATGTTAATATTTTCTTTTCTTTCTTGCATATTCTTTTTTTATTATTATTATTTTTCATCTTGCATTGCATGTTGCAAGTTCTTTTTCTTGTATTTTCCTTCATATTTTTCATTCTTTTAGCTTTCTTAAACTTCACTGCATTTTCTTCATTTTTTTTGCCCTTTCATCTCTGTCTTGCATTTTCTCCTTTTCTTTATTCTTTTTTTCTTTTCTTTTCTTTTCTTTTCTTTTCTTTTCTTTTCTTTTCTTTGCATTTTCCACAGTTTTTTATGCAGTTTTCTTAGTATTTCTTTGTTCAGACTTGAGTCAGTGCTTTTTTTTTTTTGCACTTTTTTCCTCTTTGGATGTTTCTTTCAGTCATATTCATTGTTTTCATTTCTTGCATTTTCATGTCTTCTCGCATCTTTATTAATTTCTTTTAGCTGCATGTTAATTATTTTATTTTCTTTCTTGCATATTCTTCTTTTTTATTTTTATTTTTCATCTTTTCCTTCATATTTTTCATTCTTTTAGATGCATGTTATTTTTTTTAAGATTTTCTTGAACTTTACTGCATTGTCTTTAGTGCACTTTTCTCCTCTTTGGATTTCTTAAAGAGAAATATCCAAATATCATATTCAGTCATATTCAATGTTTTCATTTCTTGCATTTTCATTTTTTTTAATGGCTTTTTCTTATGTTTCTTGCTTTTTCATTTTCCTTTTCTTTATGTTTATTAATTTAGCTGCATGCAGGCAAATTGTTTTCTTTTTTCTTAATTGCATTTTCTTCTGTTTAATCTCTTACATTTTCTCCATGTGGCAATTTCTTTATTTTCTTGCATTATCCTTCATATTTTTCATGCTTTTAGCTGCATATTTTAAGCTTTTAAAATTTCCTTCATTTTCTTTTTTTCTTTTTTTTTTTGCCCTTTTGTCTCTGTCTTGCATTTTTCCGTCTTGCAGTTTCTTCATTATTTTTCTCCAGCTTTATTTGAAATGCAGGTTAAGTGAAAACTTTTCTTCTTGCTTTTTTCATTCTCTTCATCTTGCAGTTTTATCTTTTCTTGCATCTTTTATCGTAATTTGGTTCAGCTGCATGTTTATTTTTCTTTACTTTCTTGCATTTTCTCAGTCTTGAAAGTTCTTCATCATTATTTTTCTTTTGCTTTATTTTAGATGCATGCTAATTTTTTTTCTTTTCTTCTTGCTTTTTTCATTCTCTCCATCTTGCAGTTTCTTCATCCTCATTTTTCTTCAACTTTATTTGAGGTGCATGTTCATTTTTTTTTTACTTGCTTTTTTCATTCTTTCCATCTTGCAATTTAATCTTTTCTTGTATTTTTCACCTTTATTTTTACTTGGTTCAGTTGCATTTACATTTTTTTCTTTTCTTTCTTGCATTTTCTCAGTCTTAAAGTCTTTTTTTTCAGTTTCTTCATTTTTTGCCTTTTCATCTTTCTTGCCATCATCATCATCAATCATCTTGCCATTTCTTCATCTTTATTTTTTAGATAAGTGTTAATTTTTTATTTTCTTCTTCCTTTTTTGCATTTTCATTTCTTGCATTTTTCACCTTTATTTTTAACTGGTTCAGCTGCATTTACATTTTTTTTCTTTCTTGCATTTTCTCAGTCTTGAAAGTTCTTTTTTTTTGCCTTTTCATCTGTCTTGCATTTTCTCCATATTTTTTTTAGATGCGTGTTCATTTTTTATTTTCTTCCTTTTTTGCATTTTCATTGCTTGCGTTCTCTCCATCTTACAATTTTAATTTTTTTTTCTTGCATTTTCATTTCATTGGTTCAGCTGCATTTTAATTTTTTTCTTTTCTTTCTTGCATTTTCTCAGTCTTGGAAGTTCTTAGTGTTTTTCAGTTTATTTTTTGCCTTTTCATCTGTCTTGCACTTTCTCTATCTTGCTATTTCTTCATCTTTATTTTTTAGATGCGTGTTCATTTTTCATTTTCTTCTACCTTTTTTGCATCTTCATTTCTTGCATTCTCTCCATCTTACAATTTCATTTTTTTCTTGCATTATTCATCTTTATTTCATTGGTTCAGCTGCATTTTTTTGCATTTTTTGCCTTTTTTATCTGTCTTGCATCCTCTCCATCTTGCAATTTCTTAATCTTAATTTGTTCTTCAACTTTATTTCAGATGTGTGCTCTTTTTTTTGCATTGTCATTTCTTGCATTTTCTCCTTTTTGCAATTTGTATATTCATGCATATTTCGTTTGTTTAGCATGTTCATTTTTTCTTGCCTTTTTTCAGTAAAGTTCTTAATCTTTTCTTGCAGTTTCTTCATCTTTACTTTATTCTTAAAGCTACATGATCAGCTTTTCTTTTCTTTTCCTGCCTTTTTCTTGCATATGCATATGCTTCTGTCGTCTTTCTTGCTTCCTCTCCATCTTTATTTCATTATTTTGGCTACATGATCATTTTCATCTTTTTTCTTGCAATTTCTGTATCTCCTTTATGTGTACCTCTTGCTTTCTTGGACTTCTTTTTTTTTCTCTCACTCTCTCTCTCTTCAAACGCGCATATCATATCGCATCCTCGCACAGCCCCCTGTGTGTGTGTGTGTGTGTGTGTGTGTGTGTGTGTTTCTCTTCTCGGCTCAGTATCGTGACGTCGCGCTGTGAGCAGTAGGAGCGCCGCGCGTGCAGACGGTTACCGGCAGCGATGGTGGAGAGAGCGGGAGCGCCGAGCAGAAGCAGGTACGGAGCCGTCTAACACACATCACATGACCGTACGACAACACAACGCCTTCAAATGCGACACTGAAGTACAGTCTGTGGGATCTTTAGGCATGGCAGGGATACGCTTTAACGCGGTACCGTAACATAGCGTACTGTACTGTACTGTTTAAAATATGCATATGTCAGCAAAACAACTCCTCGCGTTCACCGCTGCTGTGCTCTTCAGGACGAGAAGCGACTCGTAAGTGTCATTTAACGTTACTTTAATGACTCCATGATTGTGTGTGATGAGATATATGCGTTTATATACGTCATACTTTTGTTTAATGAACAAATTAATAGGTGGTAACTATTATATAGGAGTTATTTCAGGATTTCCCCCCTTTTTTCTTGTTAACCAAGTCTTTGAAATCAATTAATGGATGCTGGCAGATATTATCACGGTTTGTGTCATTTACTGTTCTTTTATTTTAAAGCAATGTTATGTCCAGTTATGTATTTGTATATAAACTACACATTTGTGTAGCTGTATTAAACTCATCTCTGTAGTTTGAGTTTTATTTAAAGAAAAACTCCTCTGAGGTAAAAGTTTATATAGTAAGTGGCCGTTGAACTACCGCCGTCTACTGGTCAGGCAGAGAAGCGCAAGTGACGAATTAATCTCGACAAACTTCGCTCGGCGTACTGAACACTCATACGCCAAATATTTTAATCAGCTCATTGTTTGGTTTTAAAGTTGTTGTTGCCCTCATACAGAATAGTTAACAGTTGTGTGTGTGTGTGTGCGTGTGTGTGTGTGTGTGTGTACTTGTTTTTGCTACATTGTGGGGACCAAATGTCCCCACAAGGATAGTAAAACCTGAAATTTTTGACATTGTGGGGACTGGCCTGAGGTCCCCATGGGTACAAAAGCTTATAAATCATACAGAATGAGTTTTTTTGAAAAAGTAAAAATGCAGAAAGTTTACTGTAAGGGTTAGGTTTAGGGGTAGGGTTAGGGTAAGGGGATAGAAAATACAGTGTGGACAGTATACAAACCATTGCGCCTATGGAGAGTCCCCACAAGGATAATAAACCAGACGTGTGTGTGTGTGTGTGTGTATGATGTATTCAGATCATAAGATCTGCTATTTGTCATCTATTATTCATACCAGTTTCTGGAGAATGTAGATGTGCAGTTTATGAAAATTATTTTGACCAATTATTATTTTTAATTTTTTTAAGAATAATTATTATATTAAATAGTATGGTTTAATTGTGTTGTTGCAATAGTAATAGTAATATATATTTATTTTTATAATTTAAATAATAGTCATAAAATATTATTATTATTATTATTATTATGAAATACTCCTTTTTGCAGTTTTTAGTATTGCAATATTTATTTATTCATTTATTTAATTATGTTAAAATAACAGTTTATAATTATTACTGTTATAACTAATAATGATAATTTATTATTATTATTACTATTTTATAGTATAATGCTGCAATAGTTTTAGAACTTATTTTTTATTTATTTTTTATATTTTAAATAATAATTATTATATTAAATAGTATGGCATTGTTGTGATAGTAATATATTTATTAATTTATTCCATATTTTAAATTGTATTATTATTATTATTATTACAATGTATTATTATAATTTTTGCATTATGAAATTATTATTGGAATATTAATATTTTTAATTAATTTTATAATTTATTTTAATTAATTAATTAGTTTATTTATTTATTATTGTATACTTTTTGTAGTTTTTTGGATTACATTATCTATCTATCTATCTATCTATCTATATCTATCTATCTATCTATTTATCTATCTTTATATAAACAATGATAAAATAAATTATAATTATTACTACTGTTTCTACTAATAATGATTATTATTATTGTTGTTGTTGTTAGTATTATTATAAAGTTTTTTGAATTTTGAATGTGAGAAAAAGTTTTCTTTTCTTTTCTTTTTATTAGCTGATCCATAAAATAAATGGATAACGCAGAAAATTACCAGTACATTTTCTGTTCTCATCTTCAGCCTGTTTTGCTGATATCGGGTTGGCCGATGTGTTTTAGTGAGTGTTGTTTTGGAGAGAGGGTGTGTTTATAACTGTGGCGATTTTGATTGGTCTCAGTGGCATTTAGATTTGTTTGTAGACCCAGCACCTAAATATCCTCCAACTACAAATGCTGAAGCAGAATATGCAACATTCATAAAACAGAAGGTGAAAAATACCACACTGGCCGATTTTGTGTGTCCTACGAGGCCACTAGAGAGGCTGAATTTAGCATATTAGCATACTGCTCTTAATATTTTCATTATGGTCTAATCTTATTTGGATCATAACAGGAGTAGAGGAGTGGGATTATGGCAGTGTGATTATATATGGCAGGGACCAGGATTGTGGCTGATGTTGAAGATTACATGACCCTTTTGATGTTAGATTTTAGATGTAATATGTAAAGATAATATTACATTACATTAAAAAATATTGCCGTCTTTAAGGCACAAATCCAATCAAATCCGATCCGATGCATCTAAAGGAAAGATTTAAAAAGGAAAATGTGTTTATTATTTAATTTAAAATGTATTTTTATTTGTTTGTTTATTTATTAATTTATTTATTAATACATAATATTATTAATAATAATAATAAATGTATAATTAGATAATTAAATAATATAATTATAATATAATTTATATAATAATAATAATATAATGTATATTTAATTATAGTATTATTGCAATAGTATTAGATTTGTTTATTTTTATTTTTTAATAATATTAATTATTATATTAAATAGTGTGGTCTAATGGTGTTATTGCAATAGTAATATATTTATTGATTTATTTTTTCATATTTAAATAATTAAACCAATATCATTTTTATTTTACATGACAAAAGTATTATTGCAATAGTAATATTTCTTTATTAATTCTTTTTTTTATAATTTAAATAATAGTCAATATTATTATTGTTATTATTAAATACTCTTTTTTGCAATTGTAGGGTTAGTGTATTGCAATATTTTATTTATTTATTTATTTATTTATTATTTACAAATGATTATATAAAATGACAAATTATTCCTACTGTTACTACTACTACTACTAATTTATTATTATTTATTGTTGTTATTATTATTATTATTTTTTTTTATAGTATAATATTATTCAGGTAGTAATAAATTTGTTGATTTTTAAATAATTTTAAATAATAAGAATAATAAGAATAATTACAAATATTATTACTACAATAATTTTATTATTGAAATCAATCTAATTTTACATACGTATTATTGCAATATAAATATTTCTTTATTAATTTTATTTTTATAATTAAAATAATCATAATAATAATAATAATAATAATAATAATAATAATAATAATAATAATACTTTATTATTATTATTATTATTGTTATTATTAAATGCTTGCAATATATTATTATTACTACTGTTACTACTAATAATGATTATTTATTATAATTATTATTATTATTATTATTATTTATAGTATAATATTATTGCAGTAATATTATATTTGTTTATTTATATTTGAAATAATAATTGCTATATTAAATAGTATTATATAATGGTGTTAGCATTGTAGTAGTAGTAATAATAATAATTATTATTGTTATAAATATTATTACAATAATTTTATTTTACATTATAAAAGTATTATTGCAACATTAATATTTCTTTATTCATTTTATTTTTATAATTTCAATAATATTCATACTAATGATTATTATTATTATTATTATTATGTTGTTGTTGTTGTTTTGAATGTGGAACAAACACTAACCAGAATGTTAATATGCCTTTGTGCCTTGATGAAAAACTTTCACAAACATGAAAAAGTGAATATGTTTTGATCACTTATTCAAAATCCACCACTGAAACTGTTCCATTTGCTTCTGATAAAGAATTAAAAGTATTTACATTTCACTTTAATCAAGTGTGTATAAGAGTTTGCATGCAGCAGTATCATCAAGATCAGTTTTTCTCTTCAGATTCTCCTCCCTTCTCACATCTGTTGTCATTGGTTTGCGTGGCTCCGCGCCGCCCGGCCAGACCTACCGTGTGTGTGTGTGTGTCAGTAACAAGATTGCATGTTAATGCCACATTAGAGAGGGCAGTGTTTGTGAATGCAGTGATTGTAGTGATGGAGCACATGCAGTCGGCCGCGGGTGGGTGTCTGAGCTCCTGCTACAGGCTATAATTATCTGCTCTTGTATGTCCTGCGACTCTTTTGTGTGGCCCTGCTTCATGCGCTTCAATAAAAACACCATGTGATAGTCACTCCTCAACCGGTTTCTGCAAAGCATTTACACAGGCAACTGGCTTCACGGCGCGTCGCTTCGCACAAAGAACTTGTATGTGATTTAAATGTGCTATGCATTTCACCACTATATAAAATAAATCAGGCCTAGGAATATTTTGGAAACACAGTCAGCTTTTGACTTTCAATGAGTCGTCACTCCAGCGGTGTTAGGAACATAAAATGGGCCATTCCTGTTACGCGGTACATCTTCATAGCCTCATCGTGTTTTACTGTATTGGTTACAGTATTAAAACAGTTATTTATAATAATAATAATAATTATTATTAATATTATTATTATTTAAAAATACAAATATTATTATTGTAATATTACTATTATACTGTAAAATAAAAATGAGTGTTTAATAATAATAATAATAATAATAAGTTATTATTGTTATTATTATTGAAGATATAAAAGAAAAATATAAAAGAAACATTATTATTGAAATACTATTATACTGTAAAATAAAAATTAGTGTTTAATCAGAAAATGTTAAATTATTTAAATTATCATTATTAAACAAGTCAATAAATATATATATTAAAACAAAAATGAATTTTAAATAATAGTAATAATAATTTATTTATAATTATTTTCACAATTATAAAAGTAAACAGATCTGTCATACTTAAATTCAATGCTAATTACTGTTTGCAATCATTTTTATTAATTATTATTATTATTATTATTATTGAAATTGTAAAAGAAAATATATTAAAGAAATATTACTGTTGAAATACTATTATACTGTAAAATAAAATGGTGTTTTGTAAATTACAAAATAATTTAAAATGTAAAATTGTTATTTAAATTGTCATTAATATATATTAAAACAAAAATGAATTTGAAATAATAGTAGTAATAATAATAATAATAATAATTTATTTTTATTAGTATCACAATTATAAAAATAGTTTATAATTGTTAATAGTAAATAATAAACAGATCAGTCATACTTAAATTTAATGTGAATTACTGCTTGCAATAATTTTTATTAATTTTCATCAAGTAAATAATGTCATAGTAATAATAACTTATTTTTTAATTGAAATTGTAAAAAAAATCAAGTAACATTGCTACTGAAATACTATTATACTGTAAAATCAAATAGTTTAAATTATAAATTATTTAAAATTGAAAATTATTTTTTATGTTATAATCATTATATTATAATTGTATATATTATATAGTAAAATCATATATTACTATTGCAATACTATTATACTATAAAACAAAAAATGAAATTGAAATAATAATAGTATTAATAATAATTCATTGTTATTATCAAAATTATTAAAAAAAAATAAACAGATCAGTCATATTTAAATTCTGTGTGAATTACTGCTTGCAATTATTTTTTATTAATTATCAAGTAAATAATGTCATATTATTATTATTATTATTATTATTATTAAAATTGTAAAAATATAATAAAAAATGGTTACTACTGAAATACTATTATACTGTTAAAAAAATCTTATTTAAATTCTAAAATCATTTAAAATTGTATTATAATTATTAAATAAACCTATACAAATTATATGTTATATAATACAATTATATATTACTATTACAATACTATTGTACTGTAAAATAAAAAATACATGTGAAGTAATAGTAATAATAATAATAATTAATAATAGTAATAATAATAATCTTAAATTTAATTGTAAATATTTTTGTGTGAATTTTATATGCAATTTTAAAGTTTAGAAAGGTGCTGCACAACACGAATAACCCAAACATAAAACAATGCCAACAAACTGTTCTGAAAGAAGCATATTTGGTCATATGTTTGGTCAAAATGTATCGCAAAACACAATCTATATCATTTTTCTTTAGTCTGTTTAGTGAGCTGGTTATCTGCACGTCTTTGCAAAGTGTCAGTATCAATATTTCATGATTTTTTTTAGATGGTTGCATGCTTAGTGAATATTCAGAGGCCTGTTGTTTATCTCCTGATAAAAGAGTGTGATTTATAAGGCTGTGATTGAATGATATGACTTTACAGAAAGGAATTGTTGAGGGTTATGAAAGCTGCTTTATTAAACAGATAGTCTTATCTTTCAGCCATTAAAAAGATTAGCAAGGAACTCAAACAAAAGGAAGCAGTATTTAGATTTCATTAATATTTACCCTTCCATATATAACAGTATGTATTTGTTCAGAGATATTGCTGTGGATAAGACACAGGTGTTTTTGTCTCCCTGGATGTAAAGCAAAGACATTGTGAAGCTCTTCATATATTTTGCTTTAGTAATGGGGTACATTTCTGAGGTTAATTTTAACTTACTTTTATCCTTTAATAATTAACTTGATCATTAAAAGTGGATGTTTCTGCCTGAATGGAGGAGAGGGATTGAAAAATAAGATGAATTCATGATGGCATCTTAATAGGGTGTTTCAGAGGCAGAGGTGTTTTTTATTTATTTGTTTATTTAATTGTTTGTTAGGTTTGACTGGAACACAATAAGAAGGTGCATTATATTTTTATATTGTATTTTTTCCAGCTTATAAAAAAACTAGAATTGCATCAACAATTACATTTTATAGAATTATGAAGGGAAAATGTCTAGTGTATGTAATGAAGTTTTAGCTATATCCTTCAATCATTCAGATCTTGTTTGATTGTTTGGACCATAATAAGAATATGGTGCATTAAATATAGTTCAATTCCCCAAAATTCCAGCTTAATGGCAAACTAGAATTATAACTAAAACAACTTATATAGAATTATAGAGGGAAATGTGTAAGTATGTAATGTAGTTTTAGCTATGTCCCACAATAATCACATTTATGAGGCAATATATTTATATTTTGAATGACGTTTTAGCTAACAGGTTTTCACAGCTTGCACTGATTCTGTAAAAAATAAAAAATAAATAAATAAATAAAATAAATAATTAAATAAGTAAACTAAAATTAAATTAAATTAAAGATTACATGGGAGCAGAGCAAGATATGGAGAATAATTCATTCATTTATTCATTCATTCATTCATTCAATTAATTAATTAATTTTATTTATTTAGTAAGATGGTGCATTAAATATAGTTTAATTGTGGTATTTAGATTCTTTTTTTAATTTAAGTAGAATTCTGTTAAAAAATAAACAAATTATATAGATTTATAGTGGAAAATGTGCACTGTATGTAATGTAGTTTTAGCTTTATCCCACAATAATTCACATTTATGAGGCAATATATTTATATTTTCAAAGACATTTTATCTAACAGGTTTTCACCGCTTGCACTGATTCTGTAAAATAAATAAGCTAAACTAAACTATAAACGAAACAAAAATTAAATTAAATTAAATTAAAGATTACATGGAGGCAGAGCAAGATATGGAGAATAATTAATTAATTCATTCATTCATTCATTCATTCATCAATTAATTATTTAATTATTATTATTATTTTTTTATTAATTGTACCATAATAAGAGTAAGATGGCGCATTAAATATAGTTTAATTTTGGTATGTAGATGTTTTTTTTTTAATTTAAGTAGAATTCTGTAACAAATTAAACAAATGATATACAATTATAGTGGAAAATGTGTACTGTATGAAATGTAGTTTTAGCTATGTCAGAAAATAATTCACATTTATGAGGCAATATATTTGTATTTTTAATGACATTTTAGCTAAAGTTTTTTACCACTTGCACTGATTCTGCAAAAATAAATAAATAAATAAATAAATTTAACTAATTAAATTTAGTTAAATTAGTTAAATTAGTTAAAATACATTAAAATAAATCTGCATGGAGGCAGACCATGGTATGGAGATTAATTAATTAAATAATTTGTTCATTCATTCACTCACTCGTCAATTACTTTATTAATTACTTTTATTTATTTTACTTTATTTTTTATTTTGTTTGATTACCATAATAAGGGTAAGATGGTACATTAAATATAATTTAATTTTGGTATTTAGTTGCTTTTTTTTTTTACTTTAAATTATATAGAATTATATAAACAAATTATATAGAATTATAGTGGAAAATGTATACTGTTGTTTTAGTTATGTCCCACAATAGTTCTCATTTATGAGGCAGAATATTTCTATTTTAATCGTTGTTTTAGCTATGGCTAGGCTTTCACTGCGTTTTCTGCATTATGCAAACCAAACTGAAAAAAATCCAAGAAATTTAAGACTACATGGAGAAGTGAAACATGTGAAGCATGCATGCTGGGATGGTTTTTTAACGAATGTGTCAGTGATTTACAGTGGCAGTTATTAGACAGAACAGCAGCATTCCAGAAACCTGTTTTTGTCCCGGGACGTTCTCCAACTGTGTGCAATCGACTGCTCACTGTACGCCAGTGGCTTTTTTTAGCATTGGACCGCCGTATATATTTCAAAACATTCTTTAGGGTCAATCACGGATATAAAAATAAATGCATACATTAGGTGAATTCACAAGATATTTATGGATTATTTTAATTAAGTTTATAGAATAATATTTAAAATAGAGATTTTGAGGTTATTTATTTATTTGTTTGTGTCTTTGTTTATTCATTCATTCAATAAGATCAAAAAGTTGCATTAAATATAGTTCGATTTTGGTGTTATTTTTCCTCCTAAAATTCCAGCTTGATGCCGAACTAGAATTGTAAATTGCAAATTATATAGAATTATAGTGGAAAATGTCTACTGTATGTAACGTTTTAGCTATATCCCACAATAATTCACACACACACTATATATATTTATTTTCACAAAATTCACACAATTAAAAAAACATCATACTTTTGCCTTTTTTTTAATTAATGTCATAAAACTAGCAAGCTAAGCCAGTAGTAGTACTAACAGTGTCTGTAAACATGGCTGAAGATGTAAAAAGAGGAACAGATGAACCGAATCAATTGATTGAATCATTTACACTGGAACTGCTCTGATTGGTTCAAACAGTCTTTCAGTCTTTCATTTCAAGTGATTCACTAGCAAAAAAACAAATCAAAAGAGCCATTCATTTTTGAGTTTTGACATCGCTTGTAATGTAATGGGTGAAACTGAGCTTTTCATCACAAAATGATTCACTGTTTCTAAGCGCTCCAACTGGATTGTGTATCCCGAATCATTTGATTCAGATCGGGTCTTCAAATCACGTATCGCGATTCATTTGATTCAGGTCGGGACTTCCGAGCACGTTCACAAATCATTTGTCTTAGATCAAAACTTTGCATACCGTGAATCAATTGATTTAGATCAGAACTTCAAGTTGCATATCGTGAATTATTTGATTTAGATCGGGATTTCGGATCGTGTGTCGTGGATCATTTGATTCAGATCGGGACTTTGGAGCTTGTTTGCAAATCATTTGATTCAGTTTGGGACTTCGGAGCGCGTGTATCATTTGTTTCAGATCAGGTTTTCGGAGCGTGTATTGTGAATCATTTGATTTAGATCGCAACTTTGGAGCAGGTTCTTGAATCTTTCCGCAAATTGAATGATTCATGATCCGCACTGATCTGAAATGATAGTTTGTGAATCATTATTCAGATCGGGACTTCGGAGTGGTTTTGCTAATCTTTTGCTTTAGATCAGATGGGTTTGGATCGCGAAATATTTGATTCAGATCGGGACTTCGGTGCGGATTTACAAATGAATTGATTCAGTTTGGGACTTCGGAGCGCGTAGCGTGAATCATTTGTTTCAGATCAGGAATTCGTAGCGGTTTCGTGATTTTTTTTTTCTTAAACAGTAGAAAACATCAAACCATAAGTGAAATCTCTGACTGAAAAGTCAAAAAAGTAGTGCTTGGAAAGTCTTGGAATTTCATTTTACAGTATCTGTGCAAACCCTGTTAACTGGAGCACAATAATTAAATTAAATTAAACATTAAATTAAAAGCATTAAATATAGTTTTGTTTTGCCATTAATTTTTTTTTAATTTTCCTAAAATTACAGCTTATAATTAAATCAAAATTGCACTGTAATTTTGATGATCTTTTTTCTGCCAGACAAAATAAGATTATCAACTTAATTGCCTATATTTAAGAACATTTGTAATGCGATCTAGGAAAACCCAACACATGGTGAAATTTGACCATTTTTAGGTTTTCATACCATATGAAAGCTGGGTTCAAGCCCTTTCCAAAACTGTTCATAGCTTGAACGTAACCAAAGTTATGGCTTTCTTAAGTTATCTTTATGGATTTAACGAGAGCTGTCTGTCATGTTAGGAGCACTATACTGCATCATTACACAAACAGACTAACGTTGTTTAGCATGTGCATAGTCTCCGAACTTTTGATCACTCATTTTATGTTTAGATAGCAAGAATAATGCAGCCTACCTTGTAGTAAAACTGAGCGCAGCACAACTGTGCTTATGCACTGTGCATAAAACAGACTGTCATCTGACTCCTCCTCTTTAGTACCTTCATCATCCGATCTTTCATCTCTGGATGTGAAATAGTCCGTTATAACATTAGGGCACTGACATTACCAAGACTGACCAGATTGAGCCATGTAAGATCGGTTAAGTGAGCAGCTGCAATACTTTAGACAGTGTTGTTGCGCTCCGCCATCTCACGATATTAAAAAAAAAAAAAAATAAAACACTTTGTGTGCCGTAGTTTACACAGGACTGGCGGAAAATGTGAATTGATAGCCTTTACTAAATATGTTACATGGTTTATTTTGGTAAGTTAATTGTTTTTGTGGTGTTAAGAGAAAGACAGTCATTTCTGCTTGCTGCAATAAATGGATAATGCAATAAATTTTTTCTTTACTAAACAACTTTTGCTGAGATATTTTCAGAGATGATAGACAAGATGTTATAGAATAATAATTTAATGAAAACCTAATTTTGACAAAAAAATGACATTCGACCTATTTTTCGAATTTCCTGAAAAATTCCCAGCGCGACATCCGACGGGATTTCCCAGGTCGCATCACATTTAGGTTAAATCATATTTGTAGCAGGATGTTTTTCTTTTTTTTTCTTTTAGAAAAAAATGTTAAAATACACCGATACTAATATTGCATACTGTATGTATATAGTATATCAGTAATTTAATTATTTTTGTCAAGACAAATTAATTTGTATAGCACTTTTCCTCGTACACATTATTTCAGGGCAGCTTACCAAAAAATAATGATGTTAATATTTATAATATCTTTGTATTATCTGTATGATATTTGGGTCGACTGATATATTTTTCAGGGCCTATGCCAATACCGATAATTACAGATCAAGTAGACCGATAACCGATATTTTAAACCAATATATATGTCTGGTGTAAAAATGAAAATGAATGACAAAATTAAGAATAACAAGGGCTCTGACAAAAGCTTTCTGTAAATGCTTTTAAAATGATTTTATCGGCAAATTAGTTTTGAAAACGCTCAATACCGATAACCATAAAATGCTTAATATTGGTGCTGATAATCGGTCGGCCTCTAGTTTAATGTTATATCATTTACACTTAATGATGATACAAGCAATCAAGCAGTTTGCTATACATTGTATATAAGCCTATGCTATTACTGTATAAATACAGATGCTTTATATAAAGAGCTGGGTGATAATATACATACATTTAAGTGATTGTACTGTATGTATGTGAATAAAGTTGGATACAATGTCAAGCTTCATAGAGCTGTGCAATACAGTTTACAATTTTTGAGATTTGCAATATATTTTTTTACATGAGTATACTGTATCTGGATAACATAGGATGTACTATATATCTAACTTTTAATATATCATATTAGTGTAAAAGGCCCATTCCCAAGTCTATGGGGTATAAACCAAATGTGTGATGAAGCTCTGCTGGAGCTCTCGTGCACCTCATCTAGTGGCGTTTTCAAGGTCAAACAGTTAAAAAGTGGTCAAAGTGTGTGTCTTGTCTCTAACGTGCAATTATCGTCGTACGTGACAGTCTAAGAATAAGCGTTACTGGCCGTCCTTCACATCACAGATGCACGTATGCTGAGCTGTAAGCAGAGATGATGTGTTCGCTCCCCTACGGGATCTCGTTAATCTGATAATTACTGTAGACGACACTAGCGATGCTAACGACAGCTCATATTTCTGCTGCGACCTCTGACACTGCGGTCGTCTGATAAACACTTCACTTGCTGCTGTAAGAACGCTAATGTCCTTCCACTGGGGATTCATGAGTTCTCAGTTAACTTTCATTTAAGGATCAGTTTTGTCCGGAAAATTCCTAGTAATGAATAAAAATAGATGCAAATGAGACCAGCACCGTTGTACAGTAGGAGTATGAAATGATTAAATGAATGTGCATCGCATACCTGTAGATCAGCTCATAATTTCTGTCAAAAATTGAATCTGTTTAAAAGTTTTTTTTTTTTTTTTTAATGTTTTTGACAGAATGCTCACTGGGGCTGGATTTATTTGATCAGAAATACAGTAAAATCAGTAACGTTGTGAAATATTATTGCAATTTAAAATAACTGTTTTCTATTTGAATATATTTTAAAATGTAATTTATTCCTGTGATGTAAATCTGAATTTTCAGCATCATCACTCCAGCCTTTAGAGTCACATGATCCTTCAGAAATCATTCTAATATGCTGATTTGCTGCTCAAATTTTGTAACATTGTAAATTCCAATATTTTAGCAATTTAATAATTGCAGGTTTTCATATTTTGGCAAGTTGTTTGAGACTGGTTGCATTCACAATGGAAGGCCAACATGAAACTTGTTTAATACTGTGCAGTACATTCTCCATACTGTTTTCTAACGCTAGTAAGTGTGTCAGTATGCATTATGTAAACTTTAGTATGCATAATTATTGTTACATCATCTCATTGTGTTGCATGTTGAGTAACATCCAGTTATAAATTTGGGAAACAATATTGCAATTAATTCCGTTTTTATTAGGGCCAGAGCACAGATGGTGCGATTGGAATTGCTCAGTTGTTGTTTGTTCTTCTCCAAAATAAATAGGATTTTTTTTTTTATTTAGACAGGACAGTTTAGTTAGACAGGAAACAAAGTGGGAAAGAGAGAAGGGGTGGGATCGGGAAAGGTCCACAAGACAGGACTTGAACTCAGAACATCTGCAGCCCAATAGCACTGCATGTCGACACGCTAACCACGAGGCTATTGGCGACAACATAAATAGGATTTTTAAGGGCCTAAATGTGATCAAAAACTCATGAAACTTTGCACACATGTGAAAAATGGTAAAATGTCTTGATAGCACCACCCATAAAATTACAACGAAAAGCCTCTCGAGCTGTATTTCATATACATGTAGGAAATTCACATGTTTGATAGGAGTCCTGTCCTGAACACATGCCCATGGCCATATTCAGTTATAGTCATAACGCCACATAACGCTGGCAACAGGAAGTGGCATGTTTTACACTGTAACAAACTCCTCCTGGAGATTTAATGACATCAACATTATATTTGGTCAGTCTTATCTAAAAGCCTTTGCGATGTTAAATTCTGAAGATCTTGAGTTTTCGTTAAAGGGCGTGTCCATGGCAGCCTGACAAATTTTGATGTTTTGCCATGAAACAGGAAGTTGTTATAATTCAGGCATACTATGTCCAATCTGCACTAAAATTGACATGTTTCATAAGAGTCCTGTCCTGAACACATGCCCATGCCCATATTCAGTTATAGTCACTGCTGGCAACAGGAAGTGGCATGTTTTACGCTGTAACAAACTCCTCCTAGAGATTTAATGACATTATATTTGTTCAGTCTTATCTAAAGGCCTTTGCGACGTTAACTTGAGCTTTCATGGCATGGCCTGAGAAAGTTTGATGTTTCATCATGGGAACAGAAGTTGTTGTAACTCAATCTTAAAGGACCGATCTGCCCAAAAATTCACACGTTCAATAAGAGTCCTGGCCTGAACGCATCTAAAGGCCAATATTCAGTTATAAACATAGCGCCACCTTTTGGCAACAGGATGCGTCATGCTTTGCTCTAACTCAAACATGCCTGCTGGCAGCAGGAAGATTTGCACATAAAAATAACATTGACATATTCCTTCTATATTTACCACTTTAAATGCATATTACTCACCGTTCGCTGTTTTCCTAAAGGCAATGGGTGGTGGTGAGCCCGGATGTGAGGATGCCCTTTCAACACTGCTTACAGCTTTAGTAAATAATATTGTTTTGTCAGTCCGATCAAATAATGTGTCAAGAAAGCACATCTGATGTTATTTCTGGTTCATTAAACACACCGAAATTGGAAAGTCAAGTGCAATGCATTGTGGTATACAGAGTTATATATAGTATGCTTATGGCAAAACAAAGCAGAATATCTGGGTTATATATTTTATCCTTACATAAAATATGCATACTATATACTGCTGAGATAGTAAGACAAGCTTACAAGCTTTGTGTGCTATTCAGAACACCAAAATTATTATAGTTAACTAAAGCTATAACTTCATATATATATACACTACCGTTCAAAAGTTTGGGGTCAGTAAGACTTGTAATAGTCTTTAAAGAAGTCTCTTATGCTCATCAAGGCTGCATTTATTTCATTAAAAATATAGAAAAAAAACAGTAATATTGCAAAATGTTTTTACAATATAAAATAATGTTTTTTATTTTAACATACTTTAAAATAGAATTTATTCCTGTGATGAAAAGCTGAATTTTTATCAGCTGTTACTCCAGTCTTAAGTGTCACATGATCCTTCAGAAATCATTCTAATATGGATTTATTATTAGAATGATCAATGTTGGATAATATCAACAGTTGTGCTGCCAAATATTTTTTGGAACCTGTGATTTTTTTTTTTCAGGATTCTTTCATGAATAACAAGTTTAAAAAGTACAGTGTTTATTCAAAATATAAATATTTTATAACAATGTAAATTATTTATTATTAACTTATAATAAACTTTTAATTATTAACTTAATACATCCTTGGTGAATAAAAGTATTAATTTCTTAAAAAAAAAAAGAAAGAAAGAAACAATAAAAATGTACTCACCCCAAACTTTTGAACGGTAGTGTGTGTATATATATATATATATATATATATATATATATATATATATATATATATATTTAAAAACCTAATAAAAATAACAAAATCGCTGAAAATATAAAAATAGAAAACTAAAAATTAATTTGAATAACCCTGCTGAACACAGCCATATCTGAGATCTCCTGAAACTCTAAATGATGTGCTTCTCTTTCTGAGAAGCAGAAAACTGTTTCTGTTTTACCTTCCAACAACCTCACTGCTGTCTAAGAAAAGCATTTGAGATCTGGAAGAGATGTGTGATTTTATTCCTGTAGATTTGGACTGTCACTGACTGATGACTTGTGTTTCCTTTCTGTAAATCCAGGTTGAATCCAAAGTTAAATTTCAATGGAGAAATCTCCATCATTCCTGTTTGATGTTAATATGTAACCATATATAGAGGTTTATGTGAATTCTCATTGTTTGATTTAGCAGTGGCCTTGTGTTTCACACCCAAAGCAAATGGACAAGTGTGAAACAGACAGTGGGTATATTGCTTATGGAGTCATGTTTGTGCTCCAACCGTCTGCGTCATTAGCCGATGCCGATACGTGCATGACATCATGATGTTAAATTTTGACGGGAAAAACCAGCGGAAGTGCTTGTTTATTGCTGATCTACTCCTGGCATCTCCTTTAGCATTAATCATTACAAGAAAGCTAGCAAAGGAACACTGAATTAAAGCCCCAGGAGATCTCTGTTCATTGTACATCAGTTAACCTTTATGACCGAACACTCAGCGAGAGTTCGCATCCATTATGATTTCAAAACTTTGCAATGTTTGAGTTACATCAGCCTCTTTTTTAAAGTTAATGTGAAATAAAATAAACCCTATCTACATTTATGCAAGTGGTAGAGGCTTTTAATCCAAAGCAACTTGCATTGCATTAAAGGTATCATGCATTGATTCAGTGCTTGCATTCCCTAGGAATTGTGAGTTAACTAAAACTAAAACTGAAAACAACAAACAAACAAAATAATAGAGAATAATATAAACTTGTTTTATGTCTTCTAGTTGCAGAGGCAGCATTTTTCATTTTTCATTTAGTTAAACTTGAAGTAAGATAGCCAAAACTAAATAAACTAAAACTAATGAATAAAAATCAATAAAATCTATATAGACAAAAATGTTTACAGTTCTCTGATCTCAGTTAATGCTAGGCAGGTAATAACATAAAATATTTTTTCTTTTATAAAGTGTTTTATTTTGATTGGTTTTATTTTAAAATTATGTATTTATTTTGATTATACCTTCTTAATATTTTATCAATTGTCAGTCAATCCATCAGTCACGAAATCCTCATCTAATGCAATGATATTCATATGTAAGTATGGCTAAAGTTTTCATGAAGTTTTTGCATTTTTTTTAGCTTATTTGAAATAAAATAAATAAACAAACAAACAACATAAACTTATTTTAAATCAGCTATTTCCAAAGGGTACATTTCCTATTTTAACTAAGTTTAACTTGATGTACTAAAGTAACACTAAAATTAAAACTGATGTTAAAAAAAAAAAGTAATTAAAACTATATACACTGCCAGATTAGTAAGATTTTCAATATTTTTAATGGAATGTTTATGCTCATCAAGGCTGTATTTATTTGATAAAAAACACAGAAAAAACGGTAATATTGTGAAATATTGTCTTTACCATTTTACCTTGCTGAATATAAGTATTACTTTCTTAAAAGAAAGAAAAAATGTACTGACCCCAAACTTTTGAATAGTTTGTACTGTAACTGAATCCTGTATCAAAAAAAGTATCACAGGTCAAATAAAAACAGGATATAGACTTATAAAAATAAAAAAATAATTGAAACTATTAATAAAAACAATAAAACACAATTTGTTGAGTCAACTTAAAATAATGTGTTACCCTGCTGCCTTAAAATTTTAAGTTCAGTCAACTCAAATAAGTTTAGTCAACTTGAAATGTTAAGTTGTACTAAGTGTTTTGAGATATTTGAGTTGACTAAACTAAAAATGTGGTTTGCTAAACTTAAAAGCTGGGTTTGTTACTCAAAATTTTAAGTTGAATCAACTCAAATATCTGAGTTGTCACTTAACATGTGTTAACAATGTTCAACTTAACATTTCAAGTTGACTGAACTTAAAATTTTAAGCCAGCGGGGTAACAAATTATTTTAAGTTAAGTTTAAGCGGGGTAACAAATTATTTTAAGTTAACTCAAAAAATAGTTTTTACAGTGTGTAATAGTATCTGAAATAAGACTAATCTGTATGTATTTGCTGCAGTTCTTTGTTTTTGTAATAATTTTTACAGTAATTTCTCAGTAGAGAAATTGAGTGAACACCATTCAGTGCAGTACTTGAGATCGGCCTTAAAACCAATTTTGAACGTTTTGGTCTTGTTGCAGTCTCGACTGTCTTTTTACTCAGTCGTGTCTTAATGCAATGTGATCTTGGTCTTGACTTGGCTTCGTCTTGGTCTCAACACATG
This sequence comes from Labeo catla, assembly GCA_012976165.1. Classification (NCBI taxonomy): domain Eukaryota; kingdom Metazoa; phylum Chordata; class Actinopteri; order Cypriniformes; family Cyprinidae; genus Labeo; species Labeo catla. Next base: position 565,183 of record VONZ01000155.1, on the reverse strand, counting down.
GTCTTGGTCTCAGCTTAGGTGTTCTTGACTACACTGTAAAAAACAATTTGTTGAGTCAACTTAAAATAATTTGTTACCCAGCCACCTTATAATTTTATGTTCAGTCAACTCAAGTTTAGTCAACTTGAAATGTTAAGTTGTACTAAGTGAAACTTAGATATTTAAGTTGATTGAACTTAAATTTTTAAGGCAGCTAGGTAACAAGCCCAAATTTTTTGTTTAGTCAACTCAAATATCTTAAGTTTCACTTAGTACAACTTAACATTTCAAGTTGGCTAAACTTACTTGAGCTGACTGAACTTAAAATTTTAAGGCAGCAGGGTAACAAATTATTTTAAGTTGACTCAACAAATTGTGCTTTTTGTTTTTTTACAGTCTACAACGGTAATGCACAGAAGTACATTTTGTACAAAAATGACACTGAACATTGGCTGGGAGCACTGGGAGAGACTTGTTTACTCATAACCACTAAGATATGGAAAAGTAAGATGATACGTGCAAATGCAGTTGTATGGTTATCTGTCAGCACACGCTTCATTCAGCACGTTGCTGTTGCTCTCTCCGCATCAGCAGCTTTTTGAACCCACTTTTTAATGTTGTCCTGTGGCTGTTGCTGTCATTTAGGGTCACAGGGCCCGGGCTAAACTGAAATAGCCTTGCCTCTCACGCCCCGCTAATGTAATTAGAAAGCGTTTGCATTGACTGATAACACAAGAATGTGTTTCAGCCCAGCAACTATTTTGGGAACGTCATGCTGTCCGGTCCTCTGGTGCCCTTGTCTTGGACCCAGCAGAAGTTTTGTTGATGAGGCTCATATAAACACCCTTGTTATGTTTGCAAAGACGTGTGTTTACATGAAACACAAGAGAAATACAGGTCAATAGTGATGTGCATTTTACTCATTTTAATTGTGAGTACTATATATATATATGGAGTACTATATACATACATATGTATATATCCTTTATATATACATATTGAATTATTTTTATATGTTCTATTATATATATATACACACTGTTGAATTTGCCTTTTGAAAAGGAATGTCTCACTATGGTCAACTAGTCATCCAAAAACAGATTAAAATGTCATTTAATTAAAATTGTTTCTAATCTTTGATACAGTACAATGAGAAGACCATTTTTCATTCAAGTCCAAAAAGTTTATTTATTAGGCAAGGTTTGAATTTTCAATAATTAAGACCCCTTACTGTCTTTACTATTTTAACTTCATTTTTGGTTGCACGTTATAATTTGTTTTCATAATTTCATTTCATTTCATTATTAATTTAATTTTATTTTATTTTATTTTGCCTTTTTTGTCTCTTTTTTTGGATAGACACATGATAGAGAGATGACAGGAAATTGTTTTAAGACCCATTAGTGTCTTTACTATTTAACTTCATTTTTGGTTGCATGTTGTAATTTTATTTTATTTTATTTTATTTTATTTTATTTTTATTTTATTTTACTATTTTATTTAGCCTTTTTCTTTTTTTTATAGACACGCTATAAAAAAAAGACCGGATTTTCTTTTCTTTCTTTCTCTTTTTTTTCTTTTTTATTTTTTGCCTTTTTTATTCTCTCTTTTGATAGACACATGATAGAGAGATAACAGGAATTGTTTCCAAGACCCCTTAGTGTCTCTTTTTACTATTTAACTTCATTTTGGTTGTGAAGGTCAGAATTTACTTTATTTTATTTTATTTTGCCTTTTTTATTCTTTTTGATAGACACACGATAGAGAGATGACAGGAACATTTTTATCAATTAATAAATAATTAAGACCCCTTTAGTGCCTCTTTTACTATTTTAACTTTAATTCTTTTAGTTGCATTGGTTGCAATTTGTTTTCTCATATTTTTATTTATTTATTTACTTTTTATTTGGCCTTTTCTTTCTTTGATAGACACACTATAGAGAGATGACAGGGATTTCTTTTCTTTTCTTTTTATTTTTGCCTTTTTTGTCTCTTTGTTGAATAGATACATAGAGAGATGACAGGAAATGGGTCCATGCCAGATTCAAATCTTATATCAAGCATTTCCTGTCCCGCCCTTATTCCAACCCTAAGCAGCAATAAATAAATAAATAAATAAATAAATAAATAGCCAGTAAGACATGTATCACAGCTCATTGCATCAACCAATGTACAAACCTGCACACCTGACAGTAACAAATGTTTCAGCTGGCAAGTTGGCCAATAATATTGCATCTTCCTTTTCACTGCATTCGCTTGTTTTAAGAAATATTAGGAACGTCTTGTTCTTCTGTCTGTATTTGTGATGCAACGTTTATGCAACAGACAAATGAGTACAAGAGCACAGTATGAGACCCAATAACGATGCCAGTATCGGTATCAGTGGATCCATAATTTGTGAAGTATATGTACATTCAGGGATGTCATAATGATGGATAATCACCTCAGAGCAGTTTGGCACTTGTGTGGGTGGACGAAAAGTCAGTACAGCAAATGTGGAAAAAGCACTAAAGTTTCAAAATATATCGTAATAATCCTCCAGAATGATTTCCCAGAGAGCTGAACTATAAACATGACTGGTACAAAATAATTTAGAGCATTAAACTTCGTGTTTATTTCATCCTGCGGTGAAACTCTGGCAGGAGGGACTTTGACCAAAGAGCAGCACATTAATACTTGATCTGAAAGGTAAATTGGTAATGAAGATAGATGTTGACACATGATAACAGAGAACATCATTATCGTGTCTGATAGCAGGGTTTAGATCTCTTATCTTTCTTATCTACCTTTATTTTCTGTGCTGGTTGTGTGGTAATTGTAATCTAAAGTGATGAAACAACAGGAAGTCATACATTTCAATAAGAGTTCCCAGCATCATTAGCTATTTTTTTTTCCATCCAATGCTGTGAATTTAGCTTATGCGCAAAATTGGAATATTGCGTAGAACATCTGCGAATAAAACACTGTTTCCATCTAGCAAGAGAATAAAATCATCACTTCCTGATAAACTAGTGCCAAATATCACTAAGAAAAACATCATTTGCTGCAGCAGCAGAAGCCACTGTGAGTCGTTTTTGTTTATACTAAATCACCTCAGAGAGTGCAGACGAAACGCAATAAATGCGGTCATGTTACAGGTATTTTGCTTTCATAAGCAGATGTTTTTTTTATTTAGTTAAATTTTTAAATTTAAATTGAGGCAGGAAACAGAATGCAGAATAGCAATTCAAATTTGAATTTAATGATGTAGAATGAAATTAAAGTTCTATAAGAAATTCAAGTATTGTAATTTTTGTGATGTAAAATTAGAATTTTGAGGAAAGAAGTCAGAATTGCGAGATGTAAACTCAGAATTGTGAGAAAAATCTGAATTCTGAGTTTATATCGCACAATTTTTCCTTTTTTCCCCCAGAAATGTAAGAAAAAAGTTTGAATTTTGAGAGAAAGTTGCAAATGTCTTTTTTTGTTTTAGTCGAGGCAGGAAACGGAATGCAGAATAGCAATTCAAATTTTAATTTAATGATGTAGAATAAAATCAAAATTCTACACGAAATTCAAATAAGTAGTGTCATTTTTGTTGTGTAAACTCAGAATTTTGTGAAAAGAAGTCAGAATTGTGAGAAGTCTGAATTCTGAGTTTATATCTCATTTCTCCCCCGCAGAATTGCAATTCTATAAGAAATTCAAGTATTGTAATTGTTGTGATGTAAAATTAGAATTTTGAGAAAAGAAGTCAGAATTGCGAGATGTAAACTCAGAACTGTGAGAAAAAGTCAGAATCCTGAGTTTATATCTCACAATTTTAGTTTTTTCCTTAGAAGTGCAAAAAAGTCAGAAATGTGAAATGTACTGAATGCGTAAAAATGATTTGCAAGAAATAAACTGAGTGTAGTTTATAACTTACATTTTTTTTTTTAAACGTTAAATAAATGAGTTGAAATGTAAACCCAGAATTTTTGGTGGAAAAAGTCAGAAATGTGAAATGTAAAAATAAAAAAATAAAAATAAAAATAAAATTGCGAGAGATAAACTGAGAATTGTGAGGAAAAAGTCAGAATTCTGACTTCATGTCTCACAATTCAAACTTTTTTCTTGCAATTCTGAGGAAAAAAAGAAAAACTGAGAGATAAAGTGTCCTGCAATTCTGAGGTTATAGCTTGCAATTCAAATTTTTTCTCAAAATTCTGAGTTTACATTTCACAGTTCTGACTTTTTTTCTCAGAATTCTGAGATTATATCTCCCATTTCATTTTTTTTTAAATTTAAAACATGAAAAATCAGGTAAGAAGTAAATAAGTTTGAAAAAGTCAGAACTGTGAGATTTGCTGAGAATTGCTAGAAAAAAAGTCTGAATTTTGAGATAAAGTTGCAATTATGCGATTATCTTTTTTCCATAATAAAGTGCTCTTGTTATCAGTTCAGGTCCCTTCATAAGTCCCAAACACACACGTTGCATCTTATCTGAGGAGGTCAACCTCCACGCTTGGCTTCAGAGCAGCTGTGGGTGCAGGGCACAAGAGGAAAGTCCATGACAAAGGAACAGTAGGTTTAACTGTCTGGCCGACCTCCAGCTCTCATTACCGAGCTACGTTGCATACCAATAACCAAGAAAGCTTTTGTCTGTCCAAGCAGGTCTGCGAGGGAAACAGAAGCGAGAGTTTTTGAGGCCGGATCGTGTGTGTATGTGTGTGTGCTCGCAAGAGCGAGCCGAGCTCATTCAGGAGTCATAGAGTTAAAAATAACTTTATTGCGGATCATGTTTTGGAAGGAGGGATCTACTTCCCAGGCTGGGACAGCCTGCCATGCAGGGGCAGCACAGGCGGAGTGTGTGTGTGTATGCGTTTGTGCATGTGCGTGTGTGTTTTTGTGGCAGCGGCAGGAGCGCGTTGACTTCACATACACAAACGCGCTCTTTTTCCGGGCCTGTCCTGATGGTGCCTGTCCTGTTTCGTGCTCCAGATGAGCTGCTGGATGTAACCTGGCTCCATGAGTGCTATGAATGACTCCCTGGATGAGACGCGCAGCCTCGGGGAGAAAGCGGCCATATTTCGGGGAGCGAGAGGCAGCGGGAACGTCGTCGGGTCGGCCTTCATCCCATTGCGCTCGCCCTTGCAGCCACCCAATGCCGCGCTCTTCAAAGGAAATAGGTAGGACATGCATTCTATTGCAATTCATTTTTGTGCATGCAAATGTCCACTGTGTGTACACACTGTATAATAAACAGCTCTCCGGTTCCCTACATCAGTGCCGTACCTCGTTTCTCACCGGTTAATCGTTAACGCATCCGATCGGACAAGCAATAGAGCAGCCTTTGTGTCTACGTGAAAACACCGTAGACTTTGTACCTGTAAACAGACGGGTTGAGAGCAACGAAACTGGAATCAAATCAAGCACCTGTTACTTTCCAGCTCCGGGGAGGAATCGCAAGTCCCTCTGTGCTAGCACTTTGTGTCACGTCTTCCACGTGTTTGTGATACGGTAGCTGTGAGATCATGACGGCATGGCTCGAATGCTGCCCTCGAAGGAGGACTCTGAAGTGTTTATTTGTGCCGTAACCAACAAACAACTGAGCTCGCTCAGATGTAGACACACAAACAAATGAATCAAATGCACCCTGCTGCCCTCCAGCATCTCTAGATTAGGGTGACCGTATTTTCATATGCAGGTATGCTTGTTGTTTTTTAAGGCAAAGACACTAGGTGAATAGAGTAAAACATACTGATATACTGTACTATATATTCTATACTGTAGTATATATATATATTATACAAACATACCACCAATACTGTACTTACTTTCTCTTTATTTCAGAGTCAAGGTCCATATCAAAAGGCATACAATCATACCCTAGTGAAAAATAAATATACTAAAATATATTTAAAATGTATTTGTTTTGTACTAAGTATACTACAAATACATTTACATATTATGTACTTAATAAAAATATCATTCAGTTGTGCTTTTAGTATACTAAACTGTCAATTTAAAGCTAAATTTAAACTAATTTTTTACTTAATGCACTTTCATTGTGCGGAAGTAGTGCTGAAGTCCAACTAAAGATAAAATGGAACTATTGTAAGTATATTTTATTTACATTTTAAATATTTAGCATTTAAAGACCGTTATTGTTTAAAGATCATACAATCCTCATCAACAGTGACATTAAAAAATATTTTAGAATTTTAGAATATTTTAGAATTATATTTATTTTAAGAAATGTGCATTGTGCACAAGTAGTACTCCAAATAAAATTTAATTACAATGTTTATATCAGTAAGTCTCGAGCGATATGTCAGTAAATATGTTAACAGACTTCAGCTATACTTGGTATAAAATAAATGCATTTTAAATCTATTACTTTTTTTACTAGTGTATACATAAACACATAACCACATAACCATACACATAAACGCATATGCATAACAAAAAAAAAACACATTAAAAGCATTAAAAGAATTAAAAAGCAGACGTGTGTTCCAATGTTTCCTATGGGTTTCACAATACTTCTAAAGCTGATTGATTACATTGCCATTTTTTGTAATACTTTTCTTCTGAAATGTTGTTTAACATAGTTAAAAAGTTATATATTTAAAATACATTTATTGTTTACTAAGTATAGTTCAAATCTATTAACATATTTACTGACTTGCTGATATAAAAACATCATAATTAACTTTATTTGGAGTACTATTTGTGCACATTTCTTCATATTAAGCCTAAAATGTGTTTTAATATCACTACTGACGATTTTTGAATAATATCAGTCTTTAAATGCAAGATATTTAAAGTGTACTTGCAATAGTTCCACTTTAGCATAATCAAATATACTTGAGTATATCTTTGGACTTAAGCACTACTTCGGCACAATTTAAGTACATTAGGTACAAAATTAGTTGTTCCAATTTATCAGACTTTAAGTATACCACTTTAGTATACTAAAAGTACAATTGCAAGGTATTTTTATTAAGCACATAAATACGTAAATGTATTTGTGGTATACTTAGCATGAAATAAATGTATTTTGAATACATTTTAGTATATTTATTTTTCACTAGGGTAGATGTGCAAATAAGGTATTATCTAATTAAATATGCACTAATTTGCATATATTTGTAGAACTGAAATATGAATGCTGGTTAAAGGCAGGTTCAAAATTCTTGTTTCACTATGTTGACATATTAGAGTTAAAGAGATTTTGAACAAACGTCAAATCCTTAGGATATAGATATAGATAGGAATAAAATAAGTTTGGTACAGGATTTTGGACGGCCTTTAAAGATATGTGTTGTAATTGAAATCTACAGATGAAAATAGATAAAATACACACTTTTTTTGTATTTTCTTTCTAGCAGTCCAAAACAGCTCGCTGTGAAAAGCCAAATAGCCCAAAATTTAAAAACTGACCATTGCTTGGAAAAAGCAATATATTTGCCTGTAGTGTCTTGCCTTAAATAACAAAAAGATGCTGATAATGGGATAGTTCAATCAAATACGACTCTTGTGTAATTCCAAACCTGATGGCTTTCTTTTTTCCTCGATTGAACACAAAAGCTATTTTGAAAAATGTGTTCCTGTTCATACAATTGAAGTAAGTGGGATTTAGTGTTGTTTGTTCTCACTGTTCATTAAAACACCTTTTTTTCATGTTCTGAAAGAAAGTCAGACATGTTTGGAGTGGCATGATGGTGATTAATTGATGACTTAATTTTCATTTTTGGGTGTTTCAGTGTTCTACCTGGGCAAGTCAGTTGAAATGGGCCATTGTTAAGTACACTGTCGGGTCAGTTCATGGTTTACCTAAGACACGCCTTGTGAAACTGGGACTGTTTTAAGTAAACCTGGGCATCTGGTCACCCTGCCACACACAAATACTGTACACAGCTCATATACACATACTCTAAATGCTCAAACCAGCTTGAGACGAAGGGTTTTTCACTCTTTTCCCTCCTTTTTTTCTCTCTTTCTGTTTCTGTGCATCTCAATGTTTTATTAAGCCGTAGTACTTTGCTAATAGCGCACTTTAGTTTAATTGCTTTAAAAAAACACACGATTTGTTGAGTCAACTTAAAATAATTTGTTACCCTGCTGGCTTAAATTTTTAAGTTCAGTCAACTCAAATAAGTTTAGTCAACTTGAAATGTTAAGTTGTACTAAGTCACAACTTAGATATTTGAGTTGACTAAACTACAAATTTGGTTAGTTAAACTTAAAAGCTGGGCTTGTTACCCAGCTGCCTTAAAATTTTAAGTTGAATCAACTCAAATATATGTTGTCACTAAGTACAACTTAATATTTCAAGTTGACTAAACTTTTGAGTTGACTGAACTTAAAATTTTAAAGGCAGTCAGGTAACAAATTATTTTAAGTTGACTCAACAAATTGTTTTTTTACAGCGTAGGTGATTCTCTTTGAAGTTATTTTTGCTTAGTGAAGATTTTTAATGATTTTTTATATATGTAAAATTGTTAATGTATATAAAGTCTCTTATGTTCTGCATTTAGTTATTTTATTTAGATACATCAAAAACAGTATATTGTGAAAGATTATTACAATTTAAAATAATTCTTTTCTATGTGAATATATTTTAAAATGTAATTTATTTCTGTGATGCAAAGCTGAATTTTCAGCATCATTACTTCAGTCTTCAGTGTCACATGATCCTTCAGAAATCATTCTAATATGCTGATTTGCTGCTCAAGAAACAGGATTATTATCGATGTTGAAAACAGTTGTGCTGCTTTATATTTTTGGTGGAAACCATGAAACATTTTTCCTTCAGGATTCCCTGATGGATAGAAAATTCAAAATAACAGCATTTATTTGAAATAGAAATATTTTGTAATCATATAAATGTCTTTACTGTCACTTCTGATCAGTTTAATGCATCCTTGCTGAATAATTTCTTAAAAAAATAAATAAAAGCAGTCTCTCTTTCACTCTCTCTCTCTCTCTCTCTGTCTCTCTCTCTGTCGTCTCAAGTATCCATTCCTCCTCTTAGATGGGTGTGCCAGCTGAGATACAGCAAAACACACACAGACAGGCCAAATGAGTTTGCAGCCCAAATCTTGCAGAGATTTTGCATAATTGAAAGTCTATTTTAAAACTATAAAACTGTGATGCATTTAAAATAATGTTTGCATTTAATTCAGCATATATAAAAGCCAGTGCGACAGTTGCTAAAATTATGTACTGAATTACTGAAGTTAAGATGCTTGGGTTTTAGGATGAAAATAATCCAATGATTCTTAATACGCCTGTAAGCAAACTTGATTTCCTTTAAGCAAATAATGGGAGTGAAATATGACCTGTGCATGTTCTGGGCGTTTTTCGTGAGATTTACCCATCAACAGAACTCTCTAAACGGATTATAAATAAGCACATGATCGCACAGCATCAGACTGCCGCTCCTCGCTTTACACCGGCCCTCCGGGGATCGTTCAGGTACTGCCGATGAAGTCATCTCTGGCTGAAGACCGGCTGTTGCCTGGGAGACAGAACTTCAGTCATCCGGTCTGTCATCATATGACATCAACCGCTGCCTCACACAGCTGCTGTCTGCTGCGCTGAGAATGCAGAACGTCTGGTTTATGAAATGTCATTCGCGTCTCACATGCATGATAAGCGCTATTTTGATGGCGCTAGTCGTCCCTGAGGAGGCAAATTCGAGTTTCGGAGACATATAGTACTTTGCGATTTCAGCCAGGGTTATTATCATTAACTAAAACCATAAAAACATTTCATTACTTCAAATAATAACATTACCTGAAATTAAGATAAAATATAAAAACACTCACAATTATTTTATTTCAGATCGTTCCCAAGGCACCATTTCTTGTTTTATCATTTCTCAGTTGAAGCAGGGTTATTATAATTAACCCTTTAACTGTTTACTTCACCATATTACAAATAAATCCTAATCTAAGCATGTAGGAAAAGTAATAGATTACTGTATGTCAAGAGTGCAACTTAAAAAATCTAGATCATAACATGAGTTCTGACCTTTGTCACAAAAGACTTTCTTTGTTGCCTTTTTCCCTATCACGCAACAGAAATCATAAGAAATTATATATTAGTTCAAAACTTCAAATCTCAAAATTCATCCTTTGAAAGGCATTTTAAAATCAGACATAGCATTACCGCAGAAAATGTACATCAAAATCATATTACAAAATGTTTTCATTCATAAATTATAAAAATTTAAGTCTGGATTTTTGCATTTTTATGTCTATGTTCAAAAATGGGAGTGACAGTTAAAGGGTAAACAAAAAATTAAAACCATAACATAAAATAACTGTTAACTGGCATAAAATAAAATATTAAAAACATTTTATATAAGCTAGTTGCAAAGGCAACATTCCTTATTCTAATTTAGTTTAACTTAAAACTAAAACTAAAACTCAAATAAAAATTAATACAAACTATATGCATTCAAAAACCTACTAAAATCACAGAAATACAGCAAAATTACTAAAGCTAGGTAAAATCAAAATGAAGATAGAACATATAACGATTCAGTCTATTAATAAAAACCATAATAGCATCTCATTTATACTAAAATAACACTGAGATGAACTTAAAAAACACTTAAACTTAATAAAAACTATATAGACATTTGTAACAAAAAATAATAATAATAATAATAATAAAAATGGACAAAAACACAACAAAATGGCTAAAACTTTAACTAAAATCAAACAAAAACAAATACATTTTATTTATTTTATTTTAAATTCTCTGCCAGTAACCCATTTTTTGGAAGACTCTTAATAACATCAAGTACATTCACTGGTGACACGACATTTCATACGACGATTGGCCCTAAACCATTCTCCAATCCTTTCAACTCCTTTAAACAGTGCCAGTCTTCCATCATTTTAATTCATGTTTCTTATCATTGATTTCTGTCTCTTTAGGAAAAGTAGAGAGGTGGACGACACACAGATGGGACCCGTCCAGAATCCCTTCCCAGAGTTGCTGCCGTCTGCTGTCTCTCTAGTGTCTGAGTGTCTGTTACCTTGGACCAAAAACAGTGCGACTCAGGTGAGACGTGTGATTCACTTAATCACACACTGTTGTTCAGAAGAGTTGCTTCGCTGTTTACGGCCTACATATTGAAAATTATGTAATTGGCTTCTCTTTGGAAAGCTGATGGAATGCTGCTTTAGAATTTGGTCAAAAGATGTTTTCTTAAGAGGCTGCAACAGCTCTTGTGTCTATAAAGGCATCTTGTGTATCATATGGAAGCAAAGTATGCATTTGCAAGGATTGATCAGTTGGTTGACTGGTTGATTTTCCCTGGTGGTCTTGTTCTCATTTGATTAAAAAGTCCAGAAGCCAAAACAAACTTTCATCACTTTCTCATTTCATTGTTCCACTGTCTTAGTTTTGTTCCCAGTCAGTAACTTCATTATGAACGCTTAGATGGAGGCAATATTTCAGTGTAAATCCACTTCTAGTAAGAGTAAGTCTAAAAATATAGCATATAAACAGATGCAGACTGATAAACAGGCAGAATGTGTAAACCTTGCCAGAGTGCTAATGACGTACAGTGGAACAGAGAGATGTTGAACCAGTTTAGCTGGAATGGAAATGAACTGGGACAGGGAATGAAATCGCTGTGTCAGCTTTCTGAGTCTATCCATTTTTGGATGTTGTTTCTAATCCAGTACGACAACAAGGGAAAAGCATGGCAAAGGTCAACATAGGCATTTTTAACAGCACTTATAATTAGAGAAGGAATGTACTTGAAGTACATTGACAGGCTTTGATTTGCCGGTTTAACAAAACTATGCCTGAAAGTTTAAAATTGTTTTAAAACATGATAGTTTAATTGTTATGCTTTTATTATGGCTGGATGAAAGGATGGACAGATGGATGGATGGACAAATGGACAGATGGATGGATGGATGGATAGATAGATGGATGAATGAATGGACAAATGAATGACAAGATGGATAGAAGGATAAATGGACAGATGGATGGATGAATGGACAGACAGATGGATGGATGAATATACCAATATATTTATAGATGGAAGAATGGACAAATGGATGAATGCATGGATGGACGGATGGACGGATGGACAAGTGGACGGACAGACGGATGGATGGATGGACAAATGATGAATGGACAAATCGAATGAATGGAATGGATAGATGAATGAATGAATGAATGAATGAAGGAATGGACAAGTGGACAGATGGATGGATGTATTGACGAATGAACAGATGGATGGATGAATGAATGGACAAATGAATACATGGATGAATGAATGAATGGACAGATGGACAAGTGGATGGATGGATGAATGAATGAATGGATGGGTGGATGGTTGGACAAGTGGATGGATGGATGGATGAATTAATGTACAAATGGATGGATAGATCTAAAAAAGGATGGATCGGTGAATGGACGGACGGACGGATGGACAAATCGACAAATGAATGGGTGAATGGGTAGATGGACGGATGAATGAATGAATTAATTAATTCATTAATTAATAAATGGATGGACATATGGACGGATGAATGGTTGGATGGATGGATGGTTCTAAAAACGGATGGATGGGCGAATGGACGGATGGACAGATGGACAGATGAATGAATGGATGGATGGAAAAATTGACAAGTAGACAAATGGATAGATGGATGGATGGATCAGTTGGCTGAAATACTATGTTGAGTTTGTTTGATGTAGCTCTAAAACGTTTGTGTAAATTACAGTCATAACATTTCAATGGAAGTCTATGGGATTTTGGATGTTTGATCATCCACTAGAGAAAAACCCCTTTGTCTGATCAATTAGAAAATATCTGTGCCAAACTGGGTGGATGTAGATTAAAAGATATAAAAAATAGTTACACACAGACTTTTGATTCATTTACTGAGTATTTTAGTTTTTACTGGGACTTATGAATATTTAGCCTTTTATTGCCTTCTGTTTTATGAATACTATGAATTCGTACATAATACTATTTTTTTACATGTTGTTTTTTGCCTACTATGTAGCAGGTTAGTGAGTTTAATTCATTAAAACTCTGATTCAACGACTCAACGTCATCATTCAGAATCTTAATGGAAATCTCATTTCATTTCATTTTCAAAGTGCGTCAGATTGTAAAGTTAAAATGTAAATAGTATTCTTCGTGTTTATTTAGTAATTAACAGTGGTTTTAAACAAAAATTTTACTTGAATATCTTATACCAAAGAGCTGTTTGGTTGAAATAATAGTTACTAATTGCAAGAAAAAAAGTAAATATGAAAACATCTTGTTGTTTTAAAGTCTTCTTTCTGTGTTAGCACTAACACTGAAGAGCTTTAGTTGTTTTGTATGAGATTATTTTGGTGCATTATGTGTAATAAAAGATGAGAGCCGTATATGAGAAGCATCCTCACAGCGAGTTTGCTCCAGAACTTATATGGCCAATGCAATCTGCTTACATGGCTGATTTGGGAAAAGCAAGACCCCTGTGGATCTTATTATATGACAAATATATGTTATGAACGGCCATCCGGAACAGCTTTGACCTGCAGCAAAATCTGCAAATTACAGCATATTGAAATGTGCCGTCATAATGTGGCTTTGCAGTTTGCCATTATGGGGGCCTTCATTATATTTGAGGCTGGCAGTAATGATCCCTCTCATATTATATCTGAGGCTAGCAATTACGGCCACAGTATATGAGCGAAACGGAGGGAAACCAGAGGGGGGATGGGGTGGAAGTGTCACGAAAACTTTTTGCTGTGCTAGTTTCTGCAGTTTGCCGAGGATAGACGATGACCCAAGCTGTGTCTGCCGTAAAAGACGGTCCATGGCTGGGCGGTGACGCTAATTGCCATCAGAATTTGCGTGTGTGCACGTCAGTAAGGCTTGCTTACGCCATAGGCTGAAATTACAGATCATCGATCGCAGAACAGGCCAATATGTGATGACATGATCAAATTTGTCAGTAATACTAAAGCATGCATTAAAAATCGAGAGAGTTCAGTTAATTCAATATTACATATTAATGTATCTCTAAATGTAATTTAATAACTATAATTATTATTATATCTAAAATGAATAGTATATATATATATATATATATATATAGGTGTGTGGTGGTGTTTTAAAATGAGGAGGCAGTTATAAATATAAATAAATGTATGTCCCTCTTACACTATTTTGTATTTTAATATATAATAATATACATTTCATAGTGTTTATACATGCATTATATATATGCATATATATATACACATATATGTGTGTGTATTTATATATATATATATATATATATATATATATTAATTGTGAAATGTATTAATATTAATAATTAATAATATGACATAATGTTAATACAAAAGAAAGCATTTTATCTATTAAACATGACAAAACCATTTATATTGTTATTATTAATATTATTATTATGTATTTTAATTATTTTTTATTTTTTAGTGCTAATTATAAAATTAATAATAATAATAATAATAAAAAATACAAATAAAACATTTTATATATACACAATTAAATACAATATACAATTATTATTCATTTTTAATTTATTTTAAATATTTTTATTATTATAATTCATTAATAATTCATATTCAATTAAAGAATAAATATATACAAATCTGTATTATACATTTTTATATATTTGTTTATTTATTTATTATTATTGCTATTCATTTTATTATTATTGTTTCATTTCAGGGTTTTTTTTTTTAACAAAACTGTTTTCATAATTGTGCGATTCACAGACATTACAGATTATCAGGATGTGTTTTGTCCCCTAGAACATCGCCTAAAGAGTTTGATTGTGCCAGGCACCCCTTTTTGGAGAGTGAAGTGTCCTCTCAAGATACAATCCAGGTCTTGTTACCTTATTCTTACTTATACACGCCTCAGGCTGTACTTCACCGCATTAGCCGTTGATTGCAATTCTCCGATGCCTGGCCTGTCATTGTTTGAGTACGCTGATGGGATTATGGGGGATTTGCTTTTGTTTTGGGTGATTTAGTGGAGCAGGGAATACTTAAGCTTCAGCTGTGACAGCAAAACACCTCTTTGGTGACCTCCTGAGCTCTTGTTGGTGTAACTGACCCTTCGCTAAGCCCCGCCTTCAAAATGTTACTGACCAATCGTACCTGGGCAGCTGTTGCCTTATGTTCTTTTATTACTTTTGTTCATTCATTTAAGTTTTTTTTAGTTTTTTAAAATGCAAGTCTGTTATATTTAACTTTTTAATAAACGTATTACATTTCTGAGGCCTGTAAATGATCCAAACAGGAAAAAATGGTAAAAGCTGTGTAATTCAACAGTTCCTTTAAAGAAAAGTGTGGATAAAATGCTTTGCAATGCCAAAAGAATCATATCATGTGAATCATATGAATTCATTCCCATGCAATGTTCTGTAAAGCTTGTTTTAGTAATAGTAATCAAAGAGGCGGGGCTTAGCGAAGGGTCAATTCCTGCACAGGTCTGCGTCCCAGGGTGTTTTGATTGGCAGGTCTTTTTGAGACGTTGCTCCAAGCGGGACAAAAGGGGAATGTTAGTGTGCACAGCTGTTTGTCTGACAGCACGTCTGAGTCACACGGTCAGCATGCAGAAAGGGATGACATCATCGCCCTGCCCTGCCCCCAGCCCAGATGAATAGATGTGGAGAGCTGGAGTAAAGTGTTGCATCATTGTCCCGGCTGCCCCTTCACCCCACAACGCTAATGACTCCTCTTGTCTGCACTGGAGTATTGGTTTTTAGATTTAGAGACACTGAAAGTAATTGTGAGAGATTTTCTTTTCTTTCTTTGTTGCTTGTGAAGCGTCAGTCATGTGTTGGAGTTCATGATTATTTGAATCAGTTCTCAAAACTCTTACTCAATAATTTAATGCCATCCTTTAGGATTTTTATGGAAATCTCAAATTTTCAAAATATGTCAGATTATGACTGTAAAAAATTGTAATTACTTTTCGTTTTGTTTATTTAGTAAATAACAGTGTAACAGTATTTTATGTTAGTTCTTGCAATAAATATTTTGAATCTAAATCACTACCAAAAATCATTTTGGTGTAATTATATTTACTCATTTTAGAAAAAAAAAAACAAAAACAGCATAGAAATCCTTGTTAATACTCTGTAACTTGTGTTTTTGAACACTCACTAGCTTTTGTTTTTGGTTTTTGTAATTTTGTAAATTCAAACCCAATGTTCACGAAAGATCCTTCGACCTACTCTGCCCATAGGAACATAATAATAAATGTCTTTAATATCTCATTTGTTTTGCCTAGCAAATTGAGTCTTGCAACTCCAATGTTTTTGCTGAGGAATGAGATTTGTCTCACATGAGATCTTAACTACGTCTTGAACTATGACTTAAATTATTTATTTTAATGATTATTTATTTATTAATATGAAAAGAAATATGTGTGTGTGTGTGTGTGGTTTTTAAATTATTATATTTAAAATGTATTGTATTAAAATCTATATATTATTATAATTATTATTATATTTTATTTATTCTACACTATTATTAAATCATAAATAAAAACACACACACACACACATACACATATACATATATATATATATATATAAATTCAAAAATAATAATATAAAAATAAAAATGAAATGCTTGATATATTTTTTAAATATTTGCATAATTAAATTATTTTTTTTTTAAATATGAATTAAATAATAAATTGAAAATTATGTTTTGTTTATTTGTATATAAATAAGTTTCTATACTTTTTATATAATTGTATTATTTATATTAATGTTATTTTTTAACGGCAATTTTTAAAAATATATATTTCTATACATTATTTAAATATTCATTTAATGTAATAAATATTTTTTTTCTTTTAATTTTTATATTTCATTGTTAAACAGTTGCATGAAAAAACAAAAAGTTGTTCAATAAAATTCATCTTCGGCTGCTGTGTTCATAGTTTTTTTTTTTGGAGTTTTTTGGACACTGCTTCCCAAAACAATAACTAAGGGTCTTTCAGACAACATGCCAACTAGCTGATTTTGAAAATGCATTTGTTGTTTCACACATCCATAATGTCAACTATCATCATGCGTGTCTTCTGTTATTTCTCCTAAGGGATTTTAGAGGAAAGACAAAGTTTATTCAGTATAATTTTCATGAAGCAAAGTTATGCCAGTTGATGCGTGTGTCTGCCACTGACATCAAGAGGGCAGCATTTTACTGATATCAAACCCACGAGACCTTCGCTTCAAAACGCATGTTTGTTGCCACTCTGCAAGAAAAGCGTCTCACCGCAAACTCATCATGCTGATGTAAAATGGACCCTCGTCCCATGCTTTTTATATTACCAGCTGAGCCCAGAGGCCCTGGCCATTGGCACGGCTTTGTTTTACGTGATCTTTAAAAGCTATTTCAGTCGTGAGAAAGCACTTCTGTGCTTGCAGTGTCATGGTACATTTACATGACAAAGGCCCACAAAGTTAGAAGTGCTGTTTCAGAGCCCTCTGGGTCTGTCAGCCTCTCTAACCTCTCCCAGACACCAGCCCTGATCCGTTTTCACACTTGAGTAGATCCATATGCAGTGAAACTGTTTTTATACCCTGCAATGAATGAGAGTGATCTGATAGGTCTTTCACTGCATGATGGTTTTCTGTCACACAACACTGAGAACTTCTTGAAAAGACCCTGTGAATAGAAAAGCATATGCTTAAAGCAAGAGCGGGTGAGTAAATTTCATCATTTACTCACCCTTTATTTCTTTAAGTATGCTTTTCTATTCAGTATTTTATTCATTGTGTTGTTTCAACCCATGTATTGTTTTCTTGCCTCTGTAAAACACTAAATGAAAGCATTGGAGCTCTGAAAATCATGTTACTCCCAGTCTTTGGCTCGTTATGAGTTGGACAACATCACTTCAGTGAATTGTTAACTGGAGATTCGCTATTATTGAGTTGTTAACTGGAGATTCACTCCCACCAGATCATTGAATCAGTGACTTTTTAACCTGAGATTTGCTCCCCCCAGATCTGTGAATCAGTGAGTTGTTAACTGGAGATTCGCTCTCATCAGATCATTGAATCAATGAGTTCTTAATTGGAGGTTCACTCCCACTGAGTTGTTAACTGGATATTCACTCTCACCAGATCACTGAATCAGTGAGTTGTTAACTGGAGATTCACTCTAACCAGATCACTGAATTGAAGAGTTGTTAACTGGAGATTCACCCTCATCAGATTATTGAATCAATGAATTGTTAATTGCAGATTCGCTCTCAGCAGATCATTTAATTGGTGAATTGTTAACAGATGATTCACTCTCACCAGATCATTAAATCAATGAGTTTTTAACTATAGTTCCCTATCTGTCGTACACTCCGAGTTGTGTCGAGTAGTGTACGACACTAGGGGTCGCTCTTGAGAGCCCAAACACCTCTGACAGTATAGAAAACAGGCCAATGAAATTGGGTGTGCAGATTTCACAGCTGGCCACGCCCCGGCCATCCGGGTACAAGTAGGGCAGCCTGTGCATCTGCTCACTCGTTCTGTTCTTCGGAGCCGAATGCAGCGTCTCTGCGTGAGAAGCGGCAACATTCACCTCTTTCGTCGTTGGATCAGCAGCACAGGCAGCGGTCTCTCCCTCTCATACACAGATAAGTGTTGTGAGAGTTCCCCTGCGTGCGTCGACGGCGATCTTGAGGAGGAATCTTCCTTCTAAGAAGGTATTTCTCTGAAAGAGCTAGCGCGGTGGGATTGTGTGTTGGTTAACATATCTTTCCCTCCGTGCCATCCTGGTTGCGGCTTACCTTCCCGTACGATCAAACACGACGGTTGTGTTCAGTCTGAAGTTATGCTCACGCTGATACAGCCTTTGTTGTTGATTCATGTTTTGCTGGCGAGAACATGATCATGGACGCGCTTGCTCGCGAGCCGTGTGCTTTTCACGAAGCCGCGGCTCACCCTGACTGCTTTCCGCTACGGTCCTTCTATCTCCGGGTACGAGGCCGTTGCTAGGGGCGTCAGTGGCGAGTATTAGGAAGCACGGATGGTTTCGCCGGGTGAAAACCCCGCGAACCTCTCGCTCCTCGCGTCCCGCGGTCGAGCTTTCGGACGAGTTTGTTAGTCTGTCTCAGTACAGCTGACTTTCTTATTCGGAGCTTCTAAATGGGCGGAAAAGGTTAGCGGCAGCATCGCTAGGAGGGCGTGTACTGTTTAAAGCTGAAGCTTCAGCTGAGCAAACCTCTGTGGAGCGTTGATTCTCAGTTGGAGGCAGACGCTAATATGGCGGTCATGGAAGGGCTGGTTAATAGACATCTGGGTAACGACCGGTATGCTCGTTTCCAGTGCCTGTTTTCCGAAGGTGCACGAGAGGTTGATGGTATCGCAGAAAGTCCGTTTAAAAAAGAGAAAACGGGTGGGACGTGATAGTCCAACTTCTCCTCCTACACCATCCTCGATGGGGGTCCAGCGAGGGGGTTTCAGAGGTTCACAGGGCGGAGGGAGCGATTGAGGGGCACTGCCCTCAATACGCCGCCGCTTGTTGGGTTCCTCCCATGACCCCCGTCCAGAGTCTGTAAGTTCTTCCGGGCAAGGCTTGCATGGCTTCTGGCCAAGCTGCGTCCACCTGCTGCGATTCGATACGAGGGTGGTGCCAACCTAGAGCTGCGGGAACTGCGTACGATACCGATTACGCTCGGTAAGCTATGAGGTCGTGGCGCACGCTCTGGGGAGGGCGATGTCCACTTTGTTGGTCCAGGAACGCCACCTGTGGCTTCACCTGTCGGAAATGCGGGAAATTGGAAGTTCGCTCCCCCCCCCATTTCCCAGGTCGGTCCTTCTGGCAACACCGTGATAGCATTTGTGCGCAAGTCCTTCACGGTGGTTAAGGAGCAGCTGTGGGTCAGGCTTCGGCCCTGTCCCCCGACTACTCCTGTCTGTCGTCGCCACGGACGGCCCCCTATAGAACTCCTGAGGCCCCGCGACAGCCGGGCCTCCGGCCAGACCCGCCCAACGGTCAAAGTTCTTGTGGGAAGGTGGCAACGCCAGCTTGTCAGTAGGCTAGCTAGAACCCTCGTTAGGCTTCTAGCTTGTCCTCAGACAAGCAATGCAGAGCAGGCGGCCTAACTGACCCACCCAGATCCACTCTCGACCCGGGGATGAGAGGTGGATTCGGCACAACGGTTCTGACTGTCTGTCTCCACAGTCAGTCACGGCCGGGTCAGTATATAGGCCCGGTTATCCCGGTGATTTTGCAGCAATAGCCCTCCATTGACGGCTAGGTGCTGAGTCTGCAGACCAGGGTGGTTGGGCACTTACCTGGTTTCTGCGTGTTGGCAAAGACACACCGTGTCCTTGGGGCTTCTTCTCCAAGCACGATGCTCCTTGCCTTATTCAGCGACATCCCCATTCCTGGTACATCGGGTATAGTTCACTGAGACTGCTAGCTGAGTCCCTACGTGGGTGCGATCCCTCCCTTAGCTTCTCAAGAACTAACTGACTTGGCTAAGCAACTCAGGTTGCAAGGCACCCGCTGAAGTCTATGGCATTCTCTCAATATCGTCTCAGAGAAGGGCGAGAATGTTGTGGTTCTTAAGCAGGAATCGCAGCCCCCCTGGGAAGGGTGCGATAGAGCCTACCCCGGCAGCCAAAATGAGGGTAGGGGTTCTAGCCCCTACTTCGTTATACCAGGATGGGTGGTCAACGCATGCCAATCTGAAACAAGAGTTTTTGAATCATCATTCAAATGTTAGCCCTGGATATAGGGCTGGCATAGCTCTTGTGTGGTCAGGGTTTAAGATTGGTCGGTGGCGTTGGACCTGAAGGACGCATACTGTTATGCCTTTCCCTCCAAGACTCTGTCTTCAAGGGCGGGCTCATCAGTACAAGGTTCCCCCTGCAGCCTATCCCTATCGTCCCGCACCTTTACGAAGGTCAGGGGGCTGCCCTCGCCCCCCCCCCCTCCGGGGTAGAGGGCATGTGCATTCTCAGTTATCTCTGTGACTGGCTGTCTTAGCACACTCACGAGGTGCGGTTTGCACTCTCAGGGATGTGGTTCTCAACCACCTGGCTGGATTGGGACTTCAGGTCTTCTGGGATGGCGTCCACCCAAGTTCCGTGGTGTTCTCACTATGTCGGTTCAGGGCCCCAACACCACGGTTCTTCGAGCAAAAAAATCGCAGTCCTTCTGGCGAAGGGTGCGATAGAGGCTGTCCCCTCAGCCGAGATGAAGAAGGGGTTCTACAGCCCCTACTTCATTGTACCCAAGAAAGGTGGCGGTCTCAGACCAATCTTGGATCTGAGGGTCTTGAATCGGGCCCTGCTCAAGCTCCCGTTCAGGATGTTAACCCTCAAGCACATTCTCACGTGTGTCAGAGTTCAAGGTTGGTTTGTGGCCAGAGACCTGAAGGACGCGGGTTGCCTTTTTCTCCATATAGACTCGGTCACTGTTCTACGCATTTGCCTAGGACTGTGTACAGTCAGTGCTGTTGTGCGTGGGTGCACTCTGGGTTCACCACAGCGGTCTCCCTCATGTACCAGGGCTCCTGGGACATATGGCAGCTTCAGCCGCAGTTACGCCGCTGACCTGATCCATATGAAACCGCGGTAGCACTGACTTCATACCGAGTCCCGAGATGGACGCGGCACTAAGCTCACATCGTGTGTACGTCACACTTTGTGTTGCAAACCTTCAGCCCTTGGGGACAAGCTCGTCCTGCGGGCAGGTTGCCCCTGGGACAGGTGTCTAGACGCGCTGTGTCGCAACAGTTGCTTCCAAGTCAAGCTGGGGTGCCGTGTGCAACGGGTTTGCAGCCTCAGGGTTCGGTTGGGCCCTCGGCTGCTTGGGCATTTTATCGCCTGGAGTTGTTGACAATACTTGGGCCCTGAAGGGATTCGGCCTCGGTCATGACAAACGTGTGTTGGTCGGCGCTGACAACACAGTGACTGTGGCATACACTAGGAAGGTGTACGCTACTTTCACATATCACAACTCACCCGCCATCTCTTACCCTGGAGCCTCAGGCTGTGGTGCGCCACTCACTGTCCGGGTGACAGGTTCGCCCCGAGGTGAGTGGGGAGCTCCACCCTCAGACGGACCGGCTGTTTTAGAGTCGATTCGGCCAGGCACAGGGGTTCTGTGTCTCACCGGAATCCACTCATTGCAGTAGGGTATACGGCCTGACCAAGGACTCCCTCGGTTCAGGTCCGTTAATACTCAGCAGACCGTACGGCTTACTCCCCAGTAAGCCTTGTTGCACAGACACGGTGCAATGTCAGGAAGGTTTCGAAATGGATTCTCTTGGTAGCTCGGTGTGGCCCAACGGAACTTGGTTTTCGGAGCGCGTGCTCCTACCATCGTTGCCTTCCTGACACACCCCCCTGAGAAGGAACCTCCTTCCTCAGGGGAGGGGCACAATCTGGCACCTGCGCCCAGATTTCTGGAGCTTCTTCTTTGGTCCCTAAATGCGACCAGAAAGCCTCCAGAAACCTTCCACCCACAGTGGGAAGCACCCTATACGGGATTGAGCCAGACGGTGGCATGCCCCGGGGTTGGCGCAGAGGTTCTTCCTAAGGGTAGAACCCACGGAGTTGCGGCATCAAATCTGTGCTATCCCTCCTCCAAGGAGGCCTGAATAGGCACCTTTCTGCTTCTATATCAGGGTCCGTGTACAGCCACCATGACTTGGTAGAAGGCAGATCGGTGGGGCACGCTTGGTAACACCACATCCCCTCTTGGTCTATCTGTGGTCCTCGGGCCTACAGTAAGACCCGTTGAGCCCTCAGCTGGGTGATTCGGTGCCCTCTCTGTGAGACGGCCCCCCCCCGGTAGTGCTCACCCCTGTTAAGAGCGGGAAAACCTTCAAGCCCTCTCCATCAACGTTCGTGCCTGGAATTCGGGCCGGTGAACTCTCACGTTGTCCTGGGAACCCGGCCTGGATACATGCCCGTGGTAACCACCACTCCCTCTGAGCAGGTGGTAACCCTGCAAGCTATTCCTTACCAAGGGAATACCCCAACCTGATCCTATCATGCCCGGTCCGTGTCCCACGCATTACCTGGAACGTTCTCAGCACTTCAGACGTCCTGGTCAGCTCTTGTCTGTTATGGAGCACAGCGAAGGGGAAGGCTGTCTCCAAACCAGGATCTCCCACAAAAAAAAAAAGGTGGATGCGATCTGTACGGCCTACCAGGCCGGGGGGCTTTCCTTGTAGCCTCATTAACAGACATCTTCAAGAGCTACAGGTTGGGCTACACCTATTACTTGCCAGTTTGCGCATGGAACCAGTGTCAGCTAGAGTTTCAGTCACAAGCTCTGGTCGGGTGTAGAGCTTGCTTAAGCGCTTCCCCTAAAATGGTGATTACGCTTCTAAGTTCAGTAGGTTTCCTGACGCGAACCCTGGACACCTTCTCCATCACTTGGCACTTCTGGACGTGGCGGAGTTCGGCGGAGGAACTCGCTGCAAAATCCCAACACAAGGTATGGTTACTTTACTAACTCTTGGTCGGATTTGTGCCCCGTATGTAGTGGCTCCTTATGTGGCCCCATATGTGTAATTCCACCTATAACTCTCTATGGTGCGGTGTTTCCCCTAATGACAGGTTTGTCTCTAGGATCTGAATTTGGTAGTCTCCCCTAGCGTGAGACCCACATCAGGTCCCATATCTAATGATATTCACTTTATACCCCCCCTCTGGGCAGGTTGTGAGCTCCGTAGTGCCTTTTTTCCTTCGGGAAATAGTCACTTCCCCAACGTCCGCCAAGACACTCAGCCGCTCCACTGAGGCAGGCCCGGCTGCAGGACACTGCTGTAACAGGTCAGTTCTTGGACGTTGGAAGGTCACGAAGAGGTGAGTCGCACTTATGTTAACACGCTGGCCTGTTACTATCTGCGCCCGGTCACTCGTGACGCGGCCAGACTTGTGGCGTGATTTGACGGGGACCCCTAGTGTCGTACACTACTCGACACAACTCGGAGTGTACGACAGATAGGGAACGTCTCGGTTACGTATGGTAACCCTCGTTCCCTGATGGAGGGAACGGAGACGTTGTGTCTCCCATGCCACAACTCTGGACCGCCTCTGAGTGAGTTGAGACGCTCGGCTCCTCAGATCAGAACGAGTGAGCAGATGCACAGGCTGCCCTACTTGTACCCGGATGGCCGGGGCGTGGCCAGCTGTGAAATCTGCACACCCAATTTCATTGGCCTGTTTCTATACTGTCAGAGGTGTTTGGGCTCTCAAGAGCGACCCCTAGTGTCGTACACTACTCGACACAACGTCTCCGTTCCCTCCATCAGGGAACGAGGGTTACCATACGTAACCGAGACGATTCACTCTTACATTGAATCAGTGACTTGTTAACTGAAGATTTGCTTCCACCAGATCAATGAATCGGTGAGTTGTTAACTGGAGATTCGTGCCAACCAGATCGTTGAATCAGTGACTTCTTAACTGAAGATTTGCTCCCACCAGACCATTGAATCAGTGAGTTGTTAACTGGAGATTCACTGTCACCAGATCATTGAATCAGTGAATCGTTAACTGCGGATTCGCATTCACCAGATCTGTGAGTTGAATCAGTGAGTTGTTAACTGGTGATACGTTCCCACCAGATCATTGAATCAGTGAGTTGTTAACTGGAGATTCACTCTCAAATTGAACAACTGATCATTCACTCTCAAGTTGTTAACTGGTGATACGTTCCCACCAGATCATTAAATCAGTGAGTTGTTAACTGGAGATTCACTCTCATCAGATTATTGAATCAATTAATTGTTAGCTGAAGATTCACTCTCACCAGCACATTGAATCAGTGAGTTTTTAACTGGAGATTCGCTCCCACCAAATCAACGAATCAGTGAGCTGTTACCTAGAGATTCGCTCCAACCAGATCATTGAATTATTGAGTTGTTCACTGGAGATTTGCTCACACCAGATCACTGATTTGAAGAGTTGTTAACTGGTGATTTGTTCCCACCAGTTCATTGAATCAGTGAGTTGTTAACTGGAGAATCAGTGCGTTGTTAGTTGAAGATTCACAAATGTAAAAACACTTTATCACTGAGATACCATGATTGTTTTTAAATTTTGAATTAGTTGTTTTTTTCAGTTTAATTTTAGTTAAAATGTTAGTAATTTTTTTGTTTGTTTTTTTGTAAATTTTAGGTTTTTTTTCTGTTGTTGTTTTATACATTTTTATTTCAATCATAGTTTTAATTATTTTAATGCATCAAGTTAAACTAAATGAAAAGAAATTAGATGTCAACTAGCTAAAATAAAATAAATATTGAATATTTTATTTCTCTTACTGTTAATTTTATTTCAAGTAATGAAAGTGTTTTTTTTTTTTTAATGGTTTTAGTTTTAGCTTCAGTTAACTATAACCCCCGCTCAGACAAAAAAGAATACTGATTTGGAACAACATGAAGGAATGAGTAAATGATGTCAAAATGTTGCATGTATTTGTCTTTGTTGCATATATTTATGGGATTGTCTATCATATAAATAATTCCACATGCATTACAAACCGCAGGCAGTTTGTCCATCAGAAGTCTTATCTAAGCGTCTCTCATCTCTCTTACAGCTGTAGTAGTTAAGAAGGCACTCCTCGTATCGTCTTATAGCGATTATGTAAGCCTGATCCACGGCTGAGCAAATTACAGCTTCATTCAGCACAGCTCCACACTGCCCATTACAGTTCAAGGACCGGTGGGTTACTCGCTTCCCCCGACACTGAATTGGAACATGTTGCTATATTTCAAGGCAACGGACAAGGTATTATTAGCCATAAATGCTATCGCTCCCTCGTTCTCCGCACCACCGTTTGGCCTTGCTGTATTTGCTGAGTCGGCTAAATTTATCTTTCCAAGATTTGTAAATTCCCAGCTCTCCTTTCAGGCGTTTTAAACGCAAACAGACGGTGATGTGTCTTCCTAGCCAGGCGTGTTCCAGCTCACTGTACTTCCCCTTTTCTCACGTCGCACATCTAGGAGAGGAACGTTCACATGTAAATGAGACATTTTGCTCCAGCGTGAAGAAAACAATACATGCAGTGAGAAAAACTCTGTGTTTAATTACACAGAGTGAGGCTCATTCATGACTGAAGAGCAAACATCTGTGTAAAACATTCATTAAAGCATTTTAAAGAAGGATTTTATGAACTATTTACACAGTTATTGAGGTCCACTGATTCTACATATTTTTAAAAAAAATGAGATTAATACTTGTATTAAGCAAAGATGCATATTTGTGCTCATAATTTATTCTATTATTTTTTATTTCATTTGAAAAAAAATGGTCCAAGTTTGTGCTCATAATTGTATTTTATTTTATTTTACTTTTAAAATATATGTGGCCCATATTTGTGCTCATAATTGTATTTTAATATTTTTTATTTTGTTTGAAAAAAAAAAATTGGTCCAAGTTTGTGCTCATAATTTTATTTTATTTTATTTTTTATATTTGTGGCCCATATTTGTGCTAATATTTTATTGTATTATTTTTTATTTCATTTGAAAAAAAAAATGTTGTCCATGTTTGTGCTTATATTTTTATTTTATTTTATTTTATTTTATTATAAATGTAACTATTTAGGGCTCAACAGATCGGAGCAACTAAATGAGCTTTGCAAACCACAATCAATGGTTTTCAATTTTACATGGAACTCCACAGCAACTCTAGCCATCTTTAAGAAGAGAGGCAGGGAAACAAGATCCCTGAAAAGAGAGAAAAAGACACGTCTAGAGAGTCTGGTGGACTGTCGGCAGACAGACACATGGCCCGCAGACGTGCTGCTGTTCGCTTTAGGCTCATGACTCATAGAGTATGTCTGCTGCAGAGGGGCTATCCGTGTCCCGCTCCGGCTCGCCGGCCTGTTCTACACATGTCTGGAGCTGTGATACATGATCCCTAAACTCACATCCAGAACAAGGCCTTCAGAATCTCTTCAGCCCCACGTTTGGCTCTCAGCATTTTACCCCCTTCCTACAGTGTTTGCAAGACAGCTTTTTATTGATATCGGTGGTGTTTGTTAAGGAAAGCATCACTGGAAAAACTTATTTTTCTGTTTTTCTATTTTGTTTTCCAGTAGAAATATATTAACATTCTTAAATATATATTTAGTTTTTTATCAGAACAAAGTACACAGCAGTATGCAACAATATATAACCATCCATTAATCAAACATTCTATAGTCATAAAAATATTGTAAGTCTTGATTAACTGATTGATTGATTAAAAATCTTTTTCTAACAGGTGCAGTAATAAACTCTCCTAAATGAAGGAATTTAAATTTAGCATGGACATTGTAGTGTAATATTGTAATATTAATATTGTAACGTGTTATATATTGTAATATTATATTAAAATATGTCTAAAAACTTGGACCTTAAATAATATTGCTTAATGATGACATCATTTTCTGCAATGACTTAAATGTTTTTTTGTTTTTTGATATTATACACTATACCTTTCAAAAGTTTGAAATCACTACAATTTTTTATATTTTTTAAATATTTAAATAAATGTATAATTAATGAATAAAAAGTTAAAAAGAACAGTATTTATTTAAAATAAATAAAACCTTTTGTAACAATTTACAGTACCATGCAAAAGTCTAGGTCAGTGTGTTTTATTTTATTATTTATTTTATTTTATATTTTATTATTTGATTATGTTATTTTATTTTATTTTATTTTTATGTGTTATTTTATTTGTTATTTTTATTGTTATTTTTGAAAGAAAGTAATACTTTTATTCAGCAAGGATGTGTTAAATTGATAAAAAGTGATAGTAAAGACTTACATTGTTACAATATGATTTCTATTTGAAGTTTCTTTAAAGTTTTATCTTTAAAATGTATATATATTTACATAAACATATATACATCTATATTAATTTTATATTACTAAATTATTATTATATTATTTTTTAAATAACTAAATATTGTATATTTATTCATGTAGTTTATATTACTTTTTTATTAAATATGAATTAAATAAATATTCTATTTATGTGTGTATGTATATATATGTATATATATATAAAACAAAATTATTTTATGTATTATTTTTTTGTATTATTTTTATATTTATATATATATATATGAATTATTTAATAATTTGTTTATATTTTATTTATTTTATTAAATATGAATTCAATTATGTCATATATAATGTGAATTAAATAATCTTATATTTATGTGTATGTTATTATATATATATATATATATATATATGAAGAGTTCAGATGCAAAACCAGCTAAATGCATCTGATGTCTTTCTTTAAAAAATCCATTTTTATCAGGCTCAGATGTATAGGTTTCTATGTAAGTACCGGTACTTCTGATTGGGCTGAGGCTGGTATTTTAGCAAGTTTGAAGAAAAAGTATTTGATGGATGTATAATATGTGTGGAGAGCATTCACTCAGTATCATTATTTCATTTTTGACCGAGATGGCTTTTAGCTGGTTTTGCATCTGAAATCTTCATATATATATATATATATATATATATAGATAGATGTGTCAGCAGCTGCAGCACATTGCTCTGTTGTTTGGCTCTCATGGACGGTCAAGGCCGTTGTGTCTGACTTGGTCAGTGTTTTGAGAATTGAAGAGACTCCGTTATCAGTTCCTTCAGTCATTTCAGTTATTATTATTATTATTTTTCCTCCATTTGTGTGATAAGCTGTAGCGCCTGCCTGTCTGTGCTACCACTGCCCACTGCTGATAAAGACGGCGAGCCTCTCGCTCTCTCAGGTCAGTTTGGACGAGAGGACGATGGAATTCTGCTCTGATCTTAACAGCATGTGCAGCTTGTGTAGACATGCTGGATGAGCACAGTCTGACTGCAGATTGTGCTTGATAACTGAGAGCAGGATTAGAAAAATGAGCGTGTGTGTTTGGGGGGATGGTGTGAGAATATGTGTGTTTATTTGGGTATAGGGGTGTGTGTGTGTGTTTATGGGGGATGGTGTGAGATTACATCACTCCTTCTCAAATGGTTTTGCTTCAGGACTCAGATT
This sequence comes from Labeo catla, assembly GCA_012976165.1. Taxonomy (NCBI): domain Eukaryota; kingdom Metazoa; phylum Chordata; class Actinopteri; order Cypriniformes; family Cyprinidae; genus Labeo; species Labeo catla. The sequence goes on along the minus strand of VONZ01000155.1, from coordinate 536,219 downwards.
TCACATTGGACATCAAGTAGCGACTCAACACAGTACGAGAACAAAAATGTTTTATATTACGGCAAAATGCATATGCAAAATTATTAACATTACATGACCATTTTAAATGAAATAATAACAACCAAAGTTCAATTGTTGCATGTAAGGCTACAACATGATTATGTTGATAATTAGTCTCTTGATTGTTCTTTCATTATTCCATTTTTGTCTGTGTTTTATTAAAAAAGCATGTTATTTTGCATCCCTATGTAAGAAAAGAAGCAGTGAATTCTTTAAAGACTCTTTAAAGACTTTTGCAAAATGAAAACTTTTAAGAGATAATATAACCATTTAATGTAGGTTATGCGCTGGTGAAATCTCCTCTGAAGCACATTAAACAGCAGAAATAATCCATCAAAGCACCTGTCACTTCAGCCCACATGAAACTGTTATGCTTATCAGCTTGTTTGAAGCATTTAATGAAGTGCAGTATTTTTATTTTTTCCCTGCAAGTTTTCAGAAAAAATATTATATAACTAGTATTATATATTACGTAACTATTATATAAAAAAGAACTTTTATGAAATTTTTATACAGCACCTTTTTCAGTACTACTGTAAAATAATGTTACTGTTAGAGGTTTTCTTAACAATAATGAAATTCATTGACTATTTGCTCTTGGCAGCTAGCGATTCACTGTACAAAATGCATTGTGATTGGCACAAACCATGTTTATTTTCACTGCAAGTGAACCCGTATAACCCATAATCTGGGTTATTGTTGTTGTTTTTAATGTGTACTTTTGTACATGGTATTTGAGCATGAGGGCATGTCACACAACCTGTCTACTGCAGGGTTTGATTAGATAGATGTCACAAACAAAAGACGGGAGAGGCATCTTCTTTATTTTATTTTATTTTATTATTCTATTTATTTAGTTTTATTAATTATTATTATTTATTTTTATTTATTTTATTTTATTAATAGATCTGTGGTCCACATTTGTGTCTGAATTGCTTTTTGCCGTTTTTAATTCATTTTCTTTTCTTTTATTTATTTTATTTTAGTATTTTAATTTTCTTTTCTTTTTTATTTTATTTTATTTTAATAGATCTGTGGTCCATGTTTGTGCATCAGTCTGAATTGCTTTTTGCCTTTAAATATTTTTTTTTTTTTTATTTGTTTTGTTTTAATAGATCTGTGGTCCACATTTGTGTCTGAATTGCTTTTTACCTTTTTTAATTATTTTATTTTATTAATTTTATTGTGTGGTCCATGTTTATGCTCATGTCTGGATTACTTTTTGTCTTTTTGGTGGCTAACAGGAATTGAAGTGGTGGTTATGATGGATTTTAAGTGTGTAGTTAAGCATAAAAAACGATTTATTTTAGTGTGATTTAATTTCCTTTCTTTGCAGTATTATAATATTGGCCATTTCATTTCCTTTCTTCGTACATCATAACATTGGCCATCAATTGGTTATAAATAAATATATGGCTTTATTGCTTATCAGTTTTGGCCAGAATGTCAGTGTCAGTGCCCCCCTAATTCACCATAATTAGGTCTCATGAACGCTGCAGTTTTCCAATGTTTTGCAGTCTTGCACGCTCATGTAATCTGAGACTCCTCTGTAACACCTCCCTCTCTCCTTCTCCAGCAGTGAGTTTTGGGTTCTTGTCAGCAATCAGCTTCCTTCACAATGAGCTCCTTCCCGCCTACAGAAATCTCAAAGTGTTGCACAGTCAGATTTCAGATAGAAGATGCTGTGCAGAACTTCATATGAGACTGGAAGTCAATGCATGACAGCCTCACTATCAATACATGAATCACTACCAAATCAGACCTTCCTGCTCTGGAAAGCTGAAGTGATTTCTCAAGCGTTTGCGGTTATCTGCACCAATATTAAGTTTCCTGATGACCTTTGGCTCACCTTTAGCTTGTGCAGTGCAGGAACGCTGACTGATCATGAGCCTTTCAAAGCTGTCAGCTAAACGAAAATGGATTCGAGCAAGAGACGGACATCTTTTTTTCTTGTTCATTTTTGAATTTTAGTGAAACGTTATTATTATTTAAACCTTTTACTCATTCTTATTCGTCTGCAGCAAGCGGTATATATATATATATGTGTATATAACTCTTCTATATGTGTAAAACATTGACATTAAACCTGACACAACATCAATGTTTAGAGTGCAATGAATAGATGAATTTAAGTGAATAATGAGCAATGTAAATTGTATTTATTTATTTAGTTATTTATTTATATATATATATGTGTGTGTGTGTGTGTGTGTGATGTGTGTATACAAACAAACAAACAAACAAATAAATAAATAAGAGAGTCTAATTTTTATTCATTTATTTACTTACTTAATTACTTACTTGCTTGCTTGCTAGCTAGTCTGATTCCAAGTTATTTATGTATTTATTTATTTACTAGGCTCCCGAATTAGCTAAAGTTTTTATTAGACTCTCATTGATTTATTTATTTATTTGTTTGTTTATGCATTTATCTATGCATTTAATTATTTAATTATGCATTTAACATTCATTTAATGATTTGGTTTTGAGTAATTTGGCACTTCATAAATTAGCTCCAATTGTTTTCATTTGATTCCTAGTCATTTATTAATTTTTTATTAGTCTTTTAAAGTAGCTTAAGTTGTTTTAATTTTATTTATTTATTTATTTATTTATTTATTTCCTAGTCTTTTAAATTAGTTCCAATTGTTTTAATTTTATTCACATTTGTTTATTTATGGATTTATTTATTTATTTATTTACTTAGTCTTTCAAATAAGCTGTGGCTGTTTTAATTAGATTTTTATTTATTTATTTATTTACTGGTATTTTAAATTAGCTCCAGTTGTTTTAATTTTATTCCCCCGTGCTTGTTTGTTTGTTTGTTTATTTATTTACTTTGTCTTTCAAATGAGATTAATGTGTTTTAAGTAGATTCTCATTTATTTATTTATTTACTAACTAGTCGTTTAAATAAGCTCCCATTGTTTTAATTTGATTCCCAGTCATTTATTTATTCATTCATTCATTCATTAGTCTTTAAAAATTAGCTTAGTTGTTTTAAGTTGTCATGTACGTTTATTTGTTTGTTTGTTTGTTTACTGGTATTTTAAATTAGCAATTGTTTTAATCTGATCCCTATTTATTTTTTAATGTATTTACTAGTATTTTAAATTAGGTCCAATTGTTTTAGTTTTATTCCCATTTGTTTGGTTGTTTGGTTGTTTGTTTATTTATTTATTTACGTGTTTCAAATGAGCTTAATGTGTTTTAAGTAGATTCTCATTTATTTATTTATTTATTTATTTATTCATTCATTCATTCATTCATTCATTAGCCTTTGAAATTAGCTTAGTTGTTTTAAGTTCTCGTGTCCGTTTATTTATTTATTTATTTATTTACTAGTATTTTAAATTAGCTCCAATTGTTTTAATCTGATCCCTATTTATTCATTTATTTAGTTATCAAAGTCACTTAAGTTGTTTTAATTAGATTTATTTAGTTATTTATTGTTTGTTTGTTTAGTTATTTTGTTACTTAGTTATTCACTAATCCTTCAAATTAGCTCCAGCTGTTTTAGTTTGATTCTCATTTATTTATTTATTTATTAGTCTTTAATATTTATTACTCACAAGTCTTTTAAATTAGTTCCAATTGTTTTGATTCCCATTTATTTATTTGTTAGTTAGTTTTTTTAATTAGATTTATTTATTTGTTTGTTTATTTGAATACATAGTTACTTAGTTACTCACTAGTCCTTCAAATTAGCTCCAGTTGTTTTAATTTAATTCTCATTTATTTGTTTGATTGTTTGTTTACTAGTCTTTCAAATGAGCTCAAATTGTTTTAAATGGATTTTCGTTTATTTTCAGACTAACTTAGTAGTCGTTTCAAAGTAGCCCCAATTGTTTGTTTGTCTGCAGTACTTTGAGTCTGGATCTAAATCTGACCTGCGACATGAGATCAGTTTGTCAATATTTAGTGCACAGAAAGAAGAAAAACATCTTTCCATGTCCTGATGAGGACATTCATATGAAAGAAGTTGTGTTTGGCGTCTGATTAGGAGTCTGAATCAATGCGTCCTCTCAGCGGGGGATTTCTGCGCTCTAAAAGCGTCGTGCCCCGAAGGCCTTGGTTAACCCTACAACACTAGGGTTGTAATGTGACCAAATAACTCTTAATGTTCGCAAAGCCAAAAATAGTTTTTGCCGTCCTCGGCTCTTTAATAGGAGATGGTCTGCAGTGGAGGTCACATCATTCTCTTTTCGAGGGAAGTTTAAGGCTTTGCCGTGAGATAACGTTAGTTTTTCCCTGACCTCCCTGATGTACTAACTATACTCCTTTATGTGCCTATTTTATCAGGAGTTTTTATTAGAATAGGGAGCTTTTTCTGCAGGGAAAAAAACACTGAGCGAGTTCCCAAGGCCACAGAAAGATGAGTCTAGAGGAGGACGCATCTCACGCCAAGTCTCACACGGACGTCGTCCCTGGACGGAAGGCAGTCTTATCGTAGATTTAAAAGAGCAGACATTAACGTTCGCTAACTTTACTACTGCATCTGTTTATTAACAACGAACGTCACAGATCTGAAGGTGTACGGAAAAGATCCAGGCTGAGGACAACAGTATGAATTTCCACGCCAGAAGAGTCACGTTGCCCACTATCACGCCTCTCTGCCTGCCGAAAAGGGTACGAGTGTTTAATATTTATGTGGTTTTCTTTCAAAAACACCACTTTAATTGGTTACGGGAGAGATTTTAGAGATGTTGAACAATAACATTCTGTATTTTCTCAGTGGAGTGGCTGCAAATTGCGGTTTACAGAGCAGCTTTTTGTTTCCTTTCTGGCTTTATTTTCACCTCCCTGGAGCTGTGAAGGGGGAAAAACAAAACAAAACAAAACAAAACAAAACAAAATCTTGGTTGTTATAATTTCCCTTTGTGTATAACTGGGTGAACACTTCCAGTGAAAAGTTTGGAAATATTTGAAATATCTTTTTTAGTAAATGAAATTTATTGTAATATAAAATAATCTAATCTAATATATAATAAAATCTAATCTAATATAATGTAATCTAATCTAATCTAATCTAATTGAACGTATAATAACAAATATTATAATCTAGTCCAATAAATCTAATCTAATCTAATATAAAAAATGTATGTATGAATTGAATTTATTTTATTTATAATTATTGTATTTTATAATTATTATCTATCTATTATAGTTATTATAATTATTTATTAAATTTATACTTATAAAATGAAATATTACACATTGTATTTATAATAATTATATTTATTCATAATTATTTTAAATTATTTTAAATATTTTATTTGTATGTTTATATATTTATTAGATATTATATTTTATTATATATATATATATATATATATATATATATATATATATTATATTGTTTTAGGTTTTATAATAATTATAAAATTATAAATTTTAAATTATAAATATATTATAAATTATAAAATTATAAAACACATTTTATTTATACTTAAATTTATAATTCTAAAATTATAAAATGTAATTAAATATTATAAAATGTAATGTATAATTGTTATATTTATTGATAATTATGATATTTTTGTATGTGATATAAATAATTTGTATGTAAAAATATTAATAATATTTTACATCATTTGTCATTTATTTTATTTATTATGTATTATATTTTATTATATATTTTTATTATATATTTTGTAATTGATATGTAATTATATGTAATTGAATGTATTGATATGTTCACAATTACAATATAACATTTTTAGATAATTTAGATAAGTTGATTAATATCTTTAGATATTATATAATTCTAAAATATAATTTTATTTTATATATTAATCATGTTTGTATTCCATTTTATACATATATATATATATATATATATATATATTATATTCATTTATTTATTTAATTTTGTTATATATTTAATAAAATTACAATAATAAAGTTCATTGAAGAATATCGAGCTTTCGTAAAGTCAGAATCTAGACAAAGAAGATTTCAAATATAAAAATATTTAATTGAATCATGTTTTGGTCACTACCTAATTCCCATTTTTCCATATTGGTTACTTTGTAGTTTTGATGTCTTTACTATTGTTATAAAATGTGAATAGTCAAATATAGTCATAAAAAAGCAGGAACAAACATGTGTGTCCAAACTTTTGACTGGTTGTGTATGTCTCCTACAATTTTATTCAAC